>CM034156.1:186804266-187404266 GCA_019776745.2 Taxus chinensis | reverse complement strand
AAAGGATGGAAATTCCCTTACTCGCCTATGCCTTGCCTATGGTGATAAACCCACACTTCTTACTAGTAGCACGGGGCAAGGTGTGGGGGTCCTCTTGAAAAGTAAACACAAAAGGTCATAAACAAACAATTCAAATCTTGAAGTCTTGAGTCAAAAGCAAATGAATCGGATGTCCAAAATCCCAAGAGAATTAAGAATCATAAAACCTAGATTTTGTCTACCATATGGCCATCTACGAATCTAAGTCTAGATAAACTGCAAAGCAAGTTGCATCCCAAAACTATGAAGTCACTCGAGTGGAGTAAGCTTGTAGCATCCTAATTTGATTCCGTCAAAGATTTGTCTATCTTTCATCAATATCATTTCCACACATTTCATAACTTGTGCCCTTTTCAACTCTCGGTGATGAGCCCTCTCATCTTACTAGTTGCGTGGGGTTAGGAGAGGGGCAGGTTTATCTGCTTATCATACCATCTTATCTTCACCACTTTGCCAAAGAAAATACGAAGTATCCAGAATTACTTATAGAACATTGTGTCTACATATCATATATCAGCATCATGAAGTACAAAAAGAAAGTAAACACTTACATCATTTGTTCTCCATTGCATACATTCTAAAGATCATATAAGCATAATATCATAGTTCACATGAGGAAACGGAAATGCAAGTAAGCCATAAATGCCAAAAGTCTGATCCAAAAAGAATATATATATATATATATATATATATATATATATAATATATATATCAAAATTCCTGTACAATGCCATCATGCACTAAGCATGGTCAAAACGCTCAAAGAGCCCGAGATATACAAAAATATCATGCAAAAATCTAGGGGAGCCAAGTGGCTTCTCAACCCCTATGAGACCCCTCTGAAGGTGCATGCCCATGCCTAGGACTCCGGCTACGCCGGCACTCTAAGTGCACGGAGGGCTCAGGATCCTGAGGGGAAGCCCCAGTCTCGCCATGAGAATGACTCCTCATAAGGTGCTTGGCTATCCTATACCCCGCTAACTCTGTACAGAGAGTCGATACCATCCTGGCCACTGCCAGATAGGGGAAAAGATGTCAGTATGTCTGCCAGCTACTGAGGGCTCCCCGACATCCACAGATAGCTCCGTACGGGTCCTCTCCATGGGAATCATCAGGGTATCGTTGCATACCCTACGAATCAGGTCCCGCCACTCATCGGCAGTCTCTATAAAAAAAGGAGAAAACAAATTAGAAATGAAACAAGAGATAAAACACAAGTGTAAACAAAAGGAGAGATAACAACTAAGGAAATCCTAACTAAAAACAAACATTAAAAGGAAGGGTGGTAACTTACTCGGATCACCAGGCCTCCAGGATGGATCTCTAGGGTTAGCACTTGCCACAGATGTCGCCGCTGACTAAGGTGCTCCCCCCGTGGCTGGAGCAACATAGCGTCCTACAACAGACTCATCCTCCCCACCATGGCCCTGGGAGAGTGGCTCCTTTGAAACCAAAGTAACTCTCTCTGCACTCTGCTCGGCCGTCTCTACTTGCATGATATCCTGAGTGTCATGCCACTCAGGATCACTGTCCTCCTCAGTCTCTCCCCCTGTGAACTACTCAGATTCAAAGTCTATGTCAATGGGGTCATTGCTGCTATGGGCAGGACCCGCGGAAATACAAAGAAAGGGTGCCTGAGGCGCACCGGCTCTCCCTCGGGCACGTACTACCCTCCTGGCCACAATACGAACGCCAGGAGTAACAACTGTCCAACCCCGGCCTCTAGGACCCCCTCTGGCCTCTCGAACTGACTTGTACACTGGCACTACCGGGGGAAGCATGCCCATGTAGAGTAGGCCAAACTGTTGAGGAACTCAACTAAAGGGGTGTATCTCCACTCACCCCACTCTATCAATAAGTTTCCCTGTGGTGGAGCAGGAGATCAAAGTAAGAGCCTCCTCACCCCATATACTTACCATGGTTAGATATGGTGTGGCCTCCATGTCATCGGTGGTCAGAAAAGCAACTGGATGATGAGGTGCTTTGAGCACCGACATATCTGTCCATCTGGCTGCCCTCACAGCTCTGGGATCTGTCACCTCTACACCTCTACCATAAGGAATGAAGTGCTCGTAAACCCAACTCATGACCAGGGTCAGGTGGCTCAAATACTGCCCCTGTAAACAGATTACCCTGTACAAGTCATGGTAGGTATTCCCAAGTATGTCTGCTCCCAAGGCGTAAATCTGGCCATGGCCCTCGATCTATGCAATGATGGGGGACCAGCAGTATAGTAATGTGTCTCCTCCCTTGTCCCCGATCAATCTCAAGGAAAGGATCCCCATAATAGCTTGGCGAAGCAAGGGGGTGGGAAAACTAGGAATAGATTGAACTCTAACCCCCTTCTTTGAACCCATGGAGATGACTGCATCTCCCATGTAGGAATCCCACTGTGCTATCTGGGCCCGTGAACCTACTGTCTCAAGGCTGAGTCATCTCCCGATGATCGGGACCCCCAGGATACGATAAACATCCTCTAGTGTGATAGTCCACTCACCTCAGAACCCTGGTAATCGGAAGGTGTTCCGATCAGCATCCCAGTAGGAAAATAATTCACAGAGTATGTGACTAGATGGTGCAACATGGGGGACCCACGATATACATAGTATACTAGCCCTCTGGAGAGTATCCTACTCGTCCTGTGAAAGGGCATCTAACACTGCTGGGAGCCAGTCACACTCCCTCTTTAGGCTCCACCGAATGTACTCCTCTCTCACCTGCATACACGCAAAAACACACAAAACAAAGCAAGTTAGCATCCAAGTGACATTAGAAAAATCATGAAAACACATAGAAATGCTAAAAATGCAAAAACAATCTCAAACAGGTGTTCTTTTGACATTCTGTGAAAAATCACCGCCCTAAGCAGGGCGGTGGTTTCGTAACCACCACCTTAAGGGCAGTGGTCTTGCCACCTTGAACAGGGCGGCGGTCGTGTAACTGCCACCCTGGGCAGGGCGGCGGTCCTGTCCGAAAAACCCACATGGGTTTTATAACTTAAAAGTCCTAAAAACACCAAAAAAGGACTGTTTTAGATAAAAACAAAGCCTACCCAGTAGGTGCCCCCCCTAGATGGACCTTTTGAACCTAACATTTTTGAAAATAACTCCCCCACGACAAAGGTTTTAGCATTTTAAAAATTTGGGGGTAAAAACAATAAATTGAGGAGAACTAACCTGTGATCTCGCGGGTCGATGATCTACACGCAGAGGCATGATCGCTAGCTCGCCACAAATGTTTTGACTCTACTCTCGTAAGAAACCGTCACCGTGGGTCCCAGAGCTCAGAATCAATCAAATCAACACGCGCAAATGAATAGGAAAATAGGCCCACTTTCATATATATAGCAACCTGACTTGTTTTGAATGTTTTTTTCACAGGTTTGGAGTGCTGGCGGAGGTAAGTTCTTACCCCCGCACAAATGGTACGTCCTCATTTCCCATTATTTTAGCATTTATTTTCCGATCTATCTTGTCTATCTGCACTTGAGTTCTCTTTTCATTTTGTAGGGAGCGGGAATTTTTAGATGGCGTCATTTCGACACAGGTACGTACCAGGTATGACTTCCAACTTCCCATTTCGGGACCGCCATACTTAGACCCACCATTTTACGCCTCTTCATGGCTAAAATGCTTCTCCGAGGGGGCAATATGTACGTACCCAAAATTGTAGGGTACTGCATCGTCAGAACAAAGTAACACGTACCCCAATGATGATACAAGTCTCCTCGTAAGGTGTTCGGGATCCGGAAAAGCTCCCCAAGTGTGCGTTAAAATCCCACATGCCCCGCTTAGCCCCCGCGTGCTTTTTTTTTCTTTTTACCCCTCTTTTCTTGGCCTTTTGCTCTTTAGTTATGAAACTGCCACCCTGTTTGGGGGGCGGTCTCGTGACCGCCGCCCTAAGCAGGGAAGCGGTCCTATAACCGCCGCCCTGCTCAGGATGATGGTCCTTTACGCATTTTCTAGAATGCTCTTTTAACATGACTCACGTAAATTTAAATTTTTACTAGCTTTTTTTCACCGTCATGAGCTTGCATTAATGATTCTGGTTCCCTGGAATAGTGTTTTGCCATTGTTTATAGTTTAAGAGATCAATTTGGTTTTTACCTTAAGTAAATGCAAATGCTATAAATAGTTGGCTTGTGCTCAAGAAAATGGCCCCACAAATTTGCCTCTGAATTTCTCGTTGCAATAGATTAGTCTTTCATTTTGCTTAGAATTCTTAGTTTCTTTCATTGCATGCTTAGTTAGTGTTGTTTTGTTGTTAGGAAGCCACATATCCATCTTGTGCAAGTGCTGTTGATATTTCATCCAATCCATTGGAGTAGAGTAGTTTGTTTTCAATAGGAAGACATTAAAGTTGCAGGTTTTGTTCTTCAAACATGATAGTTTCAGGTTCTAGACATTTTATGTTACATGACTCGCAATAAATCCCGCTAGGAATTGCATAAGCCAAGCTCTGTACTCTTGCGCTATCTCTCTCCTACTCACATTGTATTAAGTCTGTATCCTAAGTTGCCTTTGTCCCAATATCTACTTCTATTGATGCTAGCATTACACGCTTTTATGGATCCACGTGAACATGAAGGAGCGAGGAGGTCACATTGAGGGGACAATATCACACACATCATCAAATTTTCCACTGTTCTGTAGAATCCAGGTTTTAGCTTTCAAAGTTCTAAGTTAAAAGCATATCAAATAGAGTAGCCAATCACTTTATTTCAATCAATTTTACTTTCGATATTTCGAGGGAAGCTATGAGGATTGATATTTTTTGAGAGACTATGATTCTTTCCTCACTTATGAGGTAGGATCGAGAGTCTTTCAAATAGATTAGATCAGTTATTTCATTGTTTAGAATAGATTTACAACTACACAAGCAAGTAGCTATACTCGGTTACTTTGTTTGTTTCAAAATCCGACACTAGGTTAATTGTTAATTTCTAGATATATTAAAATATATGATCCTTCAAATTCATTTATAAAATTCATCAGAAAATAACAAAAATATAGAAGTTATATATGTTATAGATATACTTCACATAGTTAATTTTATTTTGCTACATTTAGTTTACATTATTGCTTTTGTATGACAATCATGGGACCTAGAGAGCCCAGAAATACGTATTCAAGCCAATTGTGCCCCAACCCAATCTCGTCATAGCCATAACTGATATAGATCAGAATCTTAGGATCCAAGTCTTCCAAACAATGGTAAACTTACAACAAATCAGTTTCCAACTACACGGGTTAAACATAGAAGATGACCAAGCACACACGTTTTGGTCAAATCAACCAAACTATAGATTACCCTAGATTCATATCCGCATGACTGTGGAAGGGTTTGAAAGAGAGCAGACATTTGGTTGTGATCCTTAGGTCCCACAGCCAGACGCAAGAGACACTCTCACAGATATAGATTCCAGCTTGAGAATTCAGGTTGCACAAACACCTGTAAGATATTCTGAGAAGATCACACAATTATTAATTCTGAATATAGAAGCTGAGAATGTATACAATTACTGGATACTAGGGATTAGAGACCGAATCTACACATGACCATAGCAAGACCACAACAAATACGAATCTACGGTTGTGACCCACAAGTCTCATAGCCTAACGATTCTATAGGTGAATCAGACATAGATGCTGGCCTACGTACACTAGTATTTAGATCCACTCCACTTCCACTTATCATCATCGAACAATTATCCTTGCTAGACACAACAGCTAACAAAGCTAAGGAGTTTTAGACTAGGCCATAGAATCTCCCATAGATTCAATTATATTTACCATCCGCCCTATGACCTTATCTGGATATATACACGAAACTATCCCATGTCATTTTCCACGTATTCCACAACCTATAGACCGAATCACACCAGAGCTCGATATTGATTGGAGCCTTCAAGTAGTCATCCTTGCTGATTGATCTATCACACCAGTTCAGGTTAGGAGGGCCTTCTTTGCGTTAGATTCATAATTTCCACTAGTGCGCGTCGAAGACATCAGATTGCCTAATCAGCTTGTCTGCATCCCACACATATTTAATCCCCACCGGCTGTCTCGGCATGACCTCGGGAGGTCGGGTGTGAGGAAAAGTTAGTTGTAGATTCCCATGCTCGCTTGTCACTTTTCCATCATACAAGCACCTTAGAGGGTACAAGGTCACCTGGGTGCTAGTTTCCATTCTTGGTATTGGTGTTTACAGAGTAGCTTCGGTCCTGATTCTTTTTGTGTCACTTCTTGTTGCTTCTTATTTGTTGTAGGTTTTCTACACTTTGGCTCTATCGTACCTGTACTTGTGAAAGAAACCCTAGCTACCTGCACACTACTCAAGAACATATTATATGAATCAAAAGATGCATATTCTTGATTCAGGCTAACCTCAACAGTTACCCCAATATGATTGGCATCAAGCATTGTACTACATTTTAGACTCAATTTAGTTCTATTGTGTTTGTGTGATTGAAATAGTTTCCCTTGAGCTAGGATTCCCTAGTGCTAGTCACACAAAAGAATTGGCTATAACTACTTTATCCCAATGAAAATGTGTGGTATGGAATTCAGAATAAACCCTCATGTGCAGTGAATTATGTAGTCCCAAAATGTATTCCTTGATGTAGTAGATAGAAAATATTAGCTCTTTATAATAATACGTGCCTCTTGAAATTATTTCCCCCTAATGAGTTTAAATAATACATACATACATGTGTGTGTGTGTGTGTGTGTGTGTGTGTGTGTGTGTGTGTGTGTGTGTGTGTGTGTGTGTGTGTGTGTGTGTGTGTGTGTGTGTGTGTGTGTGTGTGTGTGATTCCTTCACTTAAGTTTCATCATTAACAAGTGAAAGGGTGACTAAGGGTGATAAACATAGATAAGAAATAAGTGACATCCAAAAATTAAAAAGAGAGAGAAGGAGGACAAAAGCACCCAAAGGGGACAATAGTGCCTGAGTGCTCCTGTCCCTAATGGGTGGTTCTGTATAGGGTTCTAGAAGATAAGATAGTGGAATCAGAGATGAAAATAATGTCGTTTGGTATGTAAAACTGTAAGTTGTAAGTCATAAACAACAAGCAATAAAGATGAAAAGGATAAAAGTAATGTCAAATCAAAGTAAAGGGGTGTTAACAAGTAATTATCTTGCCTAGGAATCATGCATATAAATTAATTATTTATAGGCTATATGTACATGGTAAGTGCGTGATTTAGTTACTATAGAAACAATTTAGGAAAACAAGTCGGGGAAACAAGTCAAGAAAACAAGTCAGGGAAAAAAGTTGGGGAAGTAGGTCAGGAAAATAATTCAAGGCTTTGGTATTGCAAAACATGACATGAACTCCACCACACCTTTCTGCAAGTCCTTGAAATTATATAAAAAAAATCAGATGAAGTGGTTATTGAATGTAAATACTAAAATCACATTACTAGATCACAATCCACTTCAAGGGGTAACCTCCTTTGATAAATATTAGTATAATAATATTTGTGAATCCCTTCCTTAGGCCTAAGCACTCCCTAATATACTAGTTTTATTCTAGAATTTACTACTGCCCATACATGTGGGATTATTATTAATAACTCAAAGGACAACTTACAAAACATACACATCCATAAAATATATTAAAATAGTAATGCAACAATTAAGGGTAAGGCGAAGGACCGCATGATAATTATGAGACCTAATTAAAAAATAAATAATAATGTTATGATCAAACAATGGGGCATGTGACATATTGTGATTGTTAGTAGGTTAAAATAATTTTATGGGTGGTGTCCATTCAATAACATTAACATAAAAAAAATATCTTGTATAACATGATGAAAGTTAATATAATGATTAGTGGTATGACCAAGGCATTGATGATAGTTAGAATGGGAAATAACATCAAAAAATACTTACCAGGAGGCGTTATTATATCAATCTCAAGTGGTGGAGGGATAAACACAATATTCCACTCAAGTAATTATTTGAGCACTATTTACATAGCATAAGTTGATGAGTGAATTGTCACCAAGATGTTTGTAACTATATATTTTTGGGTTTTGAGATAGTGGTGATAAGATAACTAACATGAAAGGCCATAAATATACTTTTTTTATTGTAAAAGTATAATATATGAAGAGTGAATATGAAATTACATACCCTATGTAGTAGATGCCAAATGATGTGAATCACTATACATATAGATAGGACATGTAGAGTGTGCATTATTATAAGAGTGAAAGAGTCATCATAAGTATAATTAACAAGTAGTTTCACATTCTCACATGAAGGAGAAGCATAAACCTGGTTAAAGGGATAACAACTTATGCTAGTGTAAGGTTGGGAACCCTTTGTCTTGAGATAGAGATAACGATAAAGATAATGATCCATGCTACTTGGAATTATACAAAAAAATTAGTAAGGGGAAACAATAGGGCCACTAGGGTTTGATAAATAAATTTAATTCAAAAGCCAGGCTTACGAAATGTTAACACCCTAATTAAATTTATATGTTACGAAAGTGCACAAAAACAAAGAGTATGTAAGGGTTTATAATAGGGGATTATTTTGATCTAATTAATTCATAATTAACCATTCATAACCAAAGTAACACATTAATGATTACACCGATTGATAACATGATAAAAATAGTTCAAATACACGATATAAGAAAACTTAGATGCATATATTAGAATAAAGAATATGTGAATGTGAAGATAAGTGGAAAAGGAATATTAGAGATTGTATATGCTTTGTTGTGAGTTTTGGAGATGGAAAATAAGTAGACGTAGGACCATATAACCTTTATACAGTCCATATTATAACTATACGGTCCTAACGTAGAGTTATACAATTTTGGACCCTTCAATAATTGGGATCTGAAACTTGTTGTGTGCTTCACTTTTTTAGAAATTCCATTTGTTATATTTTTCTCTTTCTTACAACCTTGGTATGACCTGTAATCATGTGCAATAAAGTGAAAAACCTAGAAACATGTACTGTCTTTCATGAGAGCAATTAAAAACCAAAAGAAGAAGCCATGTGTGTGTGGTGATGATAGACTACCCTAGCTACTAAACTAATCCAAGTGCTACACTACATGCCTTTGTGTGGGATCAAGCCTAATTAATTTCTCCTAGGTTCTTGTGTATGTATGATTGAAATCTAAGCCAACCCTTAGGGGTACCCTTGTGTCTCCTAGTACAAAGATAATGAGCTAACTATATAGTATAAAAAGTACCTAGTGTGGTATTAGTGTGATGTGGCATGTCTCAAGTACACGACCTAATTCTTTGTTCCTTGAAACCCTTTGAAAATGCTTGGAGTGACTTTGATCTTTCCAAAAAACGGTTACATGACCTTTACATGCTTGGAAATGGAGTAACTCTTTGACCTAGTTGAGTTCTTTAGATATGTATCAAGGAATACTATAATTGATGTGTAGTTGATTTAGGTAGTTTTAGAAGACCCTTGAGTGATTTTGGAATTATTTTTATAATCAGATCTTGTGAGAGTTATAGGTGAGTTATAAAGTTATATTTAATTTCTTTTATAGCATTATATAGGTAAAATATTCTAATAAGGTCAAACCTAGGAAGATGTAATGATGTAATAAAGATATTAAAATTGAAAACAAAGTCAGAGAATGCAAAGGGGAAGGACCATACAAGTCGGTCAGGATTGGACCCCTCATCTAAACTAAAGTGTATGATTTTTCCTAAGAGGAATTTGATGTAAAACAAAAAGTTTTAACATGATGTAAAAAGGTGATTTACTACTTTGATTTAATAAAATTTCCTGAATTGATGACATAACAAAGTGTAAATATAAACAAGTCATGACATAACTAGAGAGATATGTTGATTGGATTCTAAATGTAAGCATTTGTCTTAGAAAAGGAGCATAGAAAAAATGGGCATTGCAAAAGGAAAAGTTATAAAATGTTAGTGTCTACAACGAGCTTATACTTTCCCTTATTTCTCCATTTCTCACCAATTCTAATAGTTGTTTATTTAATATTGAGTGTACTATTATAATAATCCTACATGTGGCCTAATTTGGTAGGGTTGATCTCGAAATAAAACCAATGTGATGTTGAATATCCCTCTTGGGTGGAAAACCATACGGTAAATCTTTTGGTATTACATCTAAATATTCTTCTATTACATTTATTGATTCTATTGGTATGGGTACCACCTCCATATCTTTTTTTTACCATTAATGTATAGAAAAAACTTTTCACCTTCATCTCTATGATAATATCCTTTTTAGAAAACATGCTCTCTACTTTTCCCTTCCTTATGTGGTAATAAAACTACCTTTCTCCACATTTTAAAAAATTGAGTGTGTTTTTCTCTCCATCATGAATTTCCTTTATATCAAATTGCCATGGTATCCCCTGTAATAAATGACATGCATCCATTGGAATAATGTAAAACCAAAGAACATACTTATAAGTATTTCCTATAGAAAATTTAATCAAACTTATATATTGTAACTTAATTTCCTTTTTTAAACCATGAGATAGGATAGGGAAAAGGATGTTTTTTGCATCGCAAACCTAAATTATCTACCATTTCTTTGGAAATTATATTTTCAAAACTTCCACCATGAATGATAATGTTACATACCTTTCCTCCAGAAGTGCACCTTGTTTGGAATATATTTATCTGTAACCATGACTCACCACCTTGCAAACATTCTTGCCTTAGGGAAATCAGTGTTCTTCTCATCATGATATTTTTTCCCACATCTAACACAACTTATGTGTTTTATCCTTAAAATTCATCCTCAATCAAATTTACTATAGGAAAATTCTCTTGTCTCCTCTCTTGTGCATGATGATATGGATATTTGAATGCTCCATACCCTTATTGACCACACCTATAGAAAACATAAGGTCTCTGTGGGCTATCCTACTCTCTTCCACTTCCATAGTTGTCATTTCCATAGTTTTTCCCTCTCTTAACCCATATTCATATTTGATAGTTATGAAACCCTTCCATGATATCTTATTTCCATTTTTTCTTTTGTCTCATCATCCTCTACTCAAATGGGCACCTTGTAACGTTTATTGGTATAGCCTTGAACACTCCAATTTTTATACCTCAAAATTTGAAATCTTCTATATAGGATTTATCCATAGTCCATGGGTAAAATTTATTCTTCAACTTCTTATCGATCTTGCTCCAAATCTTGATCTTCTATTTTCATTTTTACTACCTCTCCTTCTACACATGATCCTATCATATCATTTCACGTCCCTTCAAATTTGTGCATAGAAATTTGACCTTATTCTATTATGTCATATGTTTCCATTCACATAATTTTTTCATGTTATTTAAACATTTTATCAAATCCTATAGTTTGAATCTCTCCTATATTAAGAAACAAATTCCTTAATCCCATCACTCTTTTGTTTAATTTCTTTAATCACCCGTTGTTTGATGGTTTGTGGTATTTTTCCTTCTTCACTTAATGTTTCTTATTCTTGCTCCAAATATTTTTTTGTATCATCTCCTCGATTACGTCTCTTCAGGCATGTAATAAATTTTGATAACTCCTCAACTTGCGTATAAAATTGTTGTAAAGTTTGATGCATCTGTGAACAACTTCCTCGACCTCTTTTTATCTTATCTCAAACCTACACTCTAATACTAAATGATGAGGCCAAAAAAATAACAAAAACTATATAATAAGAAAAGTGAAATTCCCAAATAAAATATATAATTCTTCTTATTTCCTTCCTTTTGAATTACATAAGAGGTATTTTTATTCAATTTGGACTAGACTTCTAATTAAACTAGACTTTAAATCTAAACTTTACTAGACTTACTATTTTTAGTAATATCTATTTTAAGTAAGTTCTAATTATAGTTTTCATGAGCCTACAAATGTACATATAATATTCACTACCTAAATTTATTTATTACTTAAGTTTAAAATAAATTTGAATCACTGTTACACAGATATGCTATTTTTATTTTTATTTTTAAAATAATTCAAACCCAAATTTTGAGCTAGATATGGTTGATTTTGGCCTCTGAAAATTTTCAAAAACTACCTTAAGCAAATAGAGTTGTTAATGGTGGTTAGATATTTTCAATATATTTTTGAAAAAAATAGAGTAATTTCAGTTACTAGATCAAAATTTATGGCCTCTGCAAGGCAGGTCATCAAACCCACATTATGAAATGTCTTACTCGATCCCAAACCTGAGATCTTCAAAGGTTACCAAGGGACCATGATGAATCATGCCTAAGGGGGAAAGAATTAGGATATTGACCATAACACCCACATTTTCCCCGACCCCAAAGGATTTATAGAGTCTTCTTCACCAACACTCGAAGATAGGAAGTGTGTATATGTTTGAGTCTAACACACTTCTGCCCTTATCTGTCATGCTTACTAAATCATACTCAATATCTAGCTTATACTATGTGTTCAAAGATAACAAAGTGTTAAGAAAATAAATTAGTTTTATCATTAGAGACATGGATTTCTATATCCTTAATTCAGTTCTCATATGTGGAGTATATACCTTGTTTTTCACTTGTGTTTATAATTTTTTGTTTACCTTCCAATCTTAAGTTATTAAAACACAACAATGTGATTACAGTAAATCCATAAAAGTTACAAATATGATAAAAACTACATCTATTAATAAATATTTAATGTTCAACAAACATTGCATTAAATCATCAATTTCAACCTACCCATGTGTATCTTGCAAAAATTGTCTATTTCAATCTACCCAATACTTTCTTTCACTGTCAAGCCACTGATCATTGTATTCGTGATTGTCCTCTTTCTCAACGTGTAAACTTGCTAACTATCATATTTCTCCTGGTTTTTAAATGGTTATTTATGAGGAATGGAACATTGTGGCTAATAAGAAGGGTCCTGGTGGTAAATCTACTTGTGTGGCTCCCCCACCCTCCTCTAGGAAACAGTCAGATCTGGTTTCCTCACCTCCCACACCACCTCAACAAGCTTAACCAACTAAACCTTCTCTTCATGAGTAGAGCCTAAAAACTCCACAAAAATAGAATTTTGAAAAAGTTGCTACAACTTCGTCCTCCCAATGCCGTTCACGGAGTCCTCCTAGAGAGAACTTAGTGGAGGTGGTTGGGTTGGGTGGGCCTAGGTGTCTCACCAACTCGACAGAGACATTTAGTTTAAACCAATTTGTTTTTCTTTCCTATAGTTTTGGCATATTAAGCTCAGCAGATATATTATAGGATGAGTAGGAAGAGGAGCTTGTCATGTTCGACCTTCCATGAATTGTCTCTCATGGAATGTAAGAGGTCTCACAAAATCCTCTCAAAAATATTATGTGAAACATGCTTACAAGTTAATTGGTAGTCTTGATATTTTTTTTTACAAGAGGTTAAAATTACTGGTTTCCTTCTTTAGACTTCCTTAATGTATATTGTGCCGAATTACTTGCATTATTTTTCTTTTCATTTGGAAGGAAAAGGTGGTGTTTCTATTTTTATTTCTCCTAGATTTTCTGCCATGATAACAACCAAGGGTCATGATCTTGACAATCGGGCCATGTGGATTATTTTGAATCTTAATGGTTTTTCTCTTGGGGTATTAAATCTTTATGCACCTAATGATGGCCCAGAAAGGTTAGCGTTATGACATTGGTTAGGTGATAATTTACCCTTTGTTTATTGGATTTTCTATAGAGATTTTAATATGGTTGAACATCCTGAGGACAAGATGGGGGCCCTTCCCATGCATTGGTGTTGGAAATCTAGAAGATTGGTTTTATTTAAAAAACATGTGGAGCATTAAAGAACCTATTTTTAAAAGGTGGTGGGACATTACTTCTCAAAATTGGTTTACTTGGTCCAATTTTTGAGAGGGACCCGCACGTGTTCTGAAAAGGCTTAATCATGTCATGATTTCTCAATAATAGATATTTGAGTTGGAATCCAATGGCTATTCTCTGGTCACCACCTAGCCAAATATTCTATTTTCAGATCATTCCCCATCTCTTTTATGGCCACGTGGAATGGGGGAAATCTCAAGGTGCCAAACACACAATATTATCTAAATGTCTCTCTGCTGAGTCATTTGTGGGTATTAAATATTATAGCATAGGTCTATAATATAGCACCACATCCGATGCTTGCTTCTAGTTGGATTTCCTGGTGGACTGAAGTTATTCAGTGGATGGCTAGGTTTCTCTTCCATTTTGGCAAATAGGTGGCCCAAGTCCGTAAGAAAGATGATGTCACTCTTCAATAGGACTTTTAAAGAACTACCTTGTTACTTGAGTCCTAACCTTTTGATGTACCAAATCAAGTTCTAGCAGAAAAAATTAGACACCAACTGAAATTTATTAAACAACACAGAGCCAAAGGTGTGAATATTCATGCTTGGATCCACTAGTTGAAAACTGGTGATTGCACATCTAAAAGCTTCTTAAAATTTCTCAGATCCAAGCATGTTAAGGAACAAATCAAGGCTATTCAAATAGCTCACTCTTAGGTCACCTATCTCCCAGAGATTGCTTCAGCTTTTTTGGAGCATTACACCTTGGTCTTTCAAGCCAGGGAACCTTCAGCTGAAAATAATGTTACTCTTCAGCAATGCATTAAGATGGTTCCATATAAGCTGAGACAACATGATAGGAAACATTGTGATGCTTCTATATCTGTTGAAGAGCTTTATGGTGCCCTCATTTGTCTTGTTGATGAAAAATCTCCAAGATTAGATGATTTCACGTGTGAGTTCTATAAAGTTTCTTGGCCTTTTATTTTCTAGGATTTATGAAAAGTGTATCAGGAGGCTCTTCAGAATCATTCATTAGGTAGGATTATTAACAAAGGCAATATCAAATTCATTCCTAAAGCTGGGAAGTCAGAGGTTATCCCTAATTAGAGACCTATCACCCTTCTTAATGTTTCTTAAATGATTATGGATAAGGTGCTTGCTCTTCATATTGTCCCCCTACTTCCTAAGATTGCGCATCCTGAGCAAACTAGTTTTGTTAAAGGGATGTACATTCTAGATAATATTATAGTTGTTTGGGAAGGCATGGAATGGGCCCGAACTTCTTTGTAATGGGTGCTATTTTTAAAAATTGACTTTGAGAAGGCCTATGATCATATTGAGTGGCCTTTTATTCTTGCTATGCTTCGAGCTATGGGATTTGACACTTTTTTTCTCAATGCAATTCAGACTCTTTTTGTTGATGCTTCTTCATGTCTCACCATTAATGGTTGTCATTCGTATGCTATTGGGTTATATTGTACTATTGGGTTATATCGTTCTATTCAACAGGGGTGCCCTCTTGTACCATTGCTCTTTTTTCTTGCTACTAATGCACTTGGCTACCTTATCGCCAACAAAGTGGATCAAGGGTGTATTTTAGGGGATTATCTCCCTGACCATAAAACCCAGTTTTTCAATGTACACTTTTTTGATGACTCCTTCCTCACTCTTGATGAATTAGAACATAAAATTTAGGAGACCCTTTCTTGCCTTGACATTTTCTATCTTGCTTTGGGGTCTAAAGTTCATCTTGATAAATCTTTGGATTTCCGCCAGAGTTCTTGGCCCATGTTGGATTGGTTGGTGGCTTACCCGTAGAAATGGATTCATTGAGGGGAAAGATTTAGGTTTTTGGGGATCCCCTTTACCTTTGACAGTGAGTCTTCCACTATGTGGTAGTTTTTGATTGATCGTGTTGAGAAAAAAATATAAAAATGGGTCTCCCGACCTTTATTGTTGGCTGGGAAATTTCAAGTTTGCACTAAGATTCTAGCAGCTACTTAGTTTTATTATGATACCTGTTGGTGTCCATATTAGGATTCCTTTGATAAATTAGCCAAGATTTTAAGATATTTTCTTTGGTTGAGCTATAGATAGGGTGGGTTTCACATAGTAGCTTGGGATATTTGCACGCTTCCTAGGGATCAGGGTGGTATGTGTGTTATTGATGTATACAAGAAGAGTATCTCCATTTATGCTAAATAGGTTGTTCGATGTATACATGAAAGAAAGGCATGTGAAATTCTTCTATGAAATTTTATCTCACCTGGTTCTCCTTATGGTAAAAAATGTTGGAAGAATATTGGCTTTCATACTTTACTAATTAAAAGAGTGTTAGTTAAAATACTTGGTAGGTTTTTTGTGAAAAACATCTAGAAAGCCTTTGAATCTATGAAGCATTTTATGAGATGGGTTGGTGATGGATTCAGAACTGGTCTATCCTTCAATGACCATAATTTGTGGTGGTCACCTATTTTCTCTGATAGCCTACCTTTAACAAAGTTTCTAGACATCAAGGAAGGGAGGTTATTTCGAAAAGGAATTTATACTATAAGAGACTTGGTCACCAACAGAGATTAGATCTCTCATCTTGAATTGAAACAAAAATTTTAGCTAGTAAACTCAAATCTCCCATCTATTTTGAGAATTCAATCTCTTTTTCCTGATGTCATGTTACATAAACTTGGGCTTTAACAACCTATTTCTTGGTGGAAATACTGGAGATGGAATGTGGATATTTCGTTGCTGAATTATGATTCCGAGGTCATCTATTCTTTGCTTTCTCCCACTTCTCATGGTATTGATAAGCTTAACACCCGCTGGAATTTACACTCCTCTCCTTCCACCTGGCTTCAATGTCTCCAGAAAGCTTGGAATCCTTTGTGCAATCCTAAGTTGATTTTTTTTCTCTGGTGTGTTATCTATCAAGGTCTTCCATTGGGGGAACGGTTAAGCCATGTCGACATTCTAAACCTGAAGTTACTTTGTTTTGGTCACCCAGAGTCTTTCAAGCATGTCTTTTGGTTCTTCCCCCATGCTCTTTGTGCTTGGTGTTGGATTCAATCTCTCTTTTAGCCTTACCACCCATAATTTTTTGACTGGAAGTCTATTTTTTTGGGGACTATGTCAATTGGCCTCCTTACATTGCTTCCATTTGGCATTTTTTCCACTTGGTTATTCTCTTTCAGCTTTGGAAGGCTAGAAATAATGCTTTATTTTAGCATTGTGAGCTATCTATGGAGATACCTATTGATGAGAAGGTGCAAATTATATCTTTTGTGTGTTTACAAATTCAGGCCCAAGCCCAGAAGGTGGAGCTATATTTTTCTCAACTCTAACAACTACTTGATCATTGGAGCAGCACACCATGTACCATGAGTCGGGTTCCTCCTGATGATTATGATTGAAGAACTTTACCTTCTCCGTCTCCACCCATACATCACAGCCACTTGCGTAGCCACTCTCAAAGTCACACACAGAGTGATCGACCCTCTCCACTTCCAAATCCACCTGGCCCCTCCTATGCTGGTCTTGGTTGGAGCCCTCCTACGCGTGGCAAAGAGGTTATTAGTTATTTTAACTGGGGATCTCCATCTGAGGGTGCATCTCAATTTTGTGGGTTGCCTCCTCTGGGTTGGGGAATCATGGTACCATTGAGTGTTCAAATGCCAAACCAAGATGGTTGGTTAATTGGCCCCCCTTCTGATGAGCCTCACAAACTTGGCTTCTTTCTACCAAGGGATGATCCACCTCTGCCTCCAAGTGTTTCTGCTCCTTATGCCTAATTCTATTTTTTATAGTTATTTTTTTCACCCTTTCGCTATGTTTTGTTTCCCTCATGGCTTTCTTTTGGTTCCCTATGTGGTGCTCATTGTAATGTTGTATGGGCTTAATTTATTTTGAGGTCATGACCATTGTTGGCTACCTCTTACTCTGTAAATCTTTGTATTATATTGTTTATAATATAATGGTGGTTCCAATAATAACATTGCATTGAATAGATGATGTGGTGATGTTAGGAAAAATTGAAATGTCATCCATATATGACTTGTTAGAAGAAAAAAGAGGATTACCCATATGTTCTCTCTAATAGATTTCCTAACCCAAAAATTCTCCTCCCTTAATCCCCTTATTCATCATGACTCTTCCCGCATCCAATGTTTCACCTACAATCCTTCAAAATTAACTTTTGAAATGCTTCCCTATCAGTGTCTCCAATGCACCACCTAGGTGGAATTTCTTGTTACAATGAATAATTAAACTTATCTTTTCCATCATTGTGTATTAAAGTGGAACATTTTTTTTTGGCATGAAATACTTTGTTGAGTAAGCTTAGGACATCATAAATCATAATTTATTTAATTGAAGAATGACACCTAAAGAAAGGATTTTTTTCATTTTCTTCAAAGACTTTTAGGTGTGTAGGTCAACATCAACAATAATATACTATAGTGGGTCCATATATGGTAAAGTATGGTCATATGGTTGGGAGGATTAAATCTATATCATTCCTCTTCCTTGTCCAACAACACTTGAAACTACATATTTTTAACCATATGAAGGGGTTGCTCAACTAGTGCCATTAACTTTCCTATTAGTTCAAGGGATTTCACTCTCACTTTGATATATGGTGGCTTGCAGGCCTTTTCATATCCACATCAACATCCATCTGAATTGGATCCCATTCACCTCTTCCCCCTATACATTTGGTCATCAAAAAATAGTGCAGATATTGTTGGGATTCCACTCTCCATCAAATAATGGAAAACATGTGTCAAATGAAACACCATCAATGCTCATTGAGGTATGTACATGGAGGGTTAGAGAATGCTAATGAATCAATAACAAAATACATCTGAACCATCCATTGGGATATCATGCATCAAACATGATGGGTTTAATCTAGCTTAATAACGCCTTTGGTGTAATGAGGTGAGTCATTGGTACATGTGGTAGAACATGTGTGTTAAGTTCACCCTGATCTATATTTATAACTACCATGTCATTATCCTCATCATTATAAATGACTAAGATGAGGATATAACAATCACTAATGTAGAACATGGTGATGGAGACCATGAAAAATGATACCAATTTCATTGAATCAATTATTTTTTTGTTTTCATATTAGGGGATGGATCACATGTCATATCCTAACAATTCCCAACTCATGTGATATTTTACACTTTAATTAATTATAAAGTGAGTGTTTATCACCAAATCCACCACTAAATTTGGAAGCCAATAAAAGTCATTAATGGATTAAAACATGTTAAATTTAACCATGCCACCTTTTGAAATAATTTTGTGGACTAATTTAACATGTGGATCCATGAGCATCATGTGCATGTAATCAAATCAACATTCCCTAGTGGATTATTATAATTCAATCACATTGTGCCATTTGATGGTCATTGTTTTGTTTAGTATTTTTCATTTATTCAACTCTAAAATCAACCACCATTGTTGTTTTTATGTTACTTTATTATTAGATTTTGAATCATTTGAGTGTATTGATGATTTTTTAGTCTACAAGGTTTACAATAAAACTACTCACAATACAAACACACAGGTGTTTTTCTAAATCACAAGAATTTTATGGTGTAATTTATCATTTTTAAAAACCTTATTAGATTTTCATACCTTTAGCCTTCAACGCTGTAAAGGTTTTTGTGTTGCTTTCTCTATGTACTCCTTATTTTTATTGGGACCTGGGTAGCTGTTAGGAATTTATATGTTAGTGTGAATATTAATATTATGTGTGTATTTGTAATATATGAGTTGTGATAAAAATAACTCATATAATTTTGTAATAGTTTAATTATATTGGTGAGTTGTGAGAAAAACTCACGTAGCTAAAGTTGTGTGAGATAATAAAGGCTTGTTAGAGAAATTCTAGAGATAAGAGAGAGATATGAGGAAGACTAAGTGATAAGAATTTACTCCTAGATTATATGATCAAGCATTTGTATAAGAAGCTATCTCTAGATGAATACAACATCCTGAATGAATTCAAATTGAATTATTCTATTATTCGGTGTATAGTTTCCTTTTTAGTATTATGGTTTTTAAGAAAGCTCAAACCAAAATAATAGTAGCTTATATTTTGTGTGGATTTAATTTTTGATGCTAATTTTTTGTATCCTATGTAAGGTTAGGAAACTAGGATCTATTCTGATAAATTAAATTCCAACATTAGTTGTACAAAATCAAAATAACATATTGGTTCTTTCAGTGCATATATAAGCTCAAAATAAAAGAGATAGAACTTAGATATATAACCATACAAGAATACTTTGGGAAGAAATACTAGATAATATGGAAGTGGAGATCCTGGAGACACTTTATTGTTTAAACTATAACTTACAAATCTATAAGTGTGGGATTGATGTATAATTTGACCTTGACACTTATGTATAATCTTGGATGCATTTACAAATAGATTTTGTTACTTTTTATGTCCTTTACTATATTGGAAATATAATTCTCTATCAAACCCTATTTTTCACACAATCTTGATATAATATATACTTAGCTAAGTCATACCAAAACCCTAATCATGGGTAGAAGACTCTATAAGAAGGCTAGTTTTTATGTTGAAGTTCATCCTGTGCACTACTTTCATTGGAACTACTCCAAATAACCATCAAACCATACCTATTTATACACCAAACATGTGACATCTAAATGACAGGGATAATTTTAGTGGCCAATATTCATAATATGGTGAATATTCCATTTTTGAAAAATTTGAAAAGGTGAATTTTCTAGTGTGGGTCAGTGACCTATTCACCTAAAATTCACAGTTTATTTTTTTTTAGGGGTCGGCTTCGCCTACCCTTGAAACTATCCCCTGTATAATCCTAGATTATTCTCTAGGTAGAACACTACTAGCTCACTCATACCACATGGGGGCATATGTATTATCAAGTACAATAAATGCGCGATAGGAGGGCAGAGGCTGCACACACATGAAAAAGAGTTTTTTGACGCATGACAGGGAGAGTTTGTTGACACGTGACAGGGATTTTTTTTGATGCGTGACAAGGAGAGTTTTTTTACGCGTAACAGGAGTGCAGAGGAAGTAGATGCGTAACAAAGAGTTTGTTTACACGCAACACGAAAATTTTGTTGTCGCGCGACCAGAGGGTGGAGGCTGCAGATGCACAAAAGGAGATTTGTTATCGTGCATCAACAAGGTTTTTATCACATGACAGTAAACCTCCTATCATGTGTCAACAACCTTGTTGATGTCTGATAGGAGGTTTGTTGTTGTGCGTCTGAAGCCTTCTATCACACCACTTAAAAATTAGGTGAAAAATTTGCATATAACCCCCAAAAAAAATTCCTTCCCGCGAAACCGGTTCCAGGGATATTCGCCAGGTATTTTCCACCTCTGATTACTAAGAGGTCTCTTAAAATGAACCCTGCTATATGGATGTAACTAGTTGACAACTTGAACCTATTCGATCATGCTTAAGAGAATTGTACTCTTACTAAGACTTGGAATAAATAGGAAATTAGTGTGCTTAGATTTGAAGGAAGATAAACTCCATATCTTAATTGAGTGATTCAAAACTATGCTATTGGCTTCCCTAATGGATGTGCATAAACTTTAGGAATATTTAGGGAGACTTGAGTGCCTCTTTTGCTAGTATTTGCAATGAGATCTCATGAAAGTGTGAGGTTATGAAGTGAGGTGAGTTTAAATTTATTATATATGCTTATGAGGGTAATTTATTATGATAAGGCCAACCCAAGAGGATAAAAAGACCTAAAAAATAATAGTACATCAAAAACAAAGTTGGAAGATGTGTTGGTTCAGGACTGTAGAGGTCAGCCAGGACCAAATTATACAACTTGACCAAACTGTATAGTTTTGGACAAGGATATACATAATTAAATATGAAAGTTTCATACTAGAAAGTAGAGCTTGAGAGTTGGTATTTTTTATTGATATTTAGAATACGTTGACATATACGTGTATGGAAATAATCAAGTTAGACAAGAGATGAAAAATTCATTGAGTGGGAGAAGTATATGGGTGGGTGTCTTAGCTAAGAAGCATAATTGAAATAAACAGTGTTAAAAAGGGTAAATTTAAAAATTTGAGTGTCTACATATCCCCCTTTAAGTATGGAATAAAATGTACATGTTTAAAGGAAAATATAACTGAGTGTATAATCGCACTTTGTCTTTGCTTAAAGTTTTTGTTGTCCAACTATGTTGGTGTTGGCACATGTCATGATGAAACTTGCAACATAAAGTGTAGTCAATGTCTATAGTATAAATTAAACTGTAACTCAATAGTAACTATAGAATTTGAACTTTCATAACGTGAAATAAAGAGATGTGAAACATAGAAAGAGTACACATATTTGTTTTGTGAAGGGAGAAATTTCATGTCCCTTTTTCACAATTAGATATTTTGGAGATTTAGATTGTTGTTTCTAAACTTTGTTGAAGGATTATGGGTGATCAGTCCCCAATTTTTCTGGAGGAGAAACTAGAGTATTGAGTATATGTAACCCAACACCAAATGGAAGGTAGAGAGAGGAGAAGAAAGAGCTAAAAATTTATCCTATGAAGGAAGAAGACCATATATCAAAGTTTTTAGTAACTATGATATACTCCCATTTAATAATGAGAAGAGGAAAAAATACCTATGAAGAACTTTGTCACTTCAATTATTTCCATAACCCCACAAACCACACCACTAAAAATAGATCTATGCCCAATGTTTGAGTATATAAAAAAAATATATAAAAGAGAATGATTTCCCTAATTCTCTTCTCGTGTGTCATACTAATGAGTAAGAACATGTAATATTCTAAAATATTAGTGGAGAGGGAGACCCATGCTCCCTAAAAAACCTGTATGTTGCAACCAAGATGTGTACTGAAGTGAAGAAGGAGTGAAATATTTCACGCCACCTATAAATCGATATGAATTGTGTCAACTAAGTCTAAGATTGTTCCAAAAACCTGTATCCACTATGGAAAATATTAAGCTAGAGAAAATATGGTGTTTTTCCCTTAGGGAAAAAATGTATGGTATGTTCAGGACCATTAGTAGGGTCTTGACCCTTCTCTATGATTTTAACAATATGAGTTTTCTACTAAAATTTTATATATGGATTTTTTTAATAGTTTTTCCTTATGAAAACTTGTGCTTGAACCTTTGATTCAACTTGTAAGTGTAGAATGTACCCTGATGAATGGCCCCTCTTTTGAGGCATGTGTGAAAAACCATTAGAGTGCATGACTCCAAAGAAGAGAAGTGTGCCCATGTATTGTATTTATAAGAATCTATAATTGAGTGTAGAATGCTGAAGAGGTGGCCACCTTGGAGAACATGTACCTGGAAAAATGGAGTTGCATATGGTGGTAGATATGACATAGAATAAAGTAAATTTCCATAGCTAGAACAAGATAAGTAGTGATAAAAATAAGAACAATGGTAGTAATATCAATACACATGTAAAAGAACTAGAATTTTTTCTTTTCAACAATCAAATGAGAAAAAAATGTACACTTAGAGTCACATTAAGGCATACATGTGTAAATATGGGACCCCCATGGTGTCATGATACAATCAAGGCACTTAGGCCACATACAAGAGACACAATGTCACACAAGAAAGACATAAATCCACAAACATGAGACACCCATTGTTCCACAATTAAATTAAGGCACCCAGTATGTGTAGTAACATAATAAACTAAAAAACAAAGTATAGAAAATAGTAATGTAAAATAGTGATAAGAGTAATAAGTGGTAAGTGAGCACATGAAACAAGATATGTCGACATGTATAGTAGGGATGGGGTCCCCCAAGAGAAGAATGTAAGGAACCATGATAGTTCCTATTATCATATAAAAATTAGTTTTCTGTATCAAGCTCAATGTACCTCATGAACGCATGTGTGTAAAGAGTAGAAAAGATATGCTATCAATCAAACCAAAAATACTAAAAACATATGTAATTGAAAGTGTAAACAATGCAAGTTATGTGTACAAGTTTTTCTTTTGTATTTTTGTAAATATATGAATATTTTTGTATTATTGAATATACATATGTGTAAGTAGAGAGCAGAAACACAAGAGCAACTTGATGAGGGCCTCATGAGAAGGAAAAGATAAGCCAAGAAAAATGAGAGGAAAGGGCCTCAAGTGCGTCAATGAGAAATGGTCATATGCAAGTGATTCCATAGAAGTATCTTGTGTCATAAAAACCTATGGAGGAAGATGTTGGTGCATGTTTTCACTTACTATCTCAAATTGTGTTTACCATTTATGTTCAATTGTTTTCTAAATAGTTTGACAAATTTCCCCGTCTAGATATATGGTTGTTGAAATGTTTCTCATATCCCTGGACTTTTTATCTAAGTGAAATTATGTCATTTGTAAGACGTGTACATAATTTTGAGCTAACAGTTTAACATTTCACGTGTTTCTTGATATTTCCATGAACTGTAGGTTTATGATGATACAGAAGAGCCCTCGAGTATCCTATCTATATTCTTGAAAAACAAATGAGTGGCTTCGTGCCTTAGAAATTTATGTTTAGATGATTTGGCGTAAGATGAAAATACATCCCCGAAACCTGGTTGAGTAGAATATTAAGAGGGTCTAGGAGTTTCAGGCCCTTACCTCAATTTTGTATTTTTTCATGAAAAATTTGTAAAGTGCAAATGAAATCCCATGACCCACAGAGTGAAATATTCATGGAATATTTGGGATTATTTTCCATTTAAGCAAGTATGTAAGATGCAAACACATCCCCTGTGCACCTTTAGAATGTGTTGATATGAGGAAATGTCTAAGTGCTAGCCATACACAGGAGTTAGGAGTTGTACGTAGAGGCATGCATGTAAGAAGAGAAAGTAAGAACATGATAGTACACAAAGGTGTGTGTGCCATGGAGGAATAGGTCAATACATAAGGCTATGTGTATACATGTAACATTAAGGACTTAACCAAATTTATAGACAAGGATGATAATATAAAAGTAGAAGATATAGTTCCACTCAAGAAATATCTAGGAATAGGCTAAAAAAGGATGAATTAGTGGTCAAGGAAAGGCTATAATTAGGGAAGAGAACATGTAGGTAAAGAGAAGGATGGTGCATGAAAGCATGCTAAAGATAGGAATTAATGCATGGGTAAAGTAAGATATTTATAGCTTGAGATATTATAAAATAAAGTTAGAAAAGCATACAAGATAATTGTTAGAGCACACCTATTATTAGGAAAGGTGCATGTAAACAGTGAAGGGTAAGTCCCCACCATGTATATATAGAGGTGATATATCATTGTAATGACTATTTATTTTGAGTACTAGTTAGTCTTTTGAGCCCTGAGTATTGAGTAGCTTTTGAGGTCTGTATAAAAATTATGTGAGTGCGCATGGTCCAATGCCTTAATGTACTAGTTTTTGATAAGCCTATATGTTATGCAATGAATTATAGTTAAATGGATAACTTCTTATGGATTGTTGAAGTGACTATGTCTACACATGGATGGATTTCCATTCAAATCTTCTTAGTTGTTTCATATGAATGATTTCCTTATTGTATGTATTGCCTAATTTCTAAGCCATGATGTATTTCTTTGTATGAATGGTTATGATTATGAACATGCATGTTAACATATTGATAAGCAAACAAGGATGGACAAGATGGCTACACACACTTTGGGTGATATTCCATACTTGTTTGGATGAAGTGACAATGCGCTTATCTAACATTGATAGATAAAATACTACATTTTGGTTCCATTTCAGGGACCTCTTTTCAATTTTTATACTAGGATGTTGCATATAAATGGAGTTCCAAATATCTTTGGAGAATATTGAGAACTGTATATATGATGGCTGAGACGTGTTTGCTCAGAGATATAGCACTGAACCTAATTTTAATGCACAAAAGTGGGTGGAGGATAATATGTATGAATTCTTATATGAGGAATTCTTTAGATTTTTCCCAGTAGAATTATACCAGTGGCTGGTAGCTTACGTGGATAACAGATCTTTCTAGATAGGAAGGAAGTAAGCTTGGAGACATAAAGATACCTAAGCACTCTATAATTTTTATGTGTCATCGACAAAAGCTATAGATTTTTGGTGGGAAGGTATGCTACACATTTATACCATAGAGTATGTAATTTCAAGGTAATCATTCTCAAAGGAAACCGAGTTCTATTTTTTATTCGAGCCAAGAGAATACTATTTTTTTGCGACACATGTAACTATCAAGATATTTACAGTTGAAGTGGGAATGGAGAACCGACCGATGGAAATATAAATTTTCACCACTCAGAGAAGTGGAAAGTATGATTAGAAAGGATGGTGGAGGCCTTGGAAAAAAAGATAAAGGAAATAACGATGGCTCATGTATAACAATGCATAATAGAGGGAAGTTGATGAGGCCCTGAGATTGAGAAGAATGATGATTTGTGGAAGCAATGAGAACCCCACAGAAGGAGGGACCATAGGATCATATCCTCTTGAAATTGGGAAAGCAAAGTAGAGAGAACCCTTTACCATCTAATGAGAGTGAGTTTGAGGAGAGAATGAGAACCGTGGGTGCATATTTAACCCATCTTGGCCACCTAGGCCTTGTGTAAGGTGTTAAGAATCTAAAGGTTGTTATTGAAGAGCATCATAGTGAAAGTGAAAAATAAGGATCTCCACATTGGGTAGGAGTTACAAGTAGGCATAATTTAGTATCATCTTAGGAGGCATAGTAGATTATGAACATGCACATGAAAGCACATCAGGTGCCCATGTTTGTATAGAGTATTTTTGGAGGTAACTTTATAGGCATGTCATCAAGATAGAGCATTAACACACAGCCCACTAGAAGTAATCCCATAGGTGCACATATAACACAAACGGTTGGTGTCTAGTTTAGAAAAACTACTGGGACACAAAAAATCTCATCTATAGGACCACATATCACAATGAGATGCCCAGGAGGTTTAGGTCAGTGTCCACATGGAGGAAATCCTTGTGGAGGTTCAAATTAAATATTTGGCCCACTCTAGGATTAGGGTCACAACAACCACATCAACATAAACCCAAGATATTTTGTTATATGTATTTTCACTTACCAGAGTATAGGGGTGTGGAATATTCATCTAAACACATGGATAAGTGTGAGTTATTATGGAGAGCTAAGGGAATAGTAGTTCTTGATAGGAAGGCAAGTCAATTTTACACCACACTTTAAGGGTGCACACAAGTTGGTTTAGAAATTATTATCCATATCAAACTATGGTAGATTATGATATGTTGCACTACCTCTTTAGCTGAATTTCACACACCTTAGTTTGATAAATAGAGAATTAGCACACTAAATGAAATTAAATAAAGACTATTTGAAAGTGTAAGGGAATATGATGTGTATTTTAAGACCCTTCTATCCAAGATTTCCTATGATATCCATCAGATCCAACATGTATAGTGGTTTGTTAGAGGCTTACTGACTCACTTCCAAAGGGAATTATCACATAAAATATTTAGTGATCCATGCAAGGCCTTAGAAGAAAATTTGCACACTGAAGTAGTTAGGAATGTAGATTCTAGAGTGATCCCTTTTCTTGAGGCGAAAATAGTATCTATGGCTACACAATTAGATAAGTTGTATGGAAATTTGGTGCATGAGATGCACAGTGGGTTATGGTGTACCGATTACGAAATGGAAGGAAATTATAAGGATAGTTATCCATACAAGAACGTGCACGTATCATTAAGGTCTTGTGAGATTTTCTACAAGAATCATGATGTCTAGAATTGTCCACTCTTGCAATGCATGACATAGAAAAACATCTCTATGTATTGCAAGATTTGTGATACACATGCCTATGATACAAATGAATACCATTTGATTGACCATATCCATTAGGCATGTGGGATTGGATTGTGATAGACTGTTGTGGCTAGTAGTTCTCAGGAAAAAAAAATGACATAGTAATGAAGGGTGCAAAAATGGAGATGGCGGGTTTTGAGGTGGATATTGAAGTAGAGGAAGTGGTGGTAGAGGGATTTTCCTACGTGGTACATGTTATAATTTTAGATCACTAGATCATTATCAATGTGAGTTTCATAAGAATCAATTATGTGCATATTATGGAAAGGCACACGTGGTCAAGGATTTTCCTTGCTTCTATTCCCATATGTGCAAAAACAACAAGAAGAAAAAAGGTGTGGGGATGATAAAAATAGAGAATGTAAAACATGAGCAGTGGGAACCTAAGAAGATGGATGATCTAGAGCTCCAACATGTGTTAGTCACTATGCATGTAGAAACAACGTGCACACAAGCCTATTAAAGAAAAACCCCTTATCATGAGAGAGGATGTTGTACATGTTAGTATACAGATGCAGATAATTGACAAGAGGTGTATTAGGAGACAATGGGAGTCATCATGCATTTAAAGGGTGAGATCTAGTGCTTTAAGGATCAGGTGGATGAGAGAGAACGTACAAAGAGCGTCGAACTTCCTTAACAGGATTTGGATGATTTGAAATAATTATGCTAGATTTTGAGGTAAGAGAACATTATTCTTTTACTGAGAGAGTGGTTGCAAGAAAAAGTACCATACATAGGGGTTGAATGAGAGCACCAAATCCTTCATCCAAATTTACCACCACAGGACCATGAATATGAAAGGAGATTACACCAGATGCAGTGATAGATGATTGGTTAGTGAGTAAAATTATAATTGACATAAGTACAAAGGTCAATCTTATGTTATTGGATGCTTGGAACCATATGGAATGCCACCATTACAACCATATTTTAATGTGTTGTATATGAAAAATAAAACAAGGGTCATGTCTATTGGAGTACTCAAGGATTATTCGATTACTATTCAAAGAGAAAAATTTACAGGCGATTTTGAAGTGTTGGAACTTGCTGAGGAAGATAATTTCCCCACACTGTTTAGACGTCCTTGGTGGTATGCCAATAATGCAGACTTTCACTTCAACAAAAGATATATTAGTTTTGAGAACAAGGAGGAGCACATTTTCATACCCTTAGATGATGTGAAGGTTGTGCCTTATATTGAGCCTGTGAGTGAAGAGTAACTTAATTGAATTTATGCACATATGGTGTGCAACCCTGAGAATGTAGAACCATCAAAGGAAGGTGTGCTTCATTGGGAAGACACGTAATATATTAGTGACACTACCGGTGTTGCTTATGATAATTGGGGCTATAAAACTTATGAAATGGTAGGTCACAAGGTCAAAGGAATATTCACTAGGATGATTAGGATGTGTATAATTAGGTGCTTGGGAAAAAATCATTTACCTAGGTATGCTCGAGAAGAAAAACTTGAATCTTTCTTGCATGTGATGGAGGACCCATGGGGAAATGAGGGAGATAGATGGAATATGATGGTCTACACATTACATAGGATAATAACATGATGGTGGGCAACACACAAAGAGAATATATTAGGATAACACGAGGTAAGGGTATCCTTTTAAACAAGGTTTACTTGGAGCAATGTTCCCTCTCTTGTACATGAATATGACGGGAAGACTCCTAATCTAGTGCACATCCATAATTGTGAGAGACAATGGGCATAAGGATAAGAAGCTATACCACCATCCCTTTGGGTACATAAGTTTTACTTTACTCTGCACAAATGCACATGAGCTTGGTATGTACATGTTGAGTTAAAGTAATAAAATGCAAGTTGGTGTAACATGAATGAAGGTATTTATTATACCTTTGAATATGTTTACACCAAACAACCAGTACATGAGGCCTTACAGATCATGAAGTGCATCACACTAGGGGATAGTGCAAAGGTAGGTGAACTTATGGTTCAACTATTAGGAGAGCTTGAGGACGAGGCAAGTGAAGATATGTTAGAAATAGAAGAGACACTATTGGGGTGTGCATGGAAAGAGAAAGAAAAATGGAAGATGGTCTACCACATTGATGATGAGGAAGTTGAGGACCTGGACGTTACACATACAAAAGGTGTGTGTAAAGTAATAGATTCTGCAGATGAATAGGTGCGTATATACCATGTACCCTTGAAGACTAAAAAGGTGAACATTGGGACTGAGGATGCACTTAAAGAGGTGATAATTGATGATTATTTGTCATAAATAGAGGCTACGAAGATCATAGAGTTGATGCGTGAATTCTAGGATTTATTCCCAAGGGGGTATCATGAGCTAAAGGGTGTACATCCATCATTGGGAGAGATGAATATTAAACTAAAATATGACACATGTTTGGTTCAGAAGAGGCCTTATAGGATGAGCTTAAACCTCTGCATGAAGGTTAAAGAGGAGATTGAAAAAGTGTTGAAGTCAAGGATGATTAAACCTATTGAAAAATCTAAATGGATTAGGCCCATGGTGATCAACATAAAGAACGATGGTCAGATCAGGATCTATGTTGACTGTAGGGTACTCAACGATTCATGTGTCATAGATCCTTTTCCTACACCATTCAATGAGGATATGTTGGAAGGTGTTACAGGACGTGAAATCTATTCATTCATGGATGGATTCTTAGGGTACCATCAGGTACGTATTACACGTGAGGTTCAGGAAAACACCACCTTCACCACTGAATGGGGATTTTTTTCATATACTATCATACCCTTAAGAATGAAGAATACGCTAGCAGTTTTCTCATGCATCGTTTAAGAATTCCAAAACTTCATTCATAAGATTTTACAGGTCTACTTAGACAATTGGACCATTTAAGGGCTGGTGAAAGATCATTGTGAAAACCTGTGACTAATGTTTGAAAGGTGTAGGTAGTTGAGTTTATTTTTAAAAATTAAGAAGTGCATCTTTAAAATCCCTTTTGGTACCTTAATTGGGCACATTATTTGCAGTGAAATATTATTGGTATATCCAACTAAGATTGCAGTCATTTTAGGGTTGGAAGAATTAAAAAAATCAAAGTGAAGTGCATGGTTTCTTGGGGCACACTAGTTAGTATCAAAATTTTACTAAGGTGTATGAAAAAATTGTTGCGCCCTTAGAAGAGTTGCTAAATGATAAAGGAAAATTTTATTGGGGGGAACAACATGCTTTTTTAACCTTAAAGGAAAGGCTAACTACTTCATCCATCTTGTTTTTTCCTTCCTGGAACAATTATTTTCATGTACATGTGGATGCCTCTGGTATGGCAATTAGATCAGTCTTGGCACAACAAGGTGAAGGAAATGTTGATCACCCTATTTGTTTTACAAGTAGGAAGTTGACTCTGGAAGAACATAACTATACAAATACGGAGCATGAAGTGGCATCTATGATCTACACACTCTATAAGTACATATAGTAATTATTGGACACACCGTTTATCTTTTACACAAATCATATACCATTGAATTATTTGGCCAACAAACCAGTCTTATAGGGGTATATCTTCTGATGGATACTTCTCCTTCAAGAGTTTGATTTTACAGTTATAGGGAAACCAGACAAGAGTAACTTGGGACCTGACTGCTTGTCTATCATCAACTCTAGAGAGGATGTATAGAGCATTGTAGATACTATGCCAGATGCACAGTTGTTCAGATTAATGTGCACAATAGCTGATTTGGAAGACATAACAATATTCTTACGTACTGGACTTATGCCATAAGGAATGAAGATGTTGGAAAAGAAGTATCTTTCTATTTGACCAACACCTTGCCAACTCATTAGGGGAGACCTGTACAATATGGGTTGAGATGAGGTCTTGTGCAGATGTGTTTTGAAGCATGAGTGCATAGCTATCATGGAGGAAGTTCTTGGAGGGATAACCGGAGGAAAGTATGCAGTAGACACTACAATGCACAAGATCATATTAGCAAGTCTTTGGTGTGAGACATTATACAAGGATACCAAGGATTTTTTCAAAGCATGCGATCACTGTTAGATAATTAAAAAACATGGAAATAGAGATGGAATTCTATTGAGGCCCATCATGAGTGTAGATCCTTTTGAAAAATGGGTAGTTAATTTTGTAGGACCTATTACACAACTTACACATAGAGCAAGGGCACTCTACTTCATCACATGTACTAACTATTTGACAAGATGGACAGAGGCCTCCCTACAAAATATTACATGAAAAAAATAACATCAAGGTTCACTTGGAAAAACATCATCAAAAATTATGGATATCCATTGATCCTTACAAGTGATACGGGGACTCATTTATAAAATGAGATTATTAGGATTATATTGGTAGAGTTTATGGTGGCACACCATAAGAATACCCCTTATCACCCCCAAGATAATGGAAATACAAAATTTGTCAACAAAATCTTAGGATAGACAACAATGAATATATGTAAATTTGGAAGAAAGGATTGGGATGATAAAGTATCAGTTGTGTTTTGAGCATATAGAATAACTTGTAAACAGTTGAATATTGCCACACCCTTTTAGTTGGTGTTTGGCACAAATGCGGTATTACCTATGGAATTTGTATTTCCATCCCTATCTATTGTGTGTGGAGGAGGATTGGATGATGAATAGGTAGTTAATGAGTGCATTGACAAGTTAATGTAATTGGATGAGTGACACACCATTGCACGTTGGATTTAGAAGACAAAAAAGGCATGACAAAAGGCTTAGCATGAAAAACACATCAAGAACAAGTCTTTTATAGTTGGAAAGATGGTACTTATGTATGAATTAATTTTTTTGTGCCATTTAGGGACATTGAAATTCCATTGGTTGGGACCCTTTGTAGTAACCAAGATACTCGAATCAGGAAAATTTCAATTACAGGCACTAGATGGAACCATGTTTTCTAGTTATTTCAATGGGAGTAGGTTGAATCCCTACTATAAATACACTTCCTTTATGTTTGTAATAAGGTAGTATTTTCATCTTAGATTAAATCTCCATTTTATGTTTTTTTATATTGTTTTGTTGTAAGAAGTGTATTTGTGAATAGGATTTGATTACTACCTGTTGAGTTAAATGCACAGAGAATTGTGCATACTTTTAGTGTGGGGTAAAATAGGTTTGCATACATAAAAGAGAGACTATGTGATGTTAGTACATATATTAGATTTGGTTGATGGGTACACATTCCAATGTAAAAGGAGAATTCTTGATGGATATGTATTGGGAATGTGTGAAAGAAAAATAAAGTGTCGTAGGTGCTTAGGATGATAGTGCTAGAAGGAAATTGCTCATAGTTGGAGACCATGTGAGAAAGATGGTCGCACAATGTAATGAGAGGGAGGAAGCAACACAATATAATACCTGATAAATGGTCTAGAGGAATATTGTGTGTGACACAATAAAGTTTCTGTAAGGATGACTGTAACCTGCAGAGTAGTGGTGCACTAGAAGGTTACGATTGTCATGTGTGGAAGAAATTAGGAAAAAACATGGGAAAAAGAAAAAAGTGTCAGTAGGTGAGGTACAATTAATGTGATAAAAATTTGAGAATTTATAAAAGGGGCGTGGTTGGAGTTCATTCTTACCTTGTTTATTGAAGAATTTGAGTGACTAGTGACTAAGTGTGAAATTGTGTTTAAACGACTAAGAGTGACCAAGTTCAAACTAGAGAATTGAAGCAACCTAAAGTAGCCTTGAGTGTGAGAGATCATTTGGTGGAAGTGGAAGTGAGGAGTTAGGTGTGTGAAAAGAGAAACCAGAGGTGAGCATTCAAGCTAGGGTTTGATAAAGTGTGGATTCATAGAGCTCTAATTAGGGCATGGGTTGTGATTTACGAACCAAAACACAAGGGATATATTTGAAAGCAAGGGTTAAAGAAAGAAAGGATATTTATTAAGGAATTAGACACTCAACACTTTAACATAGAACTTGAGTAAGTTTATTCAACATGTAGGGCATGAGCAATCTGCAATTTTAAAGTTTGATAAATTTTTGAAGTTGAATATGTTAAGAACATAAGTGATGGAACCAAATAAGGAAACCCCAGTTAAAAATCACCCAAGGGTAAGGTTAAGAACAAGAATCCTGTAGTAGAGGACACACCAGAAGAATGGTTTTCAGATATGTAGTACCCTCTAGAGGTGGTATTAGGGAAACCATGGGATTCACATTTAACAAAGTGCAAAATCAGCATTTATACCCATTGCTCAGAGGCCCACAAGGAGAAATAAACAAGGACGTGATGAAATAGTTGACCTAGAGGATGGAAATAGTGAAACTATTTTATGATGATACTGTGAAGGACTTAGAGAGTGTATGAGTGTTACAACTTTACGAGCTATCTTATTTTGGGAGGTCAGAGTAACTTTACTAGTGTCTGATGTTGAGAGTCCATGAAGACTTGTTTTACTTCGCAGGTAGGAGGATGCACATAACTGCAAAATTTATTGAAATGGTTACATGTTTACACAGTTTAAGCATCAATATTAGGAAGGAATTAGAATATGATGGGGCAGTGGAGGCCACTACCACACATGTTTAATTATCAAAGGGGAATCATGTAATGTATTTCAAAAAAATAATTGACCCAGGCACAAGGGTTTTTGTACTCCTGGTTAGTTATAAATTGGGTGCATTAGAGAATTGGTTGTAAGTGAATAAGAAATGGATTCATATACCACATTAGATGGAAAAAAATACCATGTACAACATTTCCAAATCCATTTTTGAGGGGATAGTGGAAGAATCGAGAATCCAAGTAAGTAAAGGTGGGAAAATAACCTGGGGCACTATCTTTCTTTTGATATTATTTTAGGAGATATGTTAGGTTGTGGAGCCTCTTTTCATCTAATAATGTGTTGAATATTGTACACTAAGAGTATTGTACACTTTCCATAGTTGTCTCATTAGGGTTTGGGGGCAAAGCCCCCGAGAAAAAAAATTGGCCTTAAAACGTGCCCGATATACCAAGAAATGTGATTTTCTCATATGGGCAGGATTTTGACCCATAGGTTTATGGGATGGTTTTGGCTCATGGTTTGGATACCCACAGTTTTGTAAAACTACTTAAGTAGTTGTCTATTTATATGGTTTTGTGCATATGGTAGGTAATATAAAAACATTGCAGATGTGTTTTGAATTTGGGTGTGAATTCTGTAGAGTTTGTTGAGCATAGCTCCAAACAGATCTGGGTATTGTATTGAGAGAGTGGTGGCTTGCAATAAAATATGAGCAAGTGATTCTTGGTGGACATAGCCCAAATTGGGTGAACCACATTAAATATTGTCTCTTTGTGTTGTGTTATTTTATTCTGTAATTTTATTTGAGATCTGTAATATTTTCTGCATATTAGTTTCTACTATTGCGATTCTGTGAGGGATTATTCCACATATTTTATCCCTTATATCCTAACAATTGGTATCAGAGCCTGGTTTGGTTTGCTGAAGTGTTGAATCACAAGGAAAGTTTTATCTTGAGTGGGAGCTATGGAAAATGATGGAAGATCTAGGGTTGATAAATTCAACGGGAAAAATTTCAGTCTTTGGAAGATGCAGATGGAAGATTACCTTTATCAGAAGGATATTTATATTCCGCTGTCTGAGAAGGTGAAAAACCCTCGAGCATGACAGATGCGGAATGGGATTTGCTGGATAGGAAGGCACTTGGGACAATCTGGTTGTGTCTTGCATCTTCGGTATTATTTAATGTTTCAAAGGAAAAGACTACAAAAGAACTAATGGATGCATTAGGGAAGTTGTATGAAAAACCCTCTACCTCTAATAAGATATTTTTAATGAAAAAGTTGTTTAATATGAAGATGTCTGAGAATGGTTTAGTAGCAGATCATTTAAATGATTTTAATACAGTTGTAAATATGCTAGCTTCGGTTACAATAGAATTTGATGAAGAAGTTAGGGCTTTATTAGTTCTGTGCTCTTTACCTGAGAGTTGGAATAGCTTGGTAATGGCGGTAAGAAACTCGGTTCCAGCTAACTCAAAGTTGAAGTTTGAGGATGTTGTAGGGGTGATTCTAAGTGAGGAAATGCAAAGAAAAAGCTCTGGTGAATCTTCTACTTCAGGGAATGCTTTGACAATGGAAACTAGAGGGAGACAGAAGAATAGAGGAAGCTGTGGAAAATCAAAGGATCGGGCAAGGTCAAAATCCAAAAGCAAGATAGTATGTTGGCATTGTGGAAAGTCTGGGCATGCAAAGAAGGACTGTTGGGAGCTTCGGGACAAGAAGAAACAATAGGAAGAAAACAAGGAGGCAAATGTGGCAATGGGTAATGTATGTCAGGATGCTTTGATTCTTTCTTTGCACAATATTACTAAATCTTGGGTTTTAGATTCAGGGGCTTCTTTCCATGCTACTCCACATAGGCATTATTTTGTTGATTATGTTCAAGGAGATTTTGGGCATGTTTTTCTTGGTGATGATGAGCCTTGTAACATAGTTGGAAAAGGTTCTGTTTAGGTTAAGATGCAGAATGGGAATACTTGGCTATTGAAGGATGTCAGACATGTGCCTACATTAAGATGAAATTTGATATCGGCGGGCAGTTGGGAAGTGATGGTTTCACTGTGATATTTACAGTGGACTCTTGGAAGGTTACCTAGGGTGCTCTTGTGGTGGCAAGAGGTAAGAAGGTTGGAACATTGTATTTAACCACTTATAGCACTAATGTTTGTAATCTTGTGGCTTCAGAAGTAGATACAACATTGTGGCACTATAGGCTCGGTCATATGAGCCATAAGGGCATGGAGATCATAAAGAAGGATTTTCCTAGATATACAGAAATAGGTTTGGAGTTCTATGAGGATTGCATATATGGGAAACAAAAGTGAGTAAGGTTTCTCAAGGTTGGACCTACAAAGAAAGAGAGTAAGTTAGAGTTGGTGCATTCTGATGTGTGGGGGCCGGCTCAGGTATCATCTCTTGGGGGTTCAAGTTATTATGTTACTTTTATTGATGATGCAACAAGGAAAGTTTGGGTTTATTATATTAGAAACAAATATGATGTATTTGACACTTTTGTTAAATGGAAAGCCTTGGTAGAGAATGAAACAGGTCTTAAGCTAAAATGTCTCAGGTCAGATAATGGAGGGGAGTATTGCAGCAATGAATTTGATGATTATTGTTCTAAGAATGGAATCCAAAGACAAAAGATAGTTCCTGGAACTCCTCAGTAGAATGGGGTGTCAAAAAGGATGAACAGAACAATAATGAAACATGCTAGGAGCATGAGGTTACATGCAGAACTTCCTCTTTCTTTTTGGGTAGAAGCAGTGAGCACCAACTATGTACTTGATAAACAGAGGACCCTCAAGTGCCTTGGATGGAGGCATACCTGAGGAGGCTTGGTATGGTAAGAAAGTTGATTATTCATTTCTTAGAGTCTTTGGATGTGAGGTGTTTGTCCATATAGACAAGGATGATAGGACTAAGCTAGAGGCTAAATCAGAAAAATGTACTTTCATTGGTTATGGTGGTGATGAATTTGGATATAAATGTTGGAGTATTAAGGACAAGAAAATCATTCAATCTAGGGATGTGGTCTTTAATGAGAAAGTCATGTATAAGCAGCAGTTGCAGGAAAACAGGGAAGAATCCAAGAAAGAATATGCAGCGGTAGAGGATCTTCCAGATGGGAAAGTGACACATGAATCAGTTTAGGAACCTCCTCAACAGGAACCCCAAACTCCTATATTGAGGAGGTCTTCTAGGGTAAGAAGAGAACCTGAACGTTTTTCTCCTTCTCTTTATTATTTATTACTCACTGATAGTGGAGAGCCAAAGAGCTTTGATGAAGCAATGCAGGTAGATGCCATGAAGAAGTGGGAGCAAGCCATGGATGAGGAGCATCAAGCTCTCATGGAGAACCAAACATGGGATTTAGTGAAGCTACCCAAAGGAAAAAGAGCATTACATAAACAAGTGGGTGTTCAGAGTCAAAGAGGAAGGAGGCAAGAAAAGATACAAGGCCCGGTTGGTGGTCAAGGGGTTTGCATAGAAAAAAGGTATAGATTTTGATGAGATTTTTTCTCCTGTAGTAAAAATGACTTCTATTAGAACTATTCTAGGAATAGTTGTAGCAGAAGACTTGCACTTAGAACAGCTTGATGTAAAGACTGCATTTCTCCATGGTGATTTGGAGGAGGAACTATATATGCAGCAACCAGAGGGCTATGAGGTCAAAGGTAAAGAGGAGATGGTGTGCAAACTGAAGAAGAGCTTGTATGGATTGAAACAAGCTCCACGTCAATGGTATAAGAAATTTGATAGCTTCATGATGGAGCAAGGTTATATTAGATGTCATTCTGACCATTGCGTGTATACAAAGAAATTTGAGGATGGAAGTTATATTATCCTTTGTCTGTATGTGGATGACATGTTGGTTGTAGGTAAAAACATGCAAGAAATAAAAGTACTCAAGAAGCAACTAAGTGAATCCTTTGCTATGAAGGATTTGGGGGCAGCCAAAAAAATCCTTGGTATGAGGATATCTCGGGATAGGAAGGAACAGAAGCTGACTTTATCTTAGGAAGAGTACATTAAGAAGGTCTTGGAGAGGTTTAATATGCAGGATGCTAAACTGGTTGGGACTCCTTTGGCAGGCCATTTCAAGTTATCAAAGGAGTAGTGTCCCAAGATAGAGCAGGAGAGAAACCAGATGTCCAAGGTACCTTACTCATCAGCGGTTGGTAGTTTGATGTATGCCATGGTGTGCACCAGGCCTGATATTACCCATGCAGTGGGAGCGGTGAGTAGATTTATGAGTGATCTAGGTAGAGATCACTGACAAGCAGTAAAGTGGATCCTTCAGTATTTGAGAGGGACCATGGGGATAATTTTGTGCTACAGTGGATCAAACACCACTTTGTGTGGTTATGTAGATTCAGATATGGTTGGAGATGTAGACAACAGGAGGAGCACGACATGTTATGTTTACACTGTAGGTGGGACAACAGTGAGCTGGATTTCACGACTACAGAAGCTGGTGGCTTTGTCAACCACAGAGGTTGAGTATGTTGCTACCACAGAGGCAAGCAAAGAAATGATTTGGTTACAACAATTTCTTGAGGAGTTGGGGCATAAGTAGGAGGAAGGAAAGTTGTATAGTGATAGTCAGAGTGTTATACACCTAGCTAAGAACTCTGCTTTCCACTCTAGGACAAAGCATATATAGTTAAGGTACCATTTCATCAGGACAACTTTGGAGGAAGAGAAGTTGAAGCTAAAGAAGATTCATACCAGTCAGAATCCTGTAGACATGATGACCAAGGTGGTCACAAGGGAAAAATTGAAGTTGTGTTCAGCTTTGGTTGGTCTTCATGGAAACTAGTGAAGGGTTGAGAAGCTTGCTCAAAGGAAAACTAGTCTCCAAGTGGGATATTGTTAGGTTGTGGAGCATATTTTCATGTGAGAAAGTGTTGAAGATTGTACACTAAGAGTACTGTACACTTTCCATAGTCTCGCCGGGTTTGGGGGGTCGGACCCCAGAGGGGTAGCAGGGGTTCGGGGGCGACAACCCCCGAGAAAAAACATTTTTGGCCTTAAAATGTGCCCGATATACAAGGAAACATGCTTTTCTCATATGGGTAGGATTTTTGACCCATAGGTTTATGGGATGGTTTTGGCCCATGGTTTTGATACCCATAGTTTTGTAAAACTGCTTAAGCAATTGTCTACTTATATGGTTTTATGCATATGGTAGGTATAATGTAACATTACATATGTGTTTTGAATTCGGGTGTGAATTCTGTAGAGTTTGTTGAGCATAGCTCCAAACAGATCTAGGTATTGTATTGAGAGAGTGGTGGCTTGTAATAAAATATGAGCAAGTGATTCTTGGTGGACGTAGCCCAAATTGGGTGAACCACGTTAAATACTGTCTCTTTGTGTTGTGTTATTTTATTCTAAACTTTTATTTGAGATCTGTAATATTTTCTACATATTAGTTTCTACTGTTGTGATTCTGTGAGGGATTATTCTGCATATTTTATCCCTTATATCCTAACATTGCAAGTAGATAAATGGTCCAAATGAATGTGTGAAGCATTTAAAAATGGGAGGTGTGTACCGAGGGAACTACCATCAATATTAGATGCAAAGGAAAAGTTTACAGTGCATCAACACTTTTTCCTTCGAAGGGTTGTAATGAGGAATGGGGAGATGGGACCATGATGAAAATTTCCCTTCACCATCATTGCTAAGTATTTTAATGCCTATGTTAACAGAATCAAGGATGCACACAAGTTGATTTTTGATGCAGATAAAGTTGATTCAGATTGTCATACTTTGCACACAACACATGTATGCCCGTCCAGGTTTGCCTATTTCATAATGGGACAGGTAACATTCAATGTATACATATACCTTAGGAAAAAAATGAAGAATGGAAAGTATGTGGATACAAGGGACCTTCATCTCCTAAAACCTCCAATTAAAAATTAGACAATAGGGACTATAAAAAGAATGTGCAAGGCTACCCCTCCTCAAAAAGAATAAGAAGATGAAGAAAAGGAGAATTATGACAAGGAGGAGGAGGAGGAATAAGAAGAAGAGGACACTACACTAAACCCTAGCCACATAAGAAAGTTTTAAAGGAACCATAGAGCACAATTCTAGGGTACATGAACCTAGGAAGCATGTAAGGGGTCACCCTTAGTCAACCCAACAAAACCAAGCCAAGAGAAGAAATAGAAAATTCTACTAAGTAAGATAATGTGACAGTTGGTTCACGTAGAGGAGAGTGAAGAAGAAAAGTCAATGGAGGAGATTGTGCACAGTGAGGAGACAACACATAAAGAGGAAGAACTAAAGGATGAGAACGTGCAAGGTGATGAGGAAATGCAAAACACGCATGGGGAAGGCCTTGAGAGAAAAAAAGAGGATAAAGGTGATGGGGAACCATCTAGGGAGGGCTTGGGAGCTACAAGAGGATATGAGAGTAGTGTGTAATTAAATACTGAGAAGGAGATGCCCAAAGGAAAGCACAGTGGTAGAAGAAGGAAGAAGGAAATTTTACAACCACCCTAGATGAAATAAATTGATGATCAAAGGTGGTATAGGAAAGGTTCCAATTCATAGTACCAAGTATAGATCTTTATGGTTGGGAGTTGTTTGATCTAGAAGGCCTGAAGATGCACACCAAGAAGATTCCTTTGTGGAGCACGCAGACATAAATGAAGGATCCTGAATTTGAAATAAATAATGAAGCATACTCTATAAGAAAGATGAAGAAGGATTCTAGTATGGTACACATGGCCATCACTCCCATGTATTTGAATGATGAGAAGGCTAGTAATGCACTAAACAAGATGATATCAGAGGTTACATGCCAAAATTTTTACAATGGGGACACAATAAGGGTGTTTCTTAAGGATAAAAAGGACAAGCAATAGGATGTTCAAAAGATTATATAAGAATTCAAAGATGCAAAGAAGTACATGAAATATGATTATAACAAGGCCACTTAGATAATAAATGGCATCACAACCGTGTACCCCGACCTGGTTGAGAATTCCCAAGATGAGTATCCTTCATAATTACATTACTTAAAATACTTGGTGTGGATGTTGTTGCATGAGAAAAGGTTTGGGCCAGGGCTGTCAGTAGAAGAATTGGTGACACATAAGGAAAATAATAAAGAGGAAAGTCACACCTAAAATATCAGAGTATGAGGAATTGATCAAAGAGATCAAGGAGACCATGAAGAGAGAAGGGTACGCATTTGAAAATTCTCAAGATTTAGACATGATTCTTAAAGTGCACACCACCCTGGAGGAAGAAGAATTAAAGAAAGTATAAGATTCCAAGAAAGAAAGTAAGGCCATACACCAGGAGATAATGGCTAAAGTCATGCAAAAGATATATTTTCTTAAGGATCAAGGAAAATTTTCCATTGGTTGTGTGAAGGGTAGATGCTTTAGAGGGAATAACATCAGATCTTGATGGAATAATTAAGGAATTGAAGGAGAAGGGTGAGGAATTGACAATCTTCTTCATCTTCACTTTTTTTGTTTTGTTTTTTCTCATTCAAAGCTTTTCAAGATATTGAAGGATGGACAGAGTTAGAAGGTCACTCTTTACACATGGAGTTTCCTTCATCATTTCTCTTTCTAAAGCCATCATTTTCTTCTTCTTATCCTTCTTCATAAGTAGCTTAATAGGCCAATTCACCTTCTTCTTCAATCTCCACTCAAATATTTGATCTATTTGATTCTTCACACATTATTTAAAGGATAATATTTGGTCAAATATTTCTGACTTCATCAAATAGCCGTCAGTGTGCTTCCTTTTGTTCCTTTTCGAAGAACACCTCTTTCAGTTTTGTACTAGCTCTTGCACGGGAGTTGTCATAGTTTCTTCCTTTTTTCAATCCTTTAGATTTGCTACCTACATTCCTTTTCAATATCTCCATGTGAATTTCATCCAAGTATCTTTCACATTGGTCTATTGGTTTCTTTAGGTCATCACCTAGGTCTTTTGGACCTTAGTCTTTTAGAAAATTTTCACTCTTAGCTTCTCAACCTTCACACCATTCAATTCTTCACCACTTTTAGGTACATGTATGCCACAAAGTTTCAAGAAGGTTGAATTAGTGGCCAAGTAAAGGCTATAATTATAGAAGAGCATATGCAGGTAAAGACAAGGATGGTACATGAAAGAAGGCTAAATATAGGAATTAAAGTATGGGTAAAGCAAGCTATTTATAACTTGATCTATTATAAATTAAAGTTAGAAAAGCATGCAAGAATATTGTTGGAGCACGCCTATTATTAGGAAATGTGCGTATAAACATTGAAGGGAAAGTCCCAACCGTGTATATATAGAGGTGATGCATCATTGTAATGACTAGTTATTGTGAGTATTAGTCAGTCTTTTAAGATCTGAGTATTGAGTAACCTTTGAGGTTTGTATAAAAATTATGTGAGTGCACATGGTCCAATGCCTTATTATATTGGTTTATGATCAGATTATATGTTATGAAAGGAATTATGGTTAAATGGATAAATTTTTATGAAGTGTTGAAGTGACTATGTTGTTTAACTAAAATGGACTATGTGTAAGGAAGTAGTAATCCTAGTTAATCTAATTAGGAGGATGAAAATGTTGTATAAATGAACTAAAAAAGTATGGAATAATTGTAATTAATTATTCTAAGTGAAATGAAACCCTAATTATGTAAGTAAAGAAGGATAAATGAATTAGCTGATTGGAGAAGAATGTTGCAGGTTGTCACATGTATGGAAATAAAATATGGAAGTGTAGACGATCACTCAACAGTCCCGCGAAGACCATATATGGAAAATCTGAACTGACTGGGGCACCTTGGTATATAGATTGGGCACCCTGATCTCTGTACATTCTCAGACTATGAATTTTACAGGGTCACAAGATATCTTTGAATAATTTCTGTCTACCACACTGGATTTATTGGGCTGCGCCAAATGTGGTGAATAATCAAATGACAACCTACAAAAGAAAAGGAAGTATCAAACCCTAAGAAAAATAAAAATTCATAATGAATGGTTCGAACTGACATCAACCACAAAACTAGTGGTCTTATCATTGAGTGTTGCACTACAGTTTAGACTCAGAAGTAGTTTTGGCATGTTTTTGCATGTCATGCCCTAGGTACTCTTTTTCCAGTCGCACTTTGTGAAGTAGTGAGCAATAATAACTATAGAAAAATGTAATAACATGTGTGCATGGAATAGAATAGAATCCTTCCCCCTATATTGTGTGTGTTGATGTATATCACCTAGCCTTGATGCATGACACTATGTGGATGCAACTCTAGATGGAGTGATAGTAGTGTGTGACATTAGGACCCTCATTATGGTCTTATAACATTTTAATTTATAGGGTTCTCAAGCTTTAATTTCCTAATTAACCCTAACATGGCCGACTAGGAAGAAGATAAACATGAAAATGGCTATAAATGCCCCAAAAAGAAGTGGGAAGGTGGCACATGGATTGGGATGCCCTGGGGTGCCCTAGTATAGGCCTAGGCACCCTAATTTTGGAATAGAATGAAGGGACAATTACGAAACAAGTGGATAAGTATGGGAAAATGTGCAGAAATGACGAAATAAAATATTAAAAAAGATGGAAAAAAGGTGGGATTAATTAGTACTTTATTCACTTGAGAACCTTCTAAATAGTAGTATAAGACCGGGCTAAATAATACCTAAAGTGTATGATTTTGTGTCTACATTTCCCCCCACCTTATGTTGGTGAGTAGAACGCTTGGTAACATAAAGTAAATAGAGATGCATACTTGATATCCATGTAGAGTGTAGAAGAAGATGTGTTGATGGACTAGACTCAAGCGTGGAATGAAAAAAAGAGAAATGTGGAGGAACGCGGATTCTAAAGATTAAAAATGCACATAAAAAGTGATGAGAGTGAACCTAGGGAAAAATGCGTGTGTAGTTGTTGCTGTGTGTAGTGTACATGCATGGTTAGTAAAGGCAAGTTCCTGTAGTGGTGTGTTTTCATTGTTTTTGTTGTTATTGGTCCCCCCAATTTGACTACTTGTTTCTCATATGGTTGGAACTGCAAGGAGAAAATGATCAAGAAGTCAAACATGTATGTATGTAAAAATGTTGTGTAAAATACACATGTGTAAAGTACGTAAATGTAAAATGTGCAAAAGGAAATTTTAAATGGAACATGTTCACCTAATCCATGTTGAGAAAATGGTGTAGAAGGATATCCTGTACTGTCACGATTTTTTGGGGTGATCTCACCCCACCCTGGCTAAAGAAGTATAGGGAGGAAACGCGTTGTATCCTCCAACCTTTAACCGCTTATTCTGAAATGTGTGAAGAGATATATGTACCATCCTATTTTTTTAGGTGATCCAATGCCACTAGATGAATTAGTATAGAGAGGCACACCCATTGTAACCTCCAAGCCTGTAACTGCTCTGCAAAATTGTCGAAGGACACCATGTCCCATAGATGTCACTATGTATGGAGTTCTTAGACTGGTCTAAACTCACTCGTTGTATGTGAACTAGTGTAAATATTATGTGTTTGTATAAAACCCTCAATAATTCCCCCCTCTTTAGGGGTGCATGCTACGTCGCTGAAAGGAGAATGTGGCCCCAAAATAGGACCAACCGCATTTTGACCTATAGAAATCTACCTTATAGGGGGAAAGGGAAAATGCTTGGTAGATACCAAGGCACACACAAAAGGGAGTGGCTAGCCAAAACAAGTGTAAAATACATAGACAATGTAGAAACTACCAAGTACAGTAGTGTAAACACGCAAGAAAAAAAGTAAACCGCACAAAGCGAGTTGCAAACATTGGGCATCACTCATGATGTCGCAAGACATGCAAGGCTGTCATGACCGAAAACAACAAAAAAGTGTGCACACAAGTAAAGGGAAAAGCCCACATATAATGGAAAACAATGTAGAAAAGTAGAAACAAACAAGTATTCATGGAAACATGTAATCCTGCAAAACAAGTGTTATACATGGAACACCTGTTAGCATGTTAGAGTGATAACCTATATATCAAAAGCATGTATGAGAAAATAGTATAAGATAATAAGTAAAAAATGAAACAATAACACTTGGATAATATGAATGTGGATGCCCCTACCGACTGGTATAGGAAGGGTAGAAGGCAAGCATCCATGTCACGTGTAGAGTCATGTATCTTCGATCACACTAGACAAAGTCATGAATGTGCATGTGTGTATGATAATGACATATATGAAAGTAGTCTAACATGTGTAATACAGTGATAATGAAAAACACTAGTAATCAAAAAGTAAATGCCCCCAAGACAATGCAACATGTTATGGATGGATGGAATGGAATGCAAGATAAAATGATATGAGAAATGCACCCCCTGAGTGGATAGAATGTATGTAATGAGGTTCATTTTGTTTTCTCCCTCAATAGTCCAGAATGAGCCATAAACGAGAGTGCATCATCGGGAAATGGTCAAGTAGTGTTAGTTATGTATAGCACGTTGTGATGAGTTGTGTATAAGCAAAGGTGATGAAATGCGACATGTGGAGAGATGTGTGTGAACCCTATAGGCAAACCATATATCATGACTTGTTGAATGGAGGAGTGATGATTTAGCCCTAAGCATATATCACTATATGATGAAAGGATGTGGATGGGTGACAATTTAGCCTAAAGCGTATGTCACTACAAGATGAAAGAAGGGAGTGGTGATGTAACCTAAGGGTGTATACCACTACAAGATGATAATGGGGGTGGTGATTTATCCTAAAGCGTATACCACTAAAATATGATAGAATGGGTGAAAAATTAACTGAATGTGTATGTCAAAAACACTGGAAATGTCTTATGATGAATGTAAGGTCCATTTTATTGGTAAACCCTTAGCAGTCAAGTATGGACCAAGGAACTAAAGTGTGTCATAGGGTGGTGAGTGTAGCGCATAGAAAACAATGTAGTATAAATGACCAAGAGATGAATATGGTATGTAAATGTTCAGTGTGGGCAATGCAATGTAAGATATGTAGCATGTATAGGATATGTAATGTGTGAGATGCAATAATAGGTGTATATAGAAATGGAATATGTAAGGATGATAAAATTAAACTAGACCCATAGGTAATGGAATCTAGTGTAGTATGTAGAGTGTATATGATGTATGAATGCACCATATGAACCATTCAATGTCGTAAATGTGGGGTATATAGACTATGTAAGATGTAGTGATAGGTGTGGATGGAATATAGAATATGTAGTAGTAAAATGTAAACCTAGACCCATATATAATGTAACCTATCATAAATGTAGAGTAGAGAGATGGAATGTAAAAAAGACTCATATGTAATGACAACTAGTGTAGAATATGGTATGTATGATATAAAAATTCATAGTGGGTAATATGATGCAATGCATAGATATCAAAAGGAATGTGAGGCATAGATGAGGACTAGTATAAAGTAGAAATAAGTGTAGGATGTATGATGCACAATGTAGGATGTAGTGCCTATGGTGAAGTGTGTGGAGTTTAGTGTAATGGTAATCCCTCAATAGTCAAGTGTGAACCGAAGCACAAGTTTGTGTCATCGGGTAACGACGGTGCTAAAACGTGTGATGAAATTGCCTATATGAAATGCAAAGATGAAAGATGTGCCTCTACTAAGATGATAAGGGGGGGGATTGTGTCAGCTCTATGCCACCCTGAGTATGTATGTGATGAAGGTCAAATCAAAAGACACTAAGTGGATCAATATATGGAGTATTTTACTTAAAAAAAATCAGATGTGAAGGAAAGTATGACCATCTCACGGTTCTTCATCATACTAGACATCACCAGAGTCCCAATTGTCAATGTATGTAGGATCTATAGCGGATGTGGGAATGACAAGTTTAACATTAGGTGGTGATTATTGCATAGGACTTGGTGTTATGGCCAGTTGCTCATATTGACTTGGTAATATAACAAATGACTTAGCAAGAGGACGTGAATTAGAGAAAAAATTAAGGATTGATGTTTTTTTTAATTTTATAATGTTGTAGAGGACAAAGTAGGGAGATGGTGAACTAAGTTCGAGAGGTTGTTTCTCAGGTGGCTCTTTAATAACCGAAGAAGGTGTATGAGAAGTGGTAGGGTGATGTTTCATAGATGTAGAAGGAAAATTCTTTGGAGCCCATTTAGGGGTAACATGGATGATCTTGGTGTTTTTCTCTCTGATAAGGAGGATAAAGATGAGTAGGTGGTAGAAGAATCAATTGATAACCAAGAAGTTGGGCTAGAATTTCATGTGGGTTATCATTACGATAAAGTATGAGAGGTTTTGGTGATGACGTGACTTGAGGTTCAACTATATGACATGGAGTGGACATAGATTGGATACGAGATGTCAAAGAAGAATAAACATGTGATTGAGAAGCATCATTAAGATGTTGAGTTTAAGATCTAAGGGATGTGATGGTGTATTCCATAGATTGAATAGAGGATGTATGTGATTGAGAAGCATATTTAAGATGTTGGCTATCATATCTAAGAGGTGTGATTGTTGATTCCATAGATTGCATAGAGGATGTATACAATTGAGAAACATCCTTAGAATGTTGACCTTTAGATCTAAGAGATGTGATTGTGGATTCCATGACAATAAATGTTTCATGTAAGGCCTAAATCAAGTCTAATATTGGTTAGTTAGATGGAGGATCATCAAGATCAGCTTCATCAAAGAAACAATGAAGCATAAAACTTAATTCGTGTGGTGGTGTATTGTCATCAAAATACTTGGTGTCTAGAGATTGTTGGAAAGTATCCTGATAGGTGGGATATATCTTAAGTAAATCAGATAAATAAGTTTAAACCATGATATAAGAAGGATCCTAAGCATGAAGGACATCGGGTTCACCAAAATTATTAACTAAAATGGACTAAGTGTAAAGAAGTAGTAATCTTAGTTAATCTAATTAGGAGAATGAAAATTCAAGATAAATGAACTAAAACAATATGGAATAATTGTAATTAATTATTCTAAGTGCAATGAAACCCTAAATATGAAAGTAGATAAGGATACATGACTTATTTGATTGGATAAGATTGTTACAGGTTGTCACAGTTCTGTAAATAAAATCTGGAAGTGCAGATGATCACTCAACAGTCTCGTGAAGATAAGATCTGGAAGATATGAACTGACTGTGATGCCTGGGAAGGTATTGGGGCACCCTAGTCTATATATTGGGTTCCTTGATCTCTGTAAATTCTCAGAATATGAATTTTACAGGGTCATAATATATCTTTGAACACTTTCTATCTACCGCACTAGATTTTCTTGGCTACACCGATTGTGGTGAATAATCAAAGATGATCTGCAAAAGGAAAGGAAGTATCAAGCCCTAAAAAAAATAAAAATACATAATGAATGGATCAGATTGACCTCAACTGCCAAACTAGTGGTCTTATCATTGAGTGTTGCACTACATTTAAGACCAGGATGTAGTTCTGATGTGTGTGTGCATGTCGTATCCTAGGTGCTTTTGTTCCAGTCACACTTTGTGAATTAGCAAGCAATAATAACTATAGAAAAATGTAATAGTATGTGTGCATGGAATAGAATATAATCCCTCCCCCTATGTTGTGTGTGTTGATGTAGATCTCCTAGCCTTGATGCATGGCACTATGTGGATGTAACTATATATGGAGTGATAGTAGTGTGTGATGCTAGGAATCTCATTATGGTTTTATAACTTTATATTTATAGGGTTCTCGAGCTTTAATTTCCTAATTAACCCTGACATGGCCGACTAGGAAGAAGATAAACATGAAAATGGCTATAAATGCCCCAAAAAGAAGTGGGAATGTGGCACATGGATCAGGGTGCCCCAGGTGGGACCAAGACACCTTGAGACGCCCTAGTACAAGCCTGGGTGCCTTGATATCGGGCTAGAATGATGAGACAACTGCAAAACAAGTGGATAAGTATGGGAAAATGTGCAAGAATAACGAAATAAAATATAAAAACAAGATGGCCAAAAGGTGGGATTAATTATTACTTTATTCACTTGAGAACATTCTAAATAGTAATATAAGATTGTGATAAATAATGCCTAAAGTGCATGATTTTGTGTCTATATATGTCTGCACATGGATTTATTGGCATTCAGATCTTGTTAGCTGTTTCATATGAATGATTTACTTATTATATGTGTTGCCTAATTTCTAATCCATGATATATTTTCTTGTATGAATGGTTATGATCATGAACATGCATGCTAACATCTTGATAAGAAAATAGGGAGGGACTTGATGGCTCTGTATGCTTCAGGTGAGATTTTAGAATTGTTTGGATGAAGTACCAACACACCTAGCTAACATTGGTAAATAAAAGACTACAAAATGAAAAAAAATTAAGTCTTCACCAATAAAAAAGGTACAATTTTTTCAATATTGCAAGTTACAAGTAGTACCCTGACACCCATCTAGGGAATATTTAGAGAATCTAGGGAGTGTGGACATTTGTTGCAAGTTTTTAATTATCTTGTGTAAACATGCATGTTATAGTTGCACCCCTGATCCTCGGAACATAGTGAATGAGAAAAAATGGTAGCATATTAGGCATTTAGGAGGCCTATGCACTTTTGTAACTTACACCATTACATCCTTGTAAAATGTAGGTTCATCCCCATGGCCTGTCCATGTCTACAAGTCAAAATAAGGATACACGACATGGAAACATGAATCCAAGTGATAATTACAAGTTAAAACTTGCACATTCCTATCATTGCATTCATGTAAGATGTATCCTTTGTCCTCAGGCCCACAAAGGAAAAGTATTTGGTTTATCAACAAATAAATCCCTAACGTCTTGAAGTACGCATAAATAAAGTAAGATAAAATACTAAGTGGATATTGCACTATTAATGCTTCCATTTAGACATATATAACTCAAGGGAGGCCCGAATTCAACAGTTTTGCACTCAAACAATCAATTAGGATAGCTTTCAACATGCCCTAGGTGTTTTCTGGAGCGGAATTACATTTTTGAAAGAGCTTGGGAAAGGCGCATATTATTTTTCCATCCCTAAATTGAACACACAACTCATAAAATAAGTAATCTCCCTAACTTCATGGCCCTTTAGTATTTCTGTGTGGTTTATGAATCATTGAGTACGTAATTTGAAGAGAAAGAGTTTCTATAGATTGTTGTGGTGAATTTTATCATCTCTTGGTAGCCAATTCAAGGTGTTTCAATAAGAAGATTGTACCAAAATTCTCCCAAAAAAAATTCAAAATTGACCTCCCATATCGATATTATAACCGATACAAACTTAGGTGGGGTAGAATTTACTAAATTCAACTTGAGATTGAAGGCCCCTGGGAGGAGAAAGATGATGAGGCATATATATAATAGTAGTATTGCATTGGATGCCACTTTCCCTCACTCTACTTAGTATCCAGAGTTGGTATGGGCATGTGCTCAAAATTATAACTCTGAAACCCAGGAAATCAAGGATGGGAGTGGTGCCTTAATTTTTTGCCTAACAAAAACATCATTTGACAAAATATTGGGACTTCCCAATGTGAGCCATGTGGTTGATGTAAGTGTTAAGAAAGGGGAAGAATATTGGAATGTGAATTCTGAAGAGCTAAATAAAATGTTCAATGATTAGTGACTGAAAAATCCTATAGATTCAATTAATCGAATCCCAAACAGATTGGATTGAACTAAGCTCATTAAATAAATTGAGGATTGTATAACACTATTGAAATGCCTATTGGGTAATGATTTTACCTCCATGTTCAAGGAATTTATGTGTCTATTTATTTTTCTCATATTGGAAACCAAGCCTCCCATCCATTAGAGGTATTTAATTAGTAATTCCATTCACTCTCAAATGATGCAAGTAGTTTTTATAGCTATAGGGGAATCTACTAGTATCCTAGAGTTCTGCATGACTTCCTACTTAGTATATAATGTTGCATTCCATAGAATCTTCCTAGGATTGAGGCAAGCAAGGGATCTTAGCACTTAAAAAGAATATAAAATATATCCCCAGTTAAATCTTGTCAATTATGGGGCTCAATTTAGATGATTAATTGATTCATTATTTTCCCCTATGATGTGCATGTTTTCCACTACTTGGAAATATGAAAGGATGACACCTGAAGATGGGAGGAACATAACTGGATGGGGGTGTTATTATATACAATTCCTAAATTTTTCTTATATCAGGGTGAGTGAGTTTACAGGTGCACCATATATGTTTCCTAAGCATATGGATGACAAATGGGTGTTATTGGAGTTGGTTAGACAACATGTCTATGTTCATAGAATCATGGAATCCAAACATAAAGATAATATCTAGATTTTTATCACTATTGGTATGTATATCTGCCCTAACTTAGTTTAGGTAAAATTGGTTGAAGATGAAATGAGAAGTTTCTCTATTGATAAGTTTACCCCCATGAATGATTATGATCTTAAATGGTTCATACAAAAATCCATATGGTCTACATCAGAACATGAACCACATTATAAATATTATTGGATGGATTTCCAAGGAGAAGAAGAAGTCAAGATTAGGAGTTACTCTAGGATTTTCGTGACTTATATTGTTGACTACAAGGTGTCCATGGTACCTCATGAGGTGGTTAATTATGGAAATTTTTTTATCTTGGATTACACCCAAAGAAACACGGAAATGTAACCTCTTGCAAATGTAAATTGTGTTATCTAAGAAATGAAGTCCTTGCATTAGAGGACCAATTATGTCATAATGAGGACCCTTATTTGGTTGCTAGATCAAAGAGTTGACATCAGTCAATAAAATACCATTATAATTTATGATTATAGGTTCAGTGGCATTATTGATGATTTGCTCCCATCCTTTAGGAAGGAAACAAACATCACGCAAGGAACTCCATAGATTTCTTTCAAGAAACCTCTCACTGCTTAAGAAAAAATATGAGCTAAGTGCTTACAATAGAAAGATTGGGTCTTCTGTTTCCCAATTAGCACAAAACACTGAAGATATTTTGAGGACAACTCCCATTGTTGTTACTCTTATCTAGGTCATCCCAACTAGTTCTCTTGCACCCAAAGTTTATGCCTCTAAAGGACATAGTAAGAGGGAAATTAGTGGCCAATGTTCCAGCAAGGGTGGTGAAAATAAAAAAGTTGAGGGAAAGAATCCTCCAAGAGGAGTAGTCAAGTGAGGTTTTAGTGAGGAGGAGGATTTAGATGAAATCCCTCTTGTAAGGTGTAAGAGACCAAGTTTTTTGAATTATTTTATACAGTGAGTATTCATGAATGTTGGGATTGAAGGGACCTATGAAGAAGAAACATTAGTTCAAGAGACTAAAGTGCCTCCTTTAGGCCCATTTCCCTAGGATTTTCCACCTCGGAGGATAAATTGATTCTAGGAGAAAGATTTGGCATGACCCAAATGGTCATACCTAGTGTTCGGGGACAAATAGTTTCATAAGTTGAAATTCAAGTGGTCCCATAATTAGAAGGTGATAAAAGGGGAGATAACAAAAAGGTCAACGTTGAAAATCAAAGGATATTTTATGATTTGTTAGAGACACTAGGAATGGACCAAGGGGATATTTTTTTAATAACTACAAGGAAGGAGGAAACCAATGTTGAGAAAGAGAAGGGATCCAATCCAAGTGAAGAGCATAAGGATCAGAATGAGGAAGACACCAAAGAAATTTTAGTACATCTTGTAGTAGAGAAAAGAGTGGACACCTGTTAGAAACACTATGGACTGAGAGGGGGGGTGAATCAATCCTTATAAAATTTTCAATTTAACTTTCATATCTAAAACTCAAATTACTTTGATCAAACATCCACAATAATTGTGCATTCAACTTTTAATGTGTGCATACCATAAATAATCAACAATGCATGAAACCATGAAAGCATAAAACACCATAAGAACACAAGATATAAGTGGGAAAACCTCAAGGGGAAGAAAACCCACTGAAACAAAATATTATATTGATATGTTTCAAATTTAGTGAGGCACCAACCCCATAAGGAGCACCAACCCCTAGTTTAGTAGAGCACCAACCCTACAAGGAACGTCAACCCCTAATTTTGTGAAGCACCAACTCCACAAGAAGGCTACACCCCCCCAAGATGATAAAGAACCAAATAAACCAACTCATTATGTGTAGATATCTTTTTTTTTCTACTACAACTGATAGAGATCCAATTTTCAGCTCGCACTTCTTCACTCAAACCCTAGGTGACAAATCTTCACAAAACAAACTCCACAATCACAAATTCATCAAACACTTGCTCTCATGTTCTCTGATTTTTCTCAAAATGTAAAACACTTCTTTTAACTTCAAATTATCCTCAATAACCTGCAATCACACCTCACCTAGGTCACTCCACCTTGCACACACTCAACTAGTTTCTAAAAGCACCCAAAACATGTTTTTTATATAAAATTCATATTTCAAACTTAGGCCCAATATTTTCCCTCCAATTGGTTTGACCAATACCTCAAGGAAAAATTAAAAAATTTGAAACAAAACAAATACATATGACCCATATAGGTTGGCCTAGCCAAAAACATCATTTCATGTGCCAAAAATGGCTCAAAACCCCATTAGCACAATCTTAAAATTACCCTAACATGAGTCCCATAGTTTTTCATGACCTTTACAATTCTAAAAATCATAAAAAATGTCTACATGCACCCTTGAATCAACCAATCCTTTACTGGGCTTGGTTCCCTTTAAATTCTCAAAACATGTTTCCTGCACCCTTGAAACCCTGAAACTTCATAATATACTTCTACTGAATGAAAACATGCCATGTGACAATTAAAAATAAATTTAATAACCTATATAACACGTATAAGCATGTTATAATTCATGAAAAATTGCTATATTCAAACCACAACAATATTTTCCTTCACCAAATCAACCTGCCAAAAATGTTGTTTCCAAAGGTTAGCTCATAAAATAAAATATAAATGTATTCAAGAATTAAAATAAAATTTATTTGATGCCAAATTCATCCCTCTTCACATTATAGGTGATATAAAGTATAACCCAATCAATCTCATGCTTCAAACAATGTCAAAATTACATAAAAATAGATGTTGTCTTGAACTGCCAAAAATCTTCTTGCTCAAAGAATGCCCTGGAAACCCTATCATATGACCTCATCATGAGTAAATCCATATATAAATGGAAATATATATTAATCTAATTTCCAAAAAAACTAGAATCATCTAAGGAATCAACCTGTAACTCAAGATATGGTCAAAATGTTGAAGACTACTTTTTGAGATCCCAAAACCGCCCTTTGACCAGTCAACCTGTTTGGACCTCAAAAACTCATGAAATTGCATGAAATTGATCTAAAAAATCCATGGAAATCTATAAAAAAAAACTCACATACATCATACACAAATAATTTATTATATCACTTCTTTTGACCAGCTTGTCCTAAACTGAAACTCTTCATAAACTGGTGTTTTAAGGTGGGGCCCACATGGTCATGACGTAAAAATTACATTTATAGAAATAAATAGGATTATAATACAACATAAAATCATAAATTTTTCTTTCAATCAAAACTGGGTCAATATACTTCATCTTTTTTAAACTGCTCCTAGCTAGGGTTTAATTAGGGTTTTTGACCTCTTTACCTTCTTAACGTTCGTTCATAAAAATGTGACGATCAACTGACATCATTATTATTTTGAAAAATTATTATTCACCTTAGGAACATCCCTAAAATCCAAGGTCACATGTAAATCACATATTCACAATGAGCATCAGAAGTTGAATTCGAGCTAGATTTTGCACTTGTTCTTGACCCTGTCTCACCAAAACATGCATATCTTGTGAAATACTCATCATGGGACACCTGAATTTTTTCTAAGAGCATCATCACTCATCCCTATAACATCTTAAATCATCATAATGGAAATACCATGTCTCAATATCTCTAGTCACTAAGACTTACCTAAGAAAACATGTTTGATCCTCACTGTAACAACTAGGACCAACTGGAAGAGTGCAATAACTGAAAATTGGAATCTTTGGAAATGACCCAAACATACCTCATATACCATGATATACCTAATCATATTCTTCCATGAGCTAATCTAGCCCCAATGCACTATTTCACACCTCCAAGCAAACATACTTGCTCCCAATGAGCACTTGTAACATGGAGATGTACATGTATCTGTACCATACCACTATTGTGAGTGCAAAACACCCTCAAAACCTGTTATGAATCATGTCAAAATGCTTCTCAAACATCCAATAATCTCTCACTATCAAACTATACCTTTTAGGTACCTGTATAGGCTTGCTAGAGCAAGCATACTTCATTGAATCTCCCTGTAGCATGTGCTAGACATATGAAACATTATTTTAGCACCTCATACAACATCATAAAATGATCCTAAAACATCCAATTTTTCATTAATGTGGTTTTGCATCAATGAAAACACCTATTAGGCCTACATGCCGACAATCTCCCCCTTTTTCATTGATGGAAAACACCCTGAACTTCTCCCCCTTTTTACATTAATGACAAAGGGTAACATATAGCTTACCTCATTCACCTGCATCAGCTTCATACCTTCATTCTTTGGTTAGAAACATCAACCAAAGGTCTCAATGAATCCTCTTCTTCTTGATTTTCTTCAAAACTTGAATTTTTCCTTCAATTAAGCATGCAATCACAAAGCTCCTCCTAGAAAGAGAATCATTGACATCTGAGCATCATTATTACACCATGAAAGTAAAAAATATCACCTTTTTTGAGATAAAACATCATCTTCATCCTTTTAAGCATGCAAGAACATAAAATTTCACCATATACCCTGTTTCAAGTTCTTGAAGCTACTGTAGAAAACTTGAAAATACACCAACATCACCCCATCATGCCAAAAATGTCATATAATCATCATACAAACATCATTACATCAACATTCTTGAGACAAGAAACCACATTTTCTAGGCCTAATTTGAGCATAACAATGTATTTATTTGACTTCATACCATTCACCACCAATGGTGCCCAAACAACCAATTTAGTGCATTTTAGGCCAATTTTCACATCCTCCTACATGAAACCAAGATTTGAATTGACCAACCATACTCCCCCTGGGCTTTAATGTCTCTATCTCTAGCTCCCAAGCACAATTTTGGACTACTAGGCTTGCTTGTTTTCCTTGAAATCAATTATACAACTTTTGCAAGTCCCTAAACAACTTTTTTAGTGTTCAATAGTCCTATTTGAGTGAGAATGGATAGAACATACCTTCAACAAATTGAACAAGGATAAAACACCACTATCTCACCTAGATTGATCTTGAGACCACCAATTCACTTCATAAGATGAGAAGACAAATGATCTCCTTGTCTTTAAGAGCCCAATCACACCTTAAATCAACATTTCTTGCTAAGAACAACATGCCCTTACTATTATGAAACAGTCAACATAAAATCATCATACAAATCCATATATACAAAACACTAATAAGGTTATTGAAGCACCAAGAACACTTGCATCATCTTGTAATAGAGCCTGAAATAACTCCTCCTATCCTTGAGGACACAAAAAATCTTCTTTATCAGTCAAGACCTCTGACTTAGCTCACTGTGTTATTGTCACAATCATAGTTAAAACACCAAATTCACTTGACAAGCTTAAAAAAGGTTGTTTCACCATGAAGAACACTCCTCCATACATGTTTTTCATGAAAAATGCTCAATAAGACTAAGAAAACAACATCATGCAATATCATTGTCACAAACCTAAGCAAGAACACCTATAAGCCTGTAGGTGGCTAAATTAAGCCTAAAACACAGTCTTCACGCCTTGTCAAACATCAAGATCCTTTTTAATACACTTTCATTGTTCCAAAAAATAATGGATGAGTATTCGTGTCTTTTCAAGAGAAGAATGAACATTGAAGGATCTTAAAACACCTTAGAAAACACTCAGTACATTCTCCTAGGCCTGTAGGATGACATTTTCTTCTCAAGAAACATCATTAGTCTTAAGTAAACATACAACACCTAAGTTCTTCAACTTATTACCTTCCAAGCATCATTATACACATTCTCTAAAAAAATTATCTTCAAGAAACCTATTGAAGAAGTAGAAAATCATCTTTCATACCTATAGGTAGGCATACTCTGCCTTATAAGCATGTACATGAACATCTTCTTTATAAATAACTAAGAGACTTCCATAAGCACATAACCTAGTGAGATGGAGAGAAATTTCCTTTCCAAATAATTGAGAAGCTTCAGGAGCATCATTAACCTAGAGACATGAACACCATCATGAATGGTATAAAATTATCATCCTTATTTATGAAAACAACACTACTGCCATTTTATTGTAGAGAACAACCTTTTGCAAGAACCAAGATGAAAATGCTACTCAATATTCTTCTCGTTTATTCCAAACCATATGGCATACCTCACATATTATTTTGGGAACATATTATATTGATAGAACACCTTAATATCCTTAACAAGTCATGAGAAGATCAGGAGGTATAGTTTTGGGAGAAAACCCCTCAACACAATGCTAATGAAGTAAATAAAAAAAATTGTCATTCATAACTATATATGTACACATACCTTGAGCTCCAAATAACCTGCATCATTTAGTGACATAATTCTTCATGAAAGGTACAAAATTTCATTTCAAAATTATATCATTTGAGGATTCAAACTTGAGTTTCTATCAATACCGCTTGAATGAACTTGAGCAAACACAATCAAGAACAATGAGGTATAAATTTTCTTCAGTTATAGCTTCATGACACATTAAACCTTGCAAATACATTCTCAAGGACATATTAAGATATAATGATATTCAATTGTATATTTCATGAATCACCATGATTCATACATGTAGCCTTCACTTTTCTTATAGAAACAATGCAATTTTTTCTATATCACAGTCTCAGTCATCCTTCTTTGAGAACAAACTTGATCAAGTAGAAATTGATCACCTTATATCACCTTCAAGGACACAAAGGACCATACACCAAACTTGCAACTCTAGATGCAGACACCAAAAGACCTAATAAAAAGGACACAGATTGAGAACTTATGATAACAATCTTGATGCCACAGAGAAGATAAGTACCTAGAGACACACAATGACCAATTTAAACATCACAACCCTACTTCTCTCAAAAAATTCATGAAATATTATTTAACACATGATGGAAAATCCTTTTAATACAACCTATACTCTTTGAATACTCCAAAGTAGCATCTTATAACATACATATGACATTGAAGACATCATAGATAAGTGACACATCCAAGACCAACCAAAGTTTATATGAATGCATACATGGAACCCAACAACCATGACCCATACACACATATGAATATATTAAAAATGATGTACATATTTTCCCTTTAAATGAGATGATAGAAACATTTCTTTCTCCCTAGAACATACAATAGATCATTTAAGGTCTATCAGGAGATGAGATTACTCCTAGCAAGCTCCTTAGATACTCAAATGTAGGATTTGGAAGTGGTTTAGTAATAATTTCATCCACTTCTTCCTTATTATAAACATGTTCCAACTTTATACACCATTTTCTCACAAGGTCTATTTAATAATAATACTTGATTGGAATGTGCTTTGTTTTGGAATGCAAAACTGGATTCTTTGAGACACTAATTGCATGTGTACTATCACATAATATGGGAGTAGGTCCAAAATTTATTGCCTTATAGTCCTCCAAGGTTTGTTTCATCCATACAAATTGTGAAAAAGAATGAGCATCAGTAACATATTCAACTTCACATGTTGAGAGAGCTACAAGAGATTGCTTCTTACTTGACCATGAGACAAGACATTTTCCAACAAAGTATGCTCCACCACTAGTACTCTTCCTATCATCCATACTTCCTGCCCAATTAGCATTAGAATAAGCCCTCAATTCAAAGCTTTCACTCTTAGGATACCATAAACCATATTCAATAGTACCCTTAAGATATCTAAGGATTCTTTTCACTTATTGTAGGTGTGATTCTCTAGGATCCTCTTGAAATCTTCTAACTAAACTGACTACTTTAACAATATCAATTCTATAGGTTGTAGCATATAGTAGGATACCAATCATGGATCTATATTCAGTTTGGTTTACCTTGGGGGTGCCATCATCTTTGTAAAATTTACATCTTGTAACCATAGGAGTGCCAACAGGCCTAAATTCATCCATATGAAATTTCTTAAGAATTTCCTTGACATATTTGGATTGAGAAATGAATATACCTTTGTCATGTTGACTCACTTGAAGTCTAAGAAAGAAAGAAATTTCTCCTAACATAGACATTTCAAACTCTTTCTTCATGGCTTCTACAAAATTTTGAACCATACAATCACTACCTCCACCAAAAATGATATCATCTACATATACTACAACTATCAACAAATGATCTCCTTCACTTTTGATATACAAATTACTATCAACCACTCCTTTCTTGAAGCCTTGTTAAATCAAATAGTTTTCAAGTCTCTCATACCAAGCTCTAGGGGCTTGCTTTAGATCATAAAGATCCTTGTTCAATTTACACACATAAATAGATTTATCAGTCAAAGAAAAACCATCAGGATGCTCCATATAGACTTCTTCATTTAGGAACCCATTTAAGAAGGCTGATTTAACATCCATTTGATAAACTTTAAAACCTTTAAAACCAAAATAAACCATGAATAATCTGATTGCTTCCATCCTAGCTACAGGTGAAAAATTCTCATCAAAGTCTATACCTTTAACTTGAGCATACCCCTTACAAAATCATATTTCTTTGTTTCTTATGAATTCTCCATTATCATATAGTTTATTTCTAAACACCCATTTGGATCAAATCACATTCTTATATTTTTGTCTAGGCACAAGTTCCCAAGTTTTGTTCTTTTCAATCTAATTTAACTCTTCATTCATAGCTTTAATCCAATGCTCATCTTTACTAAATTCTACAACATATTAGGTTAAAATTTTGAAAGTAAGGCTAGGTTCTCTTGGTTTTAAAGACTTACCAATTTCCTTCTTGTAGTGATTCTAAAATCTTTCCTGCCCAAGATTTTAGATTCAGAATGATCTCTTCTTATTTGTCTATAAGAAGCATTTGTGTCTTGTCTTTCTTCTTCATCATTCTCTTGAAAAAAATCATCATCTTCTTCCTTACACACATATTCATAATTTGATTAATCAATTTCAGAGAAATGTTTTAGAGTAGATGATTCATCAAACTTAACACTAGCACTTTCAACAATAGATTTCAACCTCTTGTTATAACATAAATAAGTTGTACTTCTAGAAGAGTAGCCCAAGAATATACCTTCATCAGATCTGGAATCAAACTTACCAAGGTTGTCTTCAATCCTCTTGATGAAGCATTTACATCTAAATACCCTAAAGTCCTCCACATTGGTTGGTGTTCCTTTCCATAACTCATAAGGAGTCTTGTTGTTATGTTTACTCTTAGTTGACATCTGTTGAGAAAATAAAAAATAGTACATATTGCTTCTTTCCAATAACCATCAGGTAACTTAGACTCACTAAGCATGGTTCTTTCCATCTCTTGAACAGTCCTATTCTTCCTTTCAACAACTCCATTTTGTTGGGGAGTTCTAGAAGATAAAAGTTGTCTTTTAATACCATGCTCACTACAAAACTCATCAAAATCATTAGACCAAAATTATCCTCCATTATCAAACCTTAAACACTTTATCTTTCCATTCTTTTCATTTTCAATGAGAGCTTTGAAATATTTAAATACATCTAAGGCATCATATTTGTTCTTCAAACAAGCCACCCAAGTGTATCTAGTAAAATCATCAATAAGAAGCATGAAATAGTAAGTCACTTGAAGTAATTTCAGTCCTCATAGGCCCACATAAATCAGTATGGATAAGATGAAGTGGACTTTTAGTAGACTCATATTCATTTGTCTTGAATCTCCTTCTAGTATTCTTACCATGCATACAAGCCTTGCACAAAGTATCTTCTGGTTTCTTGAGTTTAGGCATGTTTCTCACACAATTGTTAGAGCTGATTTTAACAAGATTATCAAAGTTCACATGGCCTAAGCCTCCTATGCCATAACCAATAATCATCCATCTTACTCATAAGACATCTTTCATTGTTATTTTCCCTGAGAACAAACATGTTAACATTAGTTATTTTTCATTTTTCTACTAGTCTACGAAATTATCCTTTTCTTATTTTGCAACCTTTCACATCAAAAGTAAGAACATACCCTTGCTTGACCATTTGACTTACACTAATTAGACTATGTTTCAAACATTATACATATAGAACATATTTGGTGATAGTCTTACCATTTTCTAAACTTAAGGTGCCTCCTCCTAAGATATTTATGGCTAAGTTATCTCCAAATCTCACTGAACCTCCATCATGATTTTAAAGAGTCATAAATTCTTATCACCTGTCATATGAGCTAAACAACCACTGTCAATATACTAAATCTATTTTTCATTATGAATATGAAAGACAGTTTGAGCAAGATCACAAACTTCATTATGTTGCAATGAAGATGAACAAGCCCATAGCTATCATACCAAATATCAAAACCTAAAGGATTCAGGTAAGCTATCATATTAATCAAAGGAAACATATCATCTTGACCCTTAGAACATTCCATGCTTGTGCTTCAGAAGATCTCCTTCAAGTTGTCAAACTCCTCAAGAAAGGCCTGCTCTGATGCCAATTGTTAGAAGCACTATGGAATGAGAGGGGGGTGAATCATTCCTTATAAAATTTTCAATTTAAGTTTCATATTTGAAACTCAAATTAATTTTATCAAACAACTACAATAATCACTCATTCAACTTTTAATGTGTGCATACCATAAATCATCGACAATGAATGAAACCATGAAATCATAAAACACCATAAGAACACAAGATATAAGGGGGAAACCCTAGATGGGAATAAAACCCATAGGAACACAATATTATGTTGATATGTTTCAAATTTAGTGAGGCACCAACCCCACAAGGAGCACACCCCCTAATTTAGTAGAGCTACAAGGAGCACCAACCCCTAATTTTGCTAAGCACCAACTCCACAAGGAGGCTACAACCCCCCAAGATGATAGAGAACCCACTTAACCACCTTATTATGTGTATATATCTATTTTGTTACTGCTACAACTGATGGAGATCCAATTTCCAGCTCGCACTTCTTCACTCAAACCCTAGGTGACAAATCTTCACAAAACAAGATCCACAATCACTCTAAAATTCATCAAACCCTTGCTCTCATGTTCTCTAATATTTCTCAACCTGAAACACACTTGTTTCAGATTAAAATAATCATCAATAACCTGAAATCACACCTCACCTAGGCCACTTCACCTTAGCATAAAAGCACAACAAAACATTTTTTTATATATAATTCATCTTTCAAACTTAGGCCCAATATTTTCCCTCCAATTGGTTTGACCAATACCTCAAGTAAAATTTCCAAATTTGAAATACAACAGCTACATATGACCCATATAGGTTGGCCTAGCCAAAAACATCATTTCATGTGCCAAAAATGGCTCAAAACCCCATGGGCACAATCTTAAAATTTCCCTAACATGAGTCCCATAATTTTTCATGACCCATGAACCCTTACATATGATTAAAATATCATAAAAAATCATACATGGTCACAATTTAATAATCAACCAATCAAATATTTCATTTATTGGGCCCAATTCCCTTTACAAATCTCAAAACAGTTGTTTCCTGCACCCTTCAACACCCTGGAAACTTCATAATGCCACCAAATGACTTATAATAAATTAAAACATGCCATGTGACCACTAAAAATAAATTTTATAACCTTTATAACACTTATAAGCATGTTATAAGTCATTGAAACATCTTTATATTCAAACCACAACAAGATTTTCCTTCACCAAATTAACCTGCCAAAAACTATGTTTCCAAAGGTTAGCTCATAAAATCAAATATACATGTATTCAAGACTTAAAATTGGATTAATTTGATACCAAATTAATCCCTCTTCACATTCTAGGTAATATAAAGTATAACCCAATCCATCTCATGCTTCAAATAATGTCAAAATTGCACAAAAATAGATGTTGTTTTGAACTTCCAAAAATCTTCTTACTCAAAGAATTCCCTGGAAACCCTGTCATATGACCTCATCATGAGGAAATAGAATATATAATTAGAAATATATCTAAATCTAATTTCCAACAAAACTTGAATCATCTAAGGAATCACACTTGTAACTCAAGATATGGTCAAAACACTTGAAGACATGTTATTTGAGATCCCAAAACTGCCCTTTGACCAGTCAACCTGTTTGGACCTCAAAACCTCATGAAATTACATGAAATCAATCTGAAAACTTCATGGTAATCTATAAAAACTCACATACATCATACAAAAACAAATTACCATATCACTTCTTTAGACCAACTTGTCCTAAACTAAAACTCTTCATAAACTGTTGTTTTAAGGTGGGGCCCACATATGATCATGACCTAAAATTGAATTTCTAGTAATATATTAGAGTCATCTACAACATAAAATCATCAATTTTTCACTACAAATCAAAACTGGGTCAGTATACTTCATCTTTTGCAAACTGCTCCTAGCTAGGGTTTAACTAGGGTTTTTGACCTCTTTACCTTCTTAACATTCATTCATAAAAATGTGACAATAAAATGACCTCATTATTTTTATGAAAACCTTATTCCTTCAACTTAGAATCATCCTGAAATCCACAAGGTCCCATGCAAAGCACATTTCACAACGAGCATCATAGAAGTTCAGACTTTCGAGCTAGATTTTGCACTTGTTCTTGACCTTGTCTCACCAAAACAGTCATATCTTGCAAATACTCATCATGGGAACCTAAATGTTTTCTGAGATAATCATAACTCATCCCTATAACATCTCAAATCATCATAATGCCAATTCCATTGTACCAATATCTCCAGTAACTAAGACTTACCTAAGCAAACATGTTTGATCCTCACTGTAACAACTAGGACCAACTAGAAGAGTGAAATAATTAAACAAGGAATCTCTAAAAATGACCCAAAAATATCCCATATGCCATGATATACCTGATTATATTCTTCCTTGAGCTCATATATCCCCAATGCACTCTATCACACCTCTAAACAAGCATACCTACTCCCAATGAGCACATGTAACATGGAGAATCACCTGTATCTATACCATACCACTATTATGAGTGCATCAAGAACCCTCCAAACTTGATATGCATACCATGTCAACATGCTTCTCCAAGAATCCAAGAAGCTCTCACTGCTAAACTATACCTTCTATGCACCTATATAGGCTTGCCTAGAGCAAGCATACCTCACTGAATCCCAATTGTAGCAGCTGATTAACATCTGAAATAGTATGTTAACACCTCATACAACATCATGAAATTATTCGACAACATCCACTTTTTTCATTAATGTGGTTTTGCATCAATGATAACACCTATTAGGCCTACATTCCTCTTAGCAAATGATTGTAGCACCAGTAAGGCAACCCGTTCCTGGTGATGATCTACCCCTTAGGGGATCATTAGTAGAGGTTATTCCAAATCAGAATAAGGTGAAAGTACAGGTAAATACATATGAATTGATATGTACTATAAATTTCACCTTTAAGCTCATTAAGGCCACCCAAGAAGGGAAAAACCATGGCTGGGACATTGGTGGGAAACCAAGGAAGCATATATTTAGAGGTGGACACTCCAAAAAATGAGGTTTTGAGGGAAGGTGCAAATTTTTGTGACTTCCAAGTTACCCAGATCCCTTTGGTTAAATATTCAACTGAGGGACTAAAGTGTGATCTTAAAATTGTATTCTAAGATGTGGTCCAAAATATGGATAAAGACAAGTAAACAAAAGATAAATTGAAGGAGAAGATTGAGACCCTATCAAGTATCTTTGGAAAATTTATTCAACTACCTCCTGCCACATCGGAACTTACTCCTAAGGTCATAAACACTTCTCTACAGAATTCATAAGACATTAATGAAAGGAATGATGCCACTAAGGACTGGGAGAGGAATTTGATTAAGAAGGTTAGCCAGGTCATCACAAAGGTAATTGCATGTTACAAACAAGTTAATGAACACTTTAAGTATGGTAGTGCATTAATTGAGAATTATCAAAGTTTGGTAGAGCATTGGGATGGCATGTTGCCCAAGCTTAGAGCCATATTTTCCATGAAGGAAGAGGAATTGGAAAAAGATGGAATAGTTCCCCTAGATTACAAAGGACAACATTTTTAATGTTAAGATGCTATTAATTTAATAATTGAAACATTGGGGAGTTGTATTGGAAAGCTCTAGGCTACGAGGGATAAAACATTTGAGTATGTTGATGAAATTGATTCTAAAATGGAAAATATGCTTCCCCTAGAAGGAAGACATATCTCATGAAGTACAAATGTGGATATGTTAATTGATATAATCAAGATGCATGTTATAAGGGAGTTTAAGACTCAGAAGGTGTTAAATTACTCTTCCCTTCAAATTTTTGTTCATCTAGAGTGTTACTTGAATAAATTAGCTAAGAAAATAAGGAAGGAAAATGATCTATCTATAGAATGTATCCGTACCTTGGCTAGGTAGGAAACAATCTTTGTTTCATATGGGGCCAAATGAGGACTTTGTTCTCAACATATTCAAAAATTCATAGACAAGAAAAAGGTGTAGGAAGAGATCGAGGCCATTGAGCTTGACCCATCCTAGGTACAATTATTTGATCCATATCCTTTATTCTTCTATAGCTTGCTAGTTTTCCCTATAAGGAAATGAGGGGGAAGAATCCATTTGAACGATTGAGGCATATAGAAAAATCCTTATAATAATGAACACATGGGGGATGAAATGGTAGTAGAAGACAAAATTAGTTGATTAATAAGAAGGATATCATGTGCATCTCTACGTTGTCAATCATTGAAATAAATTATCTCCAACCTGGAGCATCAAAGTAGTATATTTACGGTTTGAAAAGTCTTTTTTTTTCATTTTAGCAGGTTCATCATGTTTGAATTCACATTTTGGATCTTCTTTGTGGTTTTGGGGGGAATGTGGTATATTCCTCTATGGAAGCATTGTATAAGAATGAGGGCATGTTCTCATTCTATGAGCTGATTATCTTTTTGGATAGCTCATTCTAAATTTATTTAAGTTCTTCATTTTCAAAAAACTGTAGAAGTTTTATTCTTAAAAAATGTGAATGCCAAGGTGGTTACATTGTATGGCCATTAGTAGACATTGAGGACATCATGTATATGTCCCCTTGTTAAAACTTATAGGAATAGAATAATTTGTTTTGATTTATCCTTGATTTTTATTCTTTACGTGAATATATGATTAATAGAATATGGATTTTACTACAATATTTTGTTTATTGCATATATGGAGTACACAAATTTAATTCTGTGTTATTACATTTCTTTGGTTACTATATAAATATTGTTTTGTAGTGCATACTTTGCAATATTTAAGTTCAATTATAAAATATTTGTGGCAATAGTGCTTTGGAATGATTTCTTCCATCCTCTGAGTGTATTTTAGGCATACAAAATGGAAGCAATAAATATTTTTTTAGGGTTCTTGCTCAATTGTTTTTGTTAGGGATCCTAGAGATTTAATGGTAACATATTTAGGAATTAGGTATCAATTAATGCAAATTCCCCTTTTAATGTCATGTTTGATTTATTTTGTCTTCTCTATATTTTGGAATTAACAAGTTGTCATGACACTTTGTTGTTATGAAATGATCATCACCCATTCCCAAATATTTGTAACCAAAAGCATACTACCATCTTTCCCCCACAAGCACATTAGATTTTCATACCATACATGTGTTTTTCTATAAAATTGTATTATTATTGCCTATCATGAATGTATTTTCCTCAATTTGTGAATATTAGCATTCCTAACATCATTAAGATCCTTTTACATGTTACTTATGTAGGGATGATGTCTTTGAACCATTTGAATCTATCTTTAGTGACTTGTTTCTTATTCTCTAAGTATATGCAATACTTATGTGAAAAATCTTACGAGTAAGTGTTGTATCCACAATTATACTTAGATGAAATTGATTTACCCCCGGTTTGAAGGAGAATGAATTATGACATCTCTCCCTCATTCACGTCATCCTTGGGTTCTCTCACCCTGGTTCAAGAAGAGATAGAAGCATCACGGTTTAGCCATCCATTTTTTGAGGTGCATCCTAGTAATTTTAGAGGACATCTTTATAATAGAATGTTGGATACATCCCTGGCTTCAAATGACATTTCCTTCAAATCCATCATTCTTCAAGTTGTTCTATCTCAAAATTGTTTCCTAGTCTGTGGGGTGTAATATTGGGAGCCAATAAAGAGAAAGGTTGACTAGATCCATAAGGGTAGTGTGTGACATGGTAGATTTGTGAGGAGGTCTCAAAGAGTGAGAGCCACGAGATATGAGATGTTCACTTAAGCACTTATGAGGAATCATGGGAGGAGAAAACCACTAGATGTAAGTGGGAACTTGGTGTGCTTGGATTTGAGGGAAGATAGACTCATTGATCTAGTTGAGTGCTTCAAAACTTTTATATTGGACACCTTAATGTGTGTATATAAAATTTTGGAAGATTTTGGGAGCCTTGATTTCATTTTGTGCTAGTATTTGCAATGTCTCATGAGAGTTTTGGGTATGAAGTAAGGTGAGTTTAACTTTCTTATATAGGGTTTTGAAGTTAATTTATTATGATAAGACAGGCCCAGGAGGAAAAAGGGACCCCAAAAATAATAGTGCATCAAATGTTTTTTGGAAGATGTGTTGGTTCAAGACTGTACATGATAGATGACACCACATTATACAACCCGACCTAACTATACATTTTTAGATATGGATAAGCATAATGAAATCTGAAAGTTACATTATGGAAAGTAGAGCTTAAGAGTTGGTCTTATGTATTGATATTCAGAAATTTTCAACACATAGGTGTATGGAAGTTAGAAAAGAGATAAAAACATACACTGAGTGGGATTAAGATATGGGTGTTTGTATTAGCTAAGAAACATAATTGAAATAATTACTGTTAAAAGGGTAAATTGCCAAATTTGAGTGTTTATAGTTACAAGTATAATATTATGAACAAACTAATTGGTTTAACCATATAATATAGAAGATAGATATTGAAAGAGGGCACAAATATCTCTCATAATGGTGTACACATAGATGGAGTTGCACTCAAATGATAACGTGTAATTCCTCCAAGTAATTAGCAAGAAAAACATGAACTCAAGAAACTTGTGAATACAAAGAGAAAATGGTCTACTCGTACTCATTTATTAAAAGGAGAAAGTACATATCGGGAGTGTTTTGTAACTCTCATTCCTAGACTCAGTCATAACACCATAAGGGAGAAAGGAGTTACAACTTCAGAAATGGAATTTAACTCATGTATGACATATGAAGATTATGCCGCATATGAAAAGTATGAAATATTCCATGATGAGAATTTTTCATATGACATATAAATCCTAAAATACTTATGACTCGCCTAAGTAAGATGGCTCACCATGTGTGGGGTGGACATAACCAAATAAACAATAAATGGCTAAAATAAACCCTCACATGAACACCCCCCTTAATTAAGGATTTAGGTATGAGGCGTGCCAAGTCAGAAAGCCAGAAAGAAGGATTCCCCTAGAAAAAATAAGAAAGATATGTCACATAGTGTCTCAACAAAAAGGCTTGATAAGGTACCCATGTACAAACATGCAATATTTCTAGAAGAAGAATAAGAGGAGAAGAGGACTAGAAATCCTAAAGAAGTTGTAGCGGCTGCAGTAGATCTTTCCCCAAGAATAGAGTGTAAGTGAAGAAACTTTTCTTTGGTGAAGGGTTTGGTAAAGATGTCCGCAACCAAATCTATAAGTCTGATAGTACTACAAAATAAATTATGTCTCCATGAATCAAATCCCAAATGAATTGCATGTGTATCTCTATCTACTTTGTCTGTTAATGTTGAATTAGAATTTCTACAGATGGATATAGTACTAAGGTTATCATAATAGATGATGGTAGGCCACCAAAAGTGAATACCAAACTTTGTCAGAATCCCTTGTAACCTAATAACATTTAGTGGTAGCATTGGACTAATCCCTTGTATTATACATATATAAAATATATAGCAACCAAATTATTCTTCTTTCTTGACTAAATTGACAGGACCCAAACAAAGATAAAATTTGTAATTAGAAGGTAGACTTCTAATGATCAAGATCACCAGCCCAATCAAAATCTATGTGAATCCAACTAAATCAATCTATGTCCCTCTCATGTAATTACTTATCATCAGTTTAAGTTCCTCTAACATAGTGAAGGATCATACTTAGTTTCTTTCCAATGCAACTCATGAGGATCTCATACATGGATCCATAGACATGATGCCAATAAATAAAATGAAATACTCCAGACATGTTATGAGTTAGGTAGATCAAGTTCCCCACCAATTGGTGATAAAGGGTACCATCTAAATAAGGGAGTGGAGTAAATCGGCTACTAAGTTGAATCCAGAAAGGAAAGGAAGTGGTAGATGGATTACAATCAGACATAGTAAACCTAGAAAGTAAATCAAGGGCATACTTGGGCTCAAAAATAATGATCCTTGCGTCAAATTGGGTAATATAAATCCCAAGGAATTAATGAAGCAAACTCAAGTCAGTCATGGAGAAATTGTTGGCTAAGGAAATATTCATGGAATCAATGATTGAGGGAAGAGCTACTCATAATAAAAAAAAGTCATATGACATATAGAAATTAAGATAAACATGGACTCATCTTACCACAAAATGTAAACATTTGAGTCAGAGTGACACCTAGTGAACCCAAAAGCGAGAAGAAAGGAGTCCATCTTAGCATACGAAGCCCGAGTGGCTTGTTTGAGGTCGTAGATAGACTTCTTAAGTCTTTAAACGAGGTAAGGGAATAATCTTGGACATAACCTAGAGGTTGTTCCTTATAGATTTATTCCTCTAGGTTACCGTGAAGTAAGGTTCTTTTAACATCCATTTGATGGAAATCCTATCTATTATTGGTAACAATGGATATAGTTATTAGAATAGAAATAAAATTAGAAATGAGAGTGTAGGTATCTGAATAATAAACCTGAATAACTTAGGAGAAACCCTTATCTATGAGTTGTACTTTATACTTTTCGATGTTCCCATGGGCACCATACTTTTTTTTATACATCCACCTACACCAAACCATATTTCTTACCTTAGGAAGAGGTGTGAGATCCTAATTATGATTCTTTGTGTGAAGAGGTATATTCATCTTCCATAGAAAAATATGACTCATGAATCCCATTAGCCTCTTAAAACTACTTTGGGTTAAAAGTGAAGGTGAAGAAGGAATGGGACTCATCAAACTTTAATCAAATTTATCTCTCATATAAAGTATCACCTATATTATCTCTAGCACTCTACAAGGTTTTCCTATCACAATGAGGGACCAAAAGGAGAGGTCAGGATAAAGATTTTTTGAATCATCACTTGAGTGAGAGGGAACATAATCCTCCTCATCACTACTATTAGAACCGAAGGATGTCATTGAGGGAGGAGTGGGAGGAGTAGGAGGATCAAAAGTAGGAGGCTCAACAAGATCATTAGAATATTTTGAATCAAGGTCAGAAAGGGGAAGAATGAACTCTATAGGTGGAGAAGTGGAAGTAGAATATGACTCTTAGAATTTCACACTTCTTTCGATATAGAGCTAATGAGTGGTGGGGTTCAAAAGTATATAAACCTTCACACCTTCAGGATACCCAACAAAGATACAATGTTTTTATTTGGCCTTACATATATTCCATTTGAACCAAAGACATGAAATTTCTCAACATCAGGTTTGCATCCATATGAAGCCTTAAAGGGTTTCATCCATTTTACAACTTTATGAAAAATGCAGTTCTAAATTTAATAAGCATAATTCATGAATTCAACCAAATACTACAAAGGAGGGGATTTAGAATGAATCATGCTAGTGGCCATCTCCTTAAGAGTTATGTTCTTTCTTTTTGCAACTCCATTTTGTGAATGGTTGTAAGAAACTATACGTTGCAAATAAATCCCTTCGGAGGTGAAAAAATCATCAAACCTATTTATCACATGCTCACCTCCATTATCAACTCTAAAAAAATTGATATATATTCCATCTTATTTCTCATCTTGAGCCTTGAAGTCTCAAAAGTGATTGAAAAAATTATATTTGTGTTTAAGAAAGTAAAGCCAAATATAATGTGAAAATTCATCAATGAAGGTAAGTATATAACGAGCCCTAGTGAACGAAGGAGGTGGAACGGGGCCAAAATTTTCACTATGAAAAAGATTCAAGGGATGGGAGGTCATCAAGGATTTTACCTTATAAAATTTATCTTTCGGGTACTTCCCAAGAGAAAATCCATCATAAAGGCCCTTAAAACAATTAACCCAAGGTAACCCATTGACCATCTCATGTTGGATCAATTGTTAAAGGTATTAATGATATTTTAAATGGATAAATCACTCATGCCATATCTTACTAACTTTATCTCCATGAATAAGCAGGGTAGTGGGAGAAGATTTGGAAGAAAATTGGGAAAAGGTTTACAACCGGGTTTGGTGATCAACCTTTCCCTCATCCACTAGTCTCATTATGCAACTCTCTAATGATCACAGAGTTAGGGTTAAATTCCACTTGAATTCCCTCACCAATATTGGTGATTTAGCAAACTGATAGAAGATTGGAAACACTTAGAACATTGTTAAAGGTTCCACCATCTACTTCAACAGATCCACTACCAACAACCGAAATATATGTTTCATCACTCAAAGTGATTTGGGACATACTACACGGTTCAATGTATGAAAACTCAACCATAATCTATAACCCATTTTGATGACAGGGTAACTCTTTCTACGAGGGATTTACCTTTCTTCTTCTCAGATTTGGTTTCTTTTTCTTTAGAAGACTCAGGTTTAAGAGCATTTTGATTAATAGAATCGAGAACAACTATGTTATTTTTCTCAAGTAAATGAGTCAGGTGGTCAAATTTTTTTCTCATGCATTCATGATCTTCATGTACCAAATTCTTATAATAGGAACACTTAACACTTTTACTTCTTTGATTTAGGCTCAAAAGTAGAAGTTTTCATGTTGGCTTTGGATTGGGTAGACTTAGCTTCTTTCTTAGGCTGGTATTTTTCTCTATTTTCTTCTCTTGTTTCTTTTCCTTTCCTTTACCATTACTTTTTATTAGGGCATATGACTTGGAATTGATTTCTCCCATTTGAATCAACTTGTCTTGCTCTCAAATGAGTTGGGACAAAAAAAATTCAAATGAAGGTAAAAAGAAAACATGGTAATAAGCACAAAAAATAAGACATAAACAAGCGAGAAGGAAAAAAGAGAGTTATGTGTGAGAAAATGCATCTCACGTCACAAAAAGGGGCTCCCTTGTCATAAGGTTATGGTGGATTCACTAAAAAACCTATAAGAAAAAGGAGTTGATTACAACAAAATTCAAAAAACTAGTGGAAAATAGGTCCATACCAAATGTATGCAAATTTGAACTAAATGAAAAAAAAAATGGATGAGAAACAATGGCCTTAGATGATAAGTACCAAAGGTGATCTGGTTCCAGATGAGGAGCACTATAAGAGAGATAGCTCTAGATAAGGAAAACTATGGAAAAGATGGCTCTAGATTAGGAGTGTTATTAGGGATCTGGATCTGGATGAGGGGAGTTGCCGATAAGTTGGCTCCGAATGAGGAACACTATTAGAAAGATGGATCTAGATGAGGAGTACTGTTAGAAAGATGGATATGGATGAGGAGCACACTGGTGAGAGATTCAAGTTAAGGGGTTGGTGGTGAACAAGATCTAAGTGGGTGGTTGAGTTGGTACATGCGAGTTGGCTTCGAGATAGGTCAAAATTCAACATGCCTGATCCAAAGGATACTCGCTAAGAAATATGATCTAAAATCTTCTCCAAATTAGTTACAGGTAGTTGCATTATGTAGATAAAAAATCAAGATTACTAGTGGTATCTTTTTTGCAAAAAATATATCACGTATGCAGAAGTTATGGGTCATTGATATTTTTGGCCAACTGGTACAAATATGGACTGTGTGCAAGTGACATGGAAGCATGCACATCAAAGTGTAAAAATTAAATTATGACATGTGGCACAATGGATATGAAGTACTAAAATTTGGTTTATAATGTCGATCTTCAACTCTTGGTTGCAGAAAGGTGGGCCCCACTTTTTGCTGGCTGGGGGTCCTTAGTCAGGTTTGACACACTTGATTGTGAAGGGGTGCTTTGGCCTCCATTCTTCATATTAACATTGTAGATTTTTTGTGTATATATGCTCCTTATTATATTAACAGGTTCAATATAGGATTGTTGATAGTGCATTGTAAACATTGTGTATTGGTGGCTCGATGGACATATCGACTCAGAAAACTGAGATGACTTGGCTTATTAAGTCTACTTTCCCACCGACCTCACCTCATGAACCGCTTAACTGACTAGATCATTTATTTCAGGCAACTTCCATATCTTTATCTCATTTCCAAATCATCATCTATGTCCTCAAAAAATTACCTTATCTCCATATCCTCACAAGTAAGCACTTACCTCCATGTAGCTACATTGCCTTACAAACTCAGTGCTCAACTTAGCACATCAAACTAACTCAACCATCAGAAAAAAATTAGCTCTCAAAAAAATTGACAATGTCTATGGCTTACCTTTTAAACCGCTCATAGACTTGCCCCATACTGCATGTGGGATATATGACCATAATGGAAATGTGAAGTGCATGGAGAGGAGATTAAACCTTGATCAGTGGAGAAAAAAACATAAAGGCCTGACCGATAGGCTACGGTGCTCAAAAAGTATATAGAAGGGCTATGTGCTATTTGAAGGGAAATGTCAATAGATTGTGTAATTTTAAAAGCTTATTGTGAGAGAAAGGAGGAGAATTTTGGAAAAATTCTAAAAGAGATTGGGGGTATTTTTTAAGGAGAAACACAGTGAGAAGTTCAATCTTATAATACTTTTGTAAGTGTTGTTCTATTGCGATTTTAATAGATCGGTAACTTTAATTAGACCCATAGATGTAGGCCATAAGTGCCAAACTCAATTATCACATATGGTGTCGAAATGCTTGTCAAATTTTTTTGGATATTTCTCTAATTTACACAGTGCTAGCAATTTTTTAATTTTAATTAGAAATACAAGAAATCCGTAATGTCGATTTTAATCCAAAAAATCATTATTTAAAGAAAATTTGGTGAATGGTCTTTGTAATTTTCTTATGATTTTGGATCATTTGGTATCAGATCTGGTCTATGATCAGATTAACAGTGTTTGGATTACAAGTTTTGTTGAATGTTAACAATGTCATGTTCTAGAAAGGGTGAAGGAGAACTAGTAGAAGTTGATCCCAAAATTGGTACAAGATGATCTCGATGTCCAAGGATGGATGAGGAATGAGAAGAATAATTTTTTCAATCATTCCTTAAAATGAAGGAGGTGGTAGAAGAATTATACCAAGATAGGAGAAGCTAGTTGGAAAAAGAAGCTAAAGAAGGTAAAAAGGAAGAAAGCTCTAGTTTTTTATTCTAATATTCCTAAAGGTGAATAATTTTTTTTTATTCTCTTCCTTTATTAAAACAACATATAAATTTTGAATTCCCAATGTATAATGGGGATATTGATGCAAAGAATTTGGATAACTAGATTAATCAGATTGAGGTATATTATAGGGTTCAAAAAATGGTTGATGATGAAGTAAAAATTCATTTGGAAACTCTTTGAATGAGTGACACAACACTCATATGGTGGGAGAGTAAGATTTAGGAAGTTGATGAGGAAAAAGGTAAAGATTCTTGGTCTAATTTTGTTTCTGATCTAAGACAACAATTTTATCCTCTAGGATACATGTAATAAGCTATGATGGATTTGAAAACATTGAGAAAAAATAAGAGATAAATTTTTCAAGATTATACGTAAGAGTTTAGGAAAAGGGCTCTTAGTCTTGGTATTTCTCTCCATACGCAAGAAACAATGCTTAAATATATTGGTGGATTACATAGTTATCTGAGACATATGATTCTCATTTTTAATCCTACTAATCTTGATGTTATGTGTGTGTGAGATACACATTTGGAAGTAAGAATGAAAATGACTAAGGATTATTCCTCCTCAAAAACAAGAACAAGCAATCCGAAGGAAAACAAAAAGGTTCAAAAGAATAAGGAAAAGGAAAGTGTAATCCAAAGACAAACTCTATTGTTAAGAAAGAAGATAAAAAACCATTTTGTAATCATTGTAAAAATAACCATGATGAATCTAAGTGTTGGAAATTACATTTGAAAATGAAGCCTAAATGGATGACTAATAATAAGGTCAAAGAGAAGAAAATGAAAATTGTGGTTTATGATCTTGGGTCAATTCAAGAGATGAAACCAAGATCATTGCTATGAGTTTTCAAGGTAGTAATTATTCTTCTTCTTCTAACACTAGTTCATAAAATGTTGCATCTTCTTCTAAACAACAATATATGCATGATGGAAAGAAAATAAATGAGATTTTCCACCTTATAGTGTTTTCACAACATATAAAAATTGACACTCTATTTGATAGTTGATCTCAAGCTAATCTAATTTTAGAGGAGGTTGTTAAGAAATTGGGACTCAAAACCAAGCCACATCCTAAGCCTTATCCTTTGGGTAGGGTTTGTGATGATGCAAAGTTATAGGTAACAAAAACTTGTAAATTCATATTTGCCATTACAGACAAGTTTATTGATGAGGTTGATTTGAATGTTGTTCCTTTGGATATTAGTGCTGTGGTTTTAAGAATTCCTTATTTATATGATCATAAAGCAATATTCTATAGGGAAGAGAATAAGTAATTTCTTGTTAAGGATGGGATTGAATATATTGTTAGAGCCCATTGTATAAAAATAAAGTGTTTCCTTGGTTACTGCAAGGAAGATGAAAAGGCTTGTAAATTCAAGCAAAAATTTTGTACTCATGGTGATCAAAGCCAAAGAGAAAGATCACGAAAAATATTTTGAGGATTGTGATCCTAAACATCATAATGAATTGGTTAAACTAGTTTCTAACTATGATGATGTTTTTTTAGATCCACAAGGTCTAACTTCCAAAAGATGGGTTCAACATGAGATACAGTTGCTTAAGGATGTACCTCTTCCCAACATTGGTGTGTATAGATTGTATTTTTTTGAAAATGAGGAAATTAAGAAACAAGCGAATGAACTATTGGCCAAAGTAATTATCCCTCCAAGTTCATCTCCTTGTGGTTTGTCAATTATTTTGGTGCCAAATAAAGAATGTGTGTTGATTTTCATGCCTTAAACAAAATTATGGTAAAAAATTGTTACCCTCTTCCTCGTATTCATGATTTATTGGATCAATTAAAGAATGTTATTTATTTCACTAAGCTAGACTTAAGAAGTGGTTATCACCAAGTAAGAATTAATGAAGGTGGTGTGTGGAAAATGTCTTTCAAAACAAAACATGTTTTATTTTAATGGATTTTTATTCCTTTTGGATTGTGCAATACACCGGCTACATTCAAGTGTGTGATGAATGATGTATTTAGGCCATTCATTGATGATTTTTCCATAGTCTACTTAGATGATATTCTAATTTTCAATAAATCATGGGATGATCATATCATTCATATATAGAAAGTATTATGTGATTTAAGAAAGGAAAAAAATGTTTCTAAATATGTCTAAATGTGAATTTGGGAAAACATATTTGATTTATTTGGGTTATGTTGTGGGAAATGGTGAATTGAAAATAGATCCTGTAAAAGTTGAGGTCATTGTCAACTAACCTAGATCCATTAATGTAACATAAGTTAGAATCCTTCTTGGTGCAGTACAATACTGGAGAAAATTTATGGCTAACTTCTTGTTTATTGCATCTCCTTTGCATGCTTTGACTAGTATTAAATAGGTCTTTCCATGAGGAGGAACACATCAGAGAGATTTTGATACATTGAAAGATAAAATTTGTACCACTCCAGTCTTGACACTTCTAGATTTGAAATAATCATTTGAGATTGAGATGGATGTTGGTGATTATGTAATGGGGGAAGTCTTGATGCAACACAGAAAACCTATTTTTTACCATTTCAAGACCTTCATGGGTGCAGTAAGAAATTATCTAGCTTATGATAAAGAGTTGTATGCTTTTGTGAAGAGTGTAAAGAAATGGAAACATTACTTGATGGGAAAGGAAACAATAATACATACATATCATCAGCCCATCAAATACTTACAAACTCAAACCAAACTACAACAGTCTAGACACTTCCATTGGATGGGATTCTTGCAGCAATTTCACCTCATAATCAGGTATAAGAAAGGTATACAAAACAAGGTTGTTGATATGTTATCTAGACCTCCAATTATTGTTGCATCTATTATTTTACAACATAGTTCTTTGGCTGATGATAGTTATAAAGAACAATATGTGTATGATGTTTATTTTAAAGAAGTGTATGAGGACTTAATGAGTGGGAAACAAGTAGGATAATTTGATTATCATGTGCACGATGGAATTTTATATCATTTTGCTAAACATTTTATTCCACAAAATGAAAGAGTGCATATTATTAGGGAAGATCATACTTCTCTTATATCTGAACATTTTTTTATTGGTAAAATAGTTACACATTTATAAATGTATTGTTATTGTCCTAAAATGCATGAACATGTAACCAGGTATATAAAAGGATGTGTTTTTTGTGCCATAGGAAAGCCTAGAAATAGGAAGTTAGGACATTACAATCCTCTTCATGTCCCTACACGTCCATGGGAAACTATTTCCATGGATTCTGTAGGAGTTTTTCCCATGTCACGAAAGAAACGTGAATATTTATATGTGGTTATGGATAGATTTAGTAAGATGTGTGTGTGTGTGTGTGTGTGTGTGTGTGTGTGTGTGTGTGTGTGTGTGTTTATTCCTTGTAATAAAAAAATAAATGGTGAAGGGAATACACATTTATTATTTTATTTTGAATGGGTTTATTTTGGTTTTCCCACTTCTATTATTTCAGATCAGGATTCCAAGTTTTTTGGGAAATTTTGGTCAACTCTGTGGGGTCTGATGGACACTAAACTGAAGAAAAACACTTCTTTCCATCCATATACTGATGGTCAAATAAAGGTTGTGAACTGCACAGTGGTAAATTTGATTAGGGGCTATTGTGGTAAACATATTAAATTGTGAGATTAACATTTGTATTTCATGCAACATGATTATAACCATGCCTTACATTATTCTACTATGAAGTCTCCTTTTGAGACTTTTTTTGGTTATCTGCCTAAATCTCCATTAGATTTCTCTTTTGAAAAAGAAATTGTTGCTAGTGGACTTAGTGATACGAACAAATCTAATTTTTTTTGTAGAGAATACAACATATCCATCAGTATATCTGAGAACAGTTGGAGAAAATTCAAGTAAAATATAAAGAAAGGCATGATAAACATAGAACTGATCACAAGTTCCAAGTTGGTGATGCATTTTGGCTTCACATTAGCAAAGAAAGGCTGACAGGTGAAGGGAAAAAGTTAAAACCAATTCGGTATGGTCCATTCTGAATTTTGGATAAAATTGATAACAATGATTTCCAGTTGGATTTACCTCTATACATGTAAATTTATTCAGTTATAAATATTGAAAATTTAAAGTTGTATGAATCACCTATAATTATTAATCATGATGATGTTAATGTTGTACCTTCTATTGAGGATTTTTCACTTCAGTATCTTGCTGAGTTACATGATTGTATCATTTTGGGAAGGAATGTTAGAACCTTGCGAATATATTTGTGTTGGTTTAAAAGGCATGCATCCGAACAAGGCCAAATGGATGCAAACCGGAAAGGTGAGGGAGAATTACCCTCACCTATTTACCAATTAAAAATATCTTTTAGAGGTCCAAAATTTCCATAGGATCCTTGCTGAGAAATATCAATCTAAAATCTTCTAAAAATATGTTACATGTAGTTACATTATGTAGATAAAAAATAGAGATTTTCGGCAATATCTTGTTTGTAGAAAACAGATCATGTATGCAGAAGATATATGGGAGCCCTTAGCTAGGTTTGACATGCTTGATTATGGAGGGGTTCATTGGCCTCCATTATTCATATTAAAACTATAGATATCTTTTGTATATATGTTCCTTATTGTATTGACAGGGTCAATGTGGGACTAATCATATTACATTGTAAGCATTATGTATTGGTGGCTCGGTGGATAACCTGACTTGGCGAGCCAAGCTGATTCTACCGACTGAGTCTACCTACCCACTGACCTCACCTCATTAACCGATTAACTGACTAGCTCATTTCTTTCACGCAGCTTCCATATCTTTATCTACATGCAAAATCATCATCTATGTCCTCACAAACCCACCTTATCTCCATATCCTCACAACTAAGCACTTTTCTCCACGTGGACACATTGCCTTGCACACTTAGAAAACTGACTAACTCAAATGTCGACCAACAAAATGGATCTCAAGAAAATTAACAATGTCCACGGCTTAGCTTTTTAACCACTCACAGACCTGACCTACGCTACATGTGGGATATATGCCCACAATGGAAATGCAAAGTGCATGGAGAGGGGATCGAACCTTGATCGGTGGAGAAAAAAGATAAGAGCCTAGACAATAGGCCACAATGGTCTAACAATATATAAAATGGTTATGTGCTATTTGAAGGGAAATGTCAGCAGACTGTGTAATTTCAAAAAGATTATTGTGAGAGCTAGGAGGAGAATTTTGGAAAATTTCCAAAAGAGACTGGGGATATTTTTGAAGGAGAAACATAATGAGAAGGTCAAAATCATATAATAATTTTGTAAGTTTTATTTTATAGTGATTTTAATAAATCGGTCCCTTTAATTGGACCCAGATATGTATGCCATAAGTGTCAACTCCATTATCACGTATGGTGTCAAAATGCTTGTAAAAGTTTCCTTGTTATTTCTCTTATTTACACAGTGCTCATTTTTTTTATTTTAATTAAAAATACAAGAAATTCTTGATGTCACTTTTAATCCAAAAAAACATTATTTAAAACAAATTTGGTGAATGGTATTTGTATTATTCTTATGATTTTGGATCATTTGCGAGGATTTCCCTCCTGATGAGTCAGTGAAGAACCTGACAACAATAGATTTGGTGAGGGATAGCCATTACACTACAGAAAGTAGGGTAAGCTGAGTAATGAATCAAGTGAGTCGACGACTGATAGAGGTTAGTGAGTTAAATGAGGAGCATGGTCGTAATGATGAGTCGATGAGTTGAAGCTCCACAAGGTTGATCTCATATTACAAAGAATATCGTGCGGTAAATACAAACAACACATGGCATGAAAAATTGGGATAGGATACAGTTGATATAGATGTAAAGATGAAAAAAATGTAGGGGTATGGTTAGTTCTATGGGGATCTAGGTCAAACCAAATCCTAGTGGGAGATTATGAGCCAAAAGCAACATGATGAGTTTGAAATAATGTAACCAAAAGGGGTAGAGTCTGATTTAAAGGTTTCTAGATTTGGTGAGAATGTAGAGATTGAGGGAGAGTGTATGGTAAAACTAAGTGATGTATAAGATGGGGAGGGAGTTTCATGATGCACTAGAGCTTGGTGAGAAGGAATTGGGATCGATAGGGGTGAGCTGGGTTAGTTGGGTACCCAGCTTGGCAAGTTGTGGCCATTTTGGACTAAATAAAAAACTTCCACCACAGACAAACTTATAATCTGAAACCTTTAACAAACTAGAACTTCTTGATATACTCTAGACTTGAAAATACACCAAGACACATGAAACCAATCACAATACCTTCCAATACACCAAAATGACCAAAAGTAAGCAAATATAGTTGTATTCTAATATAGTTAAGAACTTACACTAGGAGAGAAAATGAACATGAAACCTAAATTAATGAACATAAACAATGCGAGTGACATAATTACCAAGATGGATCTATGATACCATAAAAGTGGGCATGAATATTTCTTGTATTGGTGTTCACATCGATGGAGTTGTACTTGAACAATAATATGAAATTCCTCTAAGTAATTAACTAGCAAAACATGAACTTAAGGAACTTGTGAATGCAAAGAGAAAAATGGTCTACTCATACTCATAGATCAAAAGAGAAAGTACTTATTGAGAGTGTTGTGTAACTCCCATTCCCAGACTAATCATACCTCCACAAGGGAGAAAAGAGTTAGAATTCATAAATGGAATGTAACCCATGTATGATACCTATGACAATTATGACACATATGATAAGTATGAAAAATTCTATGATGGAATATGTCATATAACTCCTAAAATACCTATGACTTACCTAAGTGAGATGAATCACCATGGATGAGGTGGAAATAACCAAATAAATAATAAATGGATAAAATAAACCCTCACACCAACACCCCCTTCATTAAGAGTTAGGTAGAGGGATGGAAATATATAAAGATAAGGAGGACTCCCAGAAGAAAACTAAGAAAGATGTGTCATATGGGGCCCAACAACAAGGCTTGATAAAGTACCCATGTAAAAACTGAAATCTTTCTAGAAGAAGAAGAGGACTAGAAATCCTAAAGAAGATGAGTAGCTGCAGTAGACCTCGCCCTAAGAAAAGAAGATAAGTGAAGAAACTTTTCTTTAGTGAAGGGTTTGGTAAATATGTCCACAACCTGATATGAATTCTGAAAGTACTACAAGTTAATGATGTCTCCATGAATGAACTCCTGAATGAAGTTCATGGGTATCTCAATGTGCTTCATTTACTGATGCTCAATTATATTTCTACAGATGGAGATAGTGCTAAGGTTTTCACAATAGATGATGGTAGGCCTCTGAAAATTAATACTAAACTCTATTAGAATCCCTTATAACGAAATAGCATCCATGGCAGTGTTGGTTTCTCCCCTATATTTTACCTCTATAGAAGATATAACAGTCATGTTCAACTTCTAGCTTGATTAACTGACATGATCCAGACCAAAAGAAAAGTTGTATCTAGAGGTATATTTACAAACCAAGAGAAATTATTTGGTAACTACATATCAAACCTTTGTATCTAATTACCAAATGGAGACTCTAAAAATTTGAGTGAATACTCTTCTTATTTAAATGACGGTTTCCTTTATAATTTACTATCTCATTCGCGACTGAATAAAGCATTCATGGCTACTATCCCATATCTTTATTATGGTATCCTTGAATTGATTATAGTCATTTTTATCCAAACATCTAAAAGAAATCTAAAATAAACACCTACAGACTAAACTACCAAAGAGAACCAAGATCTAGATAAAAGAAACCAAGATTAATGAATTTTTTATCAATTTGAAATCTGATTTGATTAAGTGACTACTTAATATATTTATACAATTTGAGAACATTTCAGAAATGGAATTGGGTAAGTTGTAGAACTACTGAGAACCAATGAGAAGAGAGAAAAAACCATGAACAAATAATCCATGGATGAGATGAGAATTGGAAGCTAATTATAACCTTGAAAATGATCCAATGACATGAATTTCATTCTTAAAGCATAAAAAAACACTTAAGGTTCATCTAAGAGGTCTCACACAAATGTAGAAGTGAAAAAAATGGTGAAGTTAACTGACAAATGAGAACAAAGACTCGAAAATGTTACCAAACCTTCTGTCAAAAAATAATCTATCAATTCCTTATAAATTTCTCTAAAATTTATTTTCGTTATGTATCTCTCTTTATAAAATTTCCAATAGTACCAATTTTATGTAAATTCGAGCTCCCAGTCAAAATTTATGACCTAAAAATCAAGATACAGTTATGTGCACATTTACTCGAGACTTTTCCAGTGTATTCTGAACATGTGTTTCCTTTTCCCAAGTTGACATATTGCACATTTCTTGACCAAATCAGATTCCATTAAGCTTGTTAGATGCGTATAGAATTCTTATTTTCTACTTACTATTATTAGTAAGTTAACTGCCCCTCCTTGTGGTGATCTGGCACTTCTTGGTCGCCAAGTGTGTTGGACCATCTCTCTACTAGCTTTCTATAAAACCAAGATTTTTCCTCAATTATTGGCTTGAGTATTTTGATTTGGAATTTAATTATTATGCTACTAAATCCTTCCAAGAAGTACATAAGAAAAAATAGTTCAATTTCCTTGTTATTCTCTTGCTTGCATTGCTACCAAACTTCCTGCAAACTAGCTAGCTCTAGAACATATTCATTTCTTCTACACATTTCCAGCACAATTCCCTCTACAAATTTTTATATCTCATTAGAAAAGAAGTCGAGGGAATCAAAAATCATAACCAACATTGGAATTATCTCTGCACTACATTTCTATGTTGGCGGTGTTATTTACATTCCTAGAAGCTTTCTTTGATTAGATAGATATTAATCTATAATATCTTTAGAATATCATTTTTTTTAAGAAATAAAATTCACAGTAGTTTTATTGCTACCTTCCAATGAGTATTTATTCTCCGATCATCTCTTTGGATTTTTCTGGGAAGGATTCAGAGGAGGTTTTTGTGCCCAGATTATTTCATTTCCTCATTTAGATGCATATGTAGTTTTTATTTTGTTTATTAATTATTTTGTGCCTACATATGCGAAAGGATTATATTAACAACTTCATCCCTTATTATCCCTATGGATATGCAAGGTAAGTGAGTTTGAAGAAGCTTTTGTTTCTGTGCATTTCATTGAGTTTCTTTAGAAAAATATTCTGTAGGAATCTAAGTGTTTTTACCAGGGAAGAAATTGTTTCTGAGAATCTTTTCAATCTTCCCGTGATTATGAGGTAGAACAAGAGGAAATAATATCCACAATTACAAATTAGGAAAATATTCATTTTAATTAGATTATATTAAATCCATTTTGCAATAGGGAAATAGTCACATCTGGCTATTTACTTTTTTATTTTATTTTATTTTAGAATAGAAGCAATTGTACTGTCTGTGTAGCGTTCTTTTGTTTAATTCCATAAAATATAAAATCATCAAAAACATTAGATTAAGTTAATTAGTTTCATTTATTTATCGTATTCCCTTTCATTTAAAAATATTCAAAAACACAAAAACAAGTAATTATATTAGATTAATTCCGTTTGTTTTAATTAAATTGTTGCATTCTTTTGGTTAGATTAATTTTGTTTTATTTAGCTCATTAGTTTCATTTCCTTAATTAATTAGTTTCAAATATTTTTAATTAGATTCAATGAGAGTAATCAATTTGATTTAATTAAAATATGCTTGCATTTATTTGTTAATTTAGGAACATAGATTTAATTAGACAGGAATTAACACAACACCATACATTTCCTTAGTTGGATTAGGTTACCCAAACATTGACCTTGCCTCTTTCAAATTATTTGTGTGTTTATTCATTTCCTTAGATTAATTGTTTGAATGTCCACACAACCATCCAAGGCCTGAGACAACCTAGACGAAGAGTGTGTGATCCAAGAGTGCCACAACCCAACATTGCAAAACAATTGATCGACATAGATCAGGGCCTTAGATAACTCATCTTCCAAACCACCCCAGTTTCACTAAACATTGTCTCACATTTTATATCCTTGAATGATGAAGCGGATTATGCTAACAATTTCTGGCATAATCAGCCCAGTCAAGACTAGATCCTGCAATCCATATCTTTTTCCTTCTCACACATCTCTTCTCACATCTCCATGACCTTTTATGAATATTTTTATGCAACACATGCAAGACAATTCCCACTCATTCCACAACCCATTCAAGTTATATTTGGTGATTTTCATATTTATTGAAACCTTCGTACGACAATTATCCTTGACCATTCCATCTCACCTAACCAAGTTAGATAGGCATTCATTGCCTTAGACAAGCACATTCCTGTAGTGCCCGTAGGAGGAATTCATTTTCCATGATCTACCTTTTATCCATTTATGCATATTCCACCTATTCATCCTATTTATCCATTCCATAGCCATCTTTCCATCTCATATAGGCTATCTCAACATGACCTCAGGAGGTCGAGTGCGCTTTAGAGTCATGTGTTGATTATTGGATGTACAAAATTGGTGAGCCCGACGTGAAGGACTAGTTCTTTTTGTTTTCCTATTTTATTTCCTTTCTTTCATCCATCCTTCTCCTCTCCCATTATTCTACAGATGTTTTTGCATCCCCTGAATATGTCAAGTCAGGAATATGATAGGTCCATTGTGGGTCTCGAAGCTTATTACACCAAAATGAGTATGTAACAGTCAACTTCTTTGTCAGGGTGGGCTAATAATTACTCAAAAAATCTCTTATCTCCTCACACACCCCCTCCTTAAGGGTATAATACACATTCATCGATTATAATTGAGGATATTGACCAACCCAATCAAAATGCACAACCCAAGTTCTCCATCTCAAATAACATGAGATTTATGGGAGAAAAAAGGTTCTATCCTCGAGTCTTGTCTAGGCCTCAAATTAGTATACAAATTGATTTGTTCCATTCCTCTACCTTACCAAATGATGAGTTCCTAGCACAACTCAACTAAAGTGATGAATGTCTCAATGCTATGGATCAATCATTGGATAGGATGCAAGGTTATACTGATGTTCTTCTTTAGAGCAACACTGTTACCCCTCCTATAACAAAAATTTCTCCTAAAGAGGGGTGGCCTACTAAGGATCAATTCACAGTAGGACATCACATGCCTTTTCCCCCTAGCAAGGCTCAACACATGCCTAAAAAATGCAACACCTTCATTGGGAAATGTGATTTCAACGTTGGTGGATAGAATTAGGGAATTAAAACTTTCCTAACCTTCACATTCTAAACCATTCATGGGGAAAGGAAAAGTTCCCCACCACATTCAGAATTATAGTTATGTTCCCTCTACACCATCACATTTTCAGCTCCATATGGGTGTTCTTAGCCTTGGGGACCTTCTTACTGGATTGGGCACACTAGGTATGCTCCCTTATTCTTCATAAGAATACCCATAGTAGGGACCAATTAGAAGTACATCCTAAAATTCCATTCTAACTGGCAATGTGACATTCCCTGGTTTCACCCCTACTAATCTGTATCAAAAAAATGTTCCCCCATATCTTCACATGTAATCAAACTCACCACAAGGTGACATTTTTTCTTATCTCGGTCTATACACTCAGCAACTAGGGGCTCCTTATGCCTCAACCAGTGCTTATGTTGCACTGTACCAAACTCATGCTCCACCTCTACCTCCCCATCAAGGAGTGTTAATGGTTGAGTCCTATGTAGTGGGCACATACTCTAAGTATCTCAAGAATCCCCTCGATTTTACCATATGTTCTATGGAGTGTAATACTCCCTTGGCCATTCTTGAACCTTCCCAAATTCAATGGGGGGATCCAAATTCCCATATCAAGACATATGTGACTGTCATTAGAGAGCTAATCACATGGGATGTGGTTGTAGTGAAGATATTCCCCAACACCCTTGAGGGTATTGCTCTCAACTGGTACTATAGGATTCTGGAAGCCTCAATTAACTTTTTCAAGAAACTCATATCCGAGTTCATAAAGGGTTTTGACACAAACAAGCTCTTAAGACAAAAAATCAAAGAATTCCTTCACATTACGCAAGAGCGTAACTAATCCGTTGCCCATTTCATCTAGAGGTGGTGGTAAGTCCTCTTCTCCTTGTCAAGTACTCCCAACATGGATCAAACAGAGATTTGTGATCTATTCCTCCACTCCCTCAATGAAGAAACAAAGGAGGAGGTACAAAATTTTCCTCTTGGTAGCTATAAGGATGTCTTAGAGGGCACTCTCTGAGTTAACTAAGAAATGATTGATAGTAGATGAAATACTTAAGGTCTAAATGATAAATTGGTCACTCCCTCTCAAGGTAATTCAAATTACCCAAATGGTTCAAAAAATAACAATCAAGGACCAAAGGTCCTCAACAACAACCATGGTGCTACAACAGATGGTATAACTGATCAATCTAAGAATTCAGACATTGTTAGCACTAATAATGAAAATAATGGCAATAACAATGCAAACAAAAAAAACCAAAGGAGTAAAAATTTTACTCCTATTAATGTGGTTGACTTTAGTCACCTTGCCCTTCCTCCTTAACAGGTTCAGGTCCAAGGCCCATTTCAATACCCAAACCAATATCTGAACCAATTTCCAAATCAATATTAGAATCAAGGTCAGAGGCCTCCAAACTTTAATTACAATAACTAACAATAGAATAAAAATAAAAAACTATGGGCCGTAGAAAAACAAGAACTAAAGACCTCATGATGATGATCCCAACTTATACTATGGTTTCTATAGGGTTATAGGACATGATGCTCAAACCTACCGTGATTGTAATAAATTCATATAATGCCTTCCGAAGGACCAAAGACAAATCGTCGCTGACATGTTCTTGGCTAATCCCATGGTACCTATAAAAAACAATCACATGGGGGTTGTTTCTCCAAATAATACTACTCTCAAAATCTATAAATACCCTTTCCCAACACGTCATGAAAATGGTAAAATTAATTCTCATGGTACTAACAAGGGGACTCCCATAGGGAACAATGATCATGAAGCCTCCATGTCCACAGATCTGCAAGTAGATCCTCCTTTGGATAACCGAAATCAAGCTAATATTGTAAGCCTAGTTGAGTTAGAATTTGAACCAGAAGTCCTTAATGTGACTCGTACTAACGATTATTCTTCGCAATCTCTTCCCATGTATCCCTCAATGTCATATGATATGCCCATAGCTCTTAAGCCAGTAGAGACCTATGGTTTTATCACAAATATGATTAAGACCTTTTCCCACATTTCCTATTTGGATTTGTTAAAGAATTACTCTATACATCGATCATATTCATTAGAATCATTAGTTCTTGGCCATCTAATCCATGTTACCCCTCCTCAAGAGGCCCAAATCAATCACATAGAATTTGATGTCTATCCCCTAGGGCATCCTGATAGAGATTCCATATTTGTGTTTGATATCAGCAAGATGCCTAATAACACTAAGCTAGCGCTAAGAGGTGATCCAAAATTGTATCTGTAAGTTTGGATTTAAAACAATTACGTTAAGAGATCCATGATAAATGATGGGGCTTCTATTAATATAGTCCCTTTATTATTTTTTGAAAAGTTAGGCTATGGGAAAATAAACTGTTCCTCCACCCGAAACATTTTGAGAGGATATGATAGTCTCAAATCAACCTCTATTAGAACCATAGTGCTTTCATTCACTCTTGGAACCAAGACTGTGTTAACTGAATTTTATATTATAGATCAAGAAACTAACTATAATATGATTCTTGGTAAACCCTAGATTCATAGAATGAAGACAATTCCTTCTACGCTATTCCAAGAAGTTATATTCTTGCATATGGGGAAGGTCTTCATGGATCAGGGTGACCCTAAGCCATTTAATATCCATTTGGAAAACATAAAGAAGAAACTGGGGGTTCATACCGAATTCGAGCTCCCAGCCAATCAGTTAAACAAGCCATAGGGATCAATACCTACATCTAAGCTTGTTCCCACGATTGAGTTAGAAGCCCTTAAGGCCAATGAAGGGGTTGACATTAATGAAAATAAAGACGTTGTGGTAAAAACTATGTCTATGTAAACCATGGCTGAAATTATTAAGCTTTTAGAGAATGATCTACCTGTTATTCTCCCATTTGATTCCTTGGGCATAGGTCATGCTCTTAGAATCACCTCTCTTTTGACTGAGGGATTTGAATATATTTGTATGGTTGAGGTCTTAGAAGTTAAGGAAGAAGACTCCAAGAATAAATAATCTTCTATCTTCCCCGATGATTTTTGGACTCTCAACTATGATGGTGCAAAGTGTAATTTTGGCGTTGGGGAAGGGGTGGTCCTCACTTCCCCTAAGGAGAGGGTCATGCCTTTTTCCTTTGAATTGAATTTTGAATGAAAAAACAATGGAGCTAAATATGAATCTCTACTTCTTGTTCTTATCATGGCCAAGAGGATGGGTGTGAACAATGTCAAAGTCTTGGGTGACTCTCAACCCATTGTTAATTAAGTATCAGAAGTCTATGAGACTAGAGAAAAGCACCTACAACTCTACAAGTATGTTGTTCTTGAGCTTTGCAAGGGTTCTGACTTTATCTCCATAGAATTAATTCCATAAGAGAAGAACCTATTGGTTGATTCTATGGCTACTTCTTCTTCATGTTTTTTTCTGAGTGAGGATTTGAAGGAAACCTAATTCACCGTCTCATTCCAATCCAAACATTCGGTTCAAAGGATGCAAACCAATGCATTTTTTTCCTATGTTGAGGCTGAAAACGAGCCCATCACATTGGATTTTGTGGAAAATGATGAGGAAATCTTAGGATACCTCAATTATTACATCGACCTCCATCCTATGCACCATAAGAAGGGATTTTCCCTTATACATCACCCTTCCTCCTACTTTGGGGATCGCAAGATGAAGTCTTCCCCATCAGAATATTTTGAGATCTATGAATTCAAGCAAGAAGAGATAGAATTACCCCCCATCCCATCCTAAGTTTGAAGAGGTAAATGCCTCTTTAATCAAGGTAATGATAGACATAAACATAGGGATGGAAAAGGAACCCAAAATATTAAAACATGGTTCTTCATGATTAACTAAAAATTAGAGGAAGATAGGGGTTTTCTTATTATTTATAAGTTAATCTAAATAGAAACTAAATGGTATATTGAAATTCTAGATCTAAATATTTTGTTTTAGTATTTGAATATATTGAAATAATGGAAATAGGAGGTATATGGTATTAACCTTATTTTAACTTACCTCACCATGTACTGGACTATAGAAGGTTGGTATACGGATTGGGAAATTTGTGACTGAACAGCCTCGAGAAGGGAAAAAAATGGATATTTTCCTATACTGAGTTACCTAGGAGGATACTGGGGTGCCCTGGTCTGTAGTCTAGGTGTTGTAGACTACAGAAAAGCTTAGAACCTAAGTTTGATAGTGTCACAATATCTCTGTAATACCTTCGTTACTATCACACAGGTGTCATAATAATGTCGCCTATGTCGATGTAAATGTTGTATGAAGATCTACCTATAAAACCATATTCAAAGCATCAATTCCTAAAAAATAAAAATGCATTTGAACAGATCATACTAACCTCAGCTACCAAACTAGTGGTCTTACAACTAAGTGTTGCGGTAAATTTTAGACCCCACGTAGTTCTATGTGCATGTGTCTGAAATTTTGTGCCTAGGATGTCCTAGCACCAATGACATGGAAATAGGGGGAAATAACTAGATATAAAAATAGAAATGGTGGATGGAATGGAAAGAATACAATCCTTTCCCCATATGCTTGTGTGATGTAGATGTAGAAGATGCCCAAATGCAGTCCCTTGCCTTAGTAAATAGGTTTCATTGATAATAAGATGTCCAACCATAATGTAGTGAGTATGTTATCTTTATATAAGGATCTCTTATCCAAATGTCGACACTAGTGACCCAAAAATGTCGACTACAACCTAGGGGAATGCATGGGATAACTGTTAAGACTAATCTCAAATAAATAAATTAAGACCAAAAATTACGAAGACACAGGTGCCTAAAATCATAGACTGGGGCATCTTGGGGCACCCTAACATAGACCTAGAGATAACAACTAAGAAAATGATGACACCTAAGATGCCCAAAATTGTAAAGACAAGTGACGAATGAACCAAACAAACAATAATGATGCCTAACTAACTGACAACAAGACTAAAGGATGGGTCACTAGTGAATAGTTTTATTATGCAAGATCCATATATAAAATAACATACCTGATGGTATAAATGTAATAGTAAGTGTGTGATTTTGTGACTAATTTTCCCCCACTTTATGTTGGTGAGTGGAAATCTCGGTAACATAAAGTAGATAGAGATATGTACCTGAGAAAAAGCTAAAAAATCCCATGCTATAGAATAATATGCAGATGTGTGCCGATAGAATTATAAAAGTGTGTCAAACCATGGATAAGCGAGTTGATCCATACAACGTAGCGAAAAAGGGTAAATTTCATTATTAATTGTGGCAAATGAAAATGGTGACTAGGATTTTGAACTCGGTTTGATAACAAATAAGTGGGTAGGGAGTGATCAGTTCCCAACCCAGACGCTTATATATGGATGAGATAATCAGAGGATTTGGGTGTCTTTCCACCAGAGAAAGAGTGTAGGGATAAAAGTGTGTTGTTCTCCAAACTTTAACTACATCCTTAGGATCTAGCTGCTACAGATGGAATCATATCAACATAGTGTGATTTTTGGATCCAAAAGATTTTGATTAAATAGTTGACCCATATAGGAGCGGTAAAGGAAAGGCACTCGTTCCCCCACTCCATGGGTATCACCTCAATGTAAAGGCTTCTAATTTGGTTCATCTGGAAGTGAACATGATAGAAAATGAGACAGATTCCAAGTTAGGTCATATAGAAGTGAACACGATAGAAAATGAGATGTATTCCAAGTTAGGTCATTAGAAGAAAACATAAAATAAAATATACAGCTTCTAGGTTAGGTCATCTGGAAGAAAATGTGGAATATAGAATTAAATCCCAAGTTATTTCATCTAGGAAAGAAGTGGTGAATGTAATTCCCAAGTTAGCTCATCTGGGAGACCACTTGTAGATTTGAATGATCTAATTTGAATGCGTTGATTTTGATTAGTTAATTAATTATTTTGATTGGTTACTCATGGATATTTTTTTCATTAATTGCCCCCAGGTTAGGTTATTAGGGTAAATTCATTAGAAAATTTATGAGATGTCGTGTAAAAATATTTTTAGTTGCTTGTTGCCCCCAAGTTAGGTCATTAGGGAAAATTGATAGGTTATAGCGTGTGATTGTGTTTGGGAAATGTTATATGATTTTTGCCCCCGGATTAGGTCATTAGGGGGGATTAATGGTGAAATGTCAAAATATAAATTTTGAGGTTTTGGATTCATAATGTTTGAATGTGTGGTGATGTAGGGGGATTATAGGGGGGCCTCCAATAATATGCCCCCCTTCGGCAAAATATGGAGTGATGAAAAGAATGAACTCTAAGCCAAAAGTAATGGCAAGATGTTAAAATATGTATGTGGTGAATAGGAGATAGCGACAAGGAGATATAATGAGCATGAAACATGTACAATATGGTGATAGGTGGAATTATAAAATAGAGTTCTACAAACGGGGTGTAAATTGGAGTAAAAATACTCAAGATATGAGAGAAATGATGTAGCATATATTAGTTGTGGTAATAAGCACGAAATAGGGACCATAGCAAAGGTAGTAATGAAAATGATTATAAATAGTAAAGTGAAAAGGTATCTTATCACTTCATTTGTCTTTTTTGTGAGTGTATACGTACTGAGTAGAGATGCCTCAAGTGAGACCATTACATCCTATCCGATTTGAGAGAGTGGCAACCATTGTAGCATCACATACTACTATGGAGTTAGTAAATGCATTATTTTTGTAAAAATGTAGGGTGTAATAGGCATTTGAGTTGATTTTTTTTAAGTTTGGGGTTTTTTATTTTCTCTACATTTGGGACCTAGAAAAGAGTGATGAGGTTGCTAGTGACCCCTAGGACTATAGCGCCTAGAATCAGGCACTAGTGTCCTGCTCTGCGGCACCCCAGTCTTGCATTTGGGCGCCCTAGTCCATGAATTTTTGATTTTGTGGATAATGCTAGGGCATATATTTCTAGTATGTTGAAGAGGTGTATTTGACTGTGGAAGGTGCCCTAACAATGCATTTGTTTTTTGTTTTGTGTTGTGCATATGGATATCCACTCGAGGGAGTTCCGCAGTGGTCATCACTTGAGTACATTACTGGAATTGGGTTTGTCATATGATGAGTGGGATGTGACTGACCCTTCCAGCCTGCTACATATAGCACGGATGGGGGATGTGCCCCATAATATGCCTATGTTGACCACATTATGTGAGAGATGGTGTGCAGACACATGCATATTTTGGTTGCCTACAAGGGAGATGACCATGGCGTTGGAGGATGTATATCACATATTGCAATTACTGGTTGTTGGGGAGAGGGTATGAGTGATAGTAGTAGTAGATATGGATATGAAGATGTGCTCAACATGGAAATATTTTGTAGGGGCCCAAGTACCTACCGAGGCCCATATCAGTTTGGATACGATATTGCATTCTAGGGTTCTGTAGTTGTGGAAATTAATCGCAGTGGTGATTGCATCATGTATATCCATGGAGGGTGGAGGTGTCAGTATCCTGTACAAGATGCATGACATATGTCAGGGGATAGAGGAGTATGGGACGAGATATGTGTGGGCACAGTGTGTGTTGGCCCATTTATATAGGGACTTGTATCATTTTACATAGGATGAGAATATGTGGGGGTATATGGGCCACTACACTACTACATGTATGGGCATATGAGCACATAGTAATATTGAGACCAATTGTAGGGCCACGAGGAGAATGGACTCAACCTGAGATACATGCTTGACGTTGGGTTGATATCAATAATAAGAAGATAGGCACTGATATTTTAAGAGTACTTATAGATAGGAAGGGGCCGAAGTCAGTTATATGGAGGTCGTATCGTGATTATGGGGGGTGGCTTGAGTATGCTACAAAGTTGCAATGTATTTAGAGGACCATGTGGCTAGAGGACCACTTTCCAAGTGTGGAAGATATTTTACAAGTGGAGAGAGTATCATGATAGTTTGGTATGGAAAATGATGTGCCCCCATATCCATACATATGGTTACGAGCTAACAAAATGCCTAGGAGGGTGGGTGCTAGGCCTAGGCCAACAATAGATCAGTTGATACCGCTAGCGCCAGATGAGGAAGACCTAGCAATAGTAGTTGTAGATGGAGATTACGTTGGGTACATAGAGGATTATCGTGCGTGGTGGGTAGCACATCGGTGGGTATTACTATATCCAGTATTTGCGGGTGCTATGGAGTTGTCACTAGGAGGAATAGTTGAGGGAGGTGTCCTTGACCCTATAGCGGTAGTTGTGGTAGAGCATAAGTATTTATGTATGGTAATATTATGGGTAATGAATTGTTCATATTGTTTTGTACGCATTTGGCTAACATATGTTTGTATGTTGGGTTCACAAGAGATGCATATTTTTCATTGATAGTGGACACATCGATCCACACATTGACACGAAATGTCTCGAGTGACATACTGGGTGGAGGGATTTTAGAGCATGTTGACATTATTATAGGAAAGCATGCCCATCTATTTGAGCCAATGGCCATAGTAACAGCGACATGTACAGTGTTTCTTGGTAAGAGGGATGAGGCATGTGAGGATACTCGATGCACGTGAGAGGTGGTAGGTGGTGGTCCCTTGGCCTAGGACGTGTTTTCACGATATGTAGAATTTTGTGTTATTTTTTGGAGTAGAGTACAGAGATTGCTATGTTGCGTAGGTAGGTGGAGAATTTTCGAGGCCACAAAATGTAGCATTGCATTGGTTGTGAGGAATCCAGTTCTAGGTCTCTCATGGTACACGAGAGAGATAATGATGATGAGGTTTGACAGTGATGATTGTATATGATGTGGGGGCCTTACCCCCCAGTTATTAAACTTGTTTTTGGGATGATGACTGTATGAATGATATATGTATGGACACCTATTTTTTATATATGTTAGATCAATGTTGAGATGTTTCACCATTATTATATAATAGATGTGGCATGGTTCTATAGTTATTGTCCTAGTATGTGTATTGTATTGTATCTCATGAATGATGATGTTAGTAATGGTAGATAAAATATGTATGGTAGATAAAATATGTATGGTAAATGAGGAAGTAGATAACTAATGTAATTGATGAAATATTGGATGAATAAAATATGTAGTGTGTAGTAACAGAATGATTATAGGATAATAGATGTGAGAAATAGAAAAAGGTAGGATAGTGGAATGAATATATCATAATGTATATATGATAATTTAAATGTGGTCGTAAGAGGATAAGGTGATGAAAATAGGAGGGGGGAATTAACGATGCCCCCCAGCATGTGAGTGAATAGGCTCATGTAATAATGCTCCTCAGCAGTCAAGTATGAGCCACATAATCAAGAGTGCATCATTGGGAAATGATTGAGGTGTGCTAGATGAACGAAGGAGCACACGATGAAAGCCTCATCATAGATAGGTTTGACACTAAAATGAGATATGATGAGAGAAAAGAAGAACTATTCTTAACCACTAAAGAATGAAAGAGGATCCAAAAGCAAAATTTTTGAAATGTGGGGTTCACCAAAATGATTAACTAAAAATTAGAGGAAGATGGGAGTTTTCTTCTTATTTATAAATTAATCTAAATAGAAACTAAATGCTATTAAAAAACTAGATCTAAATATTTTATTTTAGTATTTGAATATATTGAAATAGTGGAAATAGGAGGTATATGGTACTAACCTTATTTTAACTTACCTCATCGTGTACTGGATTGTAGTAGGCTGGTATGTAGACTGGGAAAGATATGACTGAATGGCCTCAAAAAGGGTAGAATCTGGATATTTCCCTATACTGAGGCACTTGGGAGAATATTGGAGCACCCCAGGGCACCCTGGTCTATAATTTGGGCGTTGTAGACTGTATAAAAGCTCAGAATCTGAGTTCAGTAGTATCACAATATCTATGTAATACCTTCATTCCTATCACACATGTGTCATAATAATGTCACATATGTCATTGTAAATGTTGTATGAAGATCTACCTGTAAAATTCTATCTAAAGCATCGATTCCTAAAATATAAAAAATCATATGAATAGGTCGAACTAACCTCATCTACCAAACTAGTGGTATTACAATTGAGTGTTGCACTACATTTTAGACCCCATGTAGTTCTATGTGTGTGTGTGTGTGTGTGTGCAATTTTGTGCCTAGGATGCCCTAGCGCCAATGATGTGGAAGTAGGGGGAAATAACTAGATGTAAAAATAAAAATGGTGGATGGAATGGAAAGAATATAACCCTTTCCCCATATGCTTGTGTAATACAGATGTAGAAGATGCCTAAATGCAATCTCTTCCCTTAGTATATAGCTACCCTTGATAGTAATATGTCCACCCATAATGTAGTGAGTATGCTATGTTTATATAGGAATATCTTGTTCAAATTTCGACACTAGTGACCTGAAACTACTGACCATGACCTAGGGGAATGCACGGGATAACCGTTAAGACCATCCTTGAATAATTAAATTAAGACCATAAATTACAAAGACACGGGTTCCTAAAATCATGGACTAGGGCACCCCAACATAGACCTAGAGACAACAACAGAGTAAATTACAACACCTAAGACACCGTAAAAGATGCCCAAAACTATAAAGACAAGTGATGACAGAACCAGAAAAAAAAAATGACACCTGACTAAATGACAACAAGACTAAAGGATGGGTCACTAGTAAATTATTTTATTACACAAGATCTATATATAAAATAACATACCCGGTGGTATAAATGTAATAGTAAGTGCGTGAATTTGTGATTACACTTCGTTCTCTTTATAAGCAATAGAAGTTCACATGAAGGTTCTTAAAGAGCATTTAAAATCCTTCACCTTTAGCTATAAGGAAATGATGAGTGTCACTCCTGACGTTGTAGTGCACAATCTAGTTAAAAATCCTAATGTCAAACCTGTGAAGAAAAAATCGAGATCCATGAAGCCAAATGTGGATTTAATGGTTAAAGAGGAGGTAATAAAAATATGGCAAGAAGGGTTTATCAAGCCTGTAGATTATTCCATGTGGGTGTCAAACATCATCCTAGTTCTCAAGAAGATTGGTAAGATACACATCTGTATTGATTTTAGGGACATTAACAAGGCTTGTGACAAAGAAAATTTTCCACTACCTTCAATTTATGTCATCATTGACGCAATGGTGAGATATGAGATTTTTTCTTTTATGGATGGATTTTTTTGTTACAACCTGATAAGGATTTCTATAGAAGACCAAATGAAAACTACCTTCACAACTCCTTGGAGAACCTTCTATTACATAGTTATGCCTTTCGGCTTGAAGAATGTTGGAGCCACTTACCAGCAGGCAATGACATACATTTTTCATGATCTTATTCATAAGATCGTGGAGTCATGTGTTGATGAATTGTTGGTTAAAGAAAAGAACTATGGTGATCAACCTAATGTGTTACATGTCATTATATCCCACTTGATTGATTATGGATTAATGCTAAATCCTGAGAAATGTGTGTTTGGAGTAATAGGAGGCAATTTGCTAGGATAAATCATTTCTTCCTGAGGCATTGATGTTGATCCAATGAAAATCTGAGTAGTTTTGGTAATTTCCCCACCCACTAATGAGTTGGGCATTAGATATTTCTTAGGTAAGCTTGGGGAAATTAGTAGATTTTTCCTTGACTTGAATTAAATTGTTCACCCCATCAATGTCTTATTAAAGAAAGAGTATAGCAAAGATTGGAAAAACGAGTGTCGTAAAGCATTTGAGTCAGTGAAACGCTTCTTTATGTTGCCGCTTAGGCTCATGCCACTTAAATTTGACTGTATTTTTATTTTATCCTCTCAAGCCATTGATGTCTCCATTACATACATGTTAGCACAATAGGATGAAGATGGTCATGAGAGAGCCATTTGTTTCATTATCTGTACACTCCTTGATTACAAAACATGATACACATATGCTAAGGAGTGCTTGTATATTTTTTCATAACAAAGAGGTTAAGGCACTACATGATTAATAAAGAGACACGAGTGATATTTAAATCCAATCATTTGTGAACATTATTAACCTAGGCTTCCTTATCTAAGAAGGTTGGTTGTTTCATTATGCTGATGGGTGAGTTTGAACTCACCATTATTAACCAAAATTCTGTAAAGGGACAAATTATCATTGATTGGTCAGAAGAAAATCCTACAGACTACGAGGAACTAGCAGATTTATTTTTTCCTAATGAGTGTGTGTTCCTCATAGAGGGAAATCCCTCTGTCACATTGAGTCCATTGTACATTGATATTGTCAATCATATTGTGTACAAAACATATCCCAAGGGAGAAACCTCACAACAAAGATGATGGCTACATGTTATAGCCACCAAGTATGTAATTGTGGAATAAGTGCTCTATCGTAGAGCCTTCGACAGTATGCTATTGAGATGTGTTGATGAAGAAGAGTAGGATAGAATCCTCTTTGAATCCTACATCACAGTATTTGGTGGCCACTTCGAAGGGCATGAAATTACTCACAAGATTCATCGCATGGGCTATTTCTGGCCCAATTTAGAACACAATGTTGTAGAGTATGTATGCAGGTGTCAAAATGCCAAGAGTTTTCATGTGAGATACATATTCCTTCTCGGGCTCTACAATCCATTTTGACACCTTGTCCCTTATCTACTTGGGGTCTTGATTTGATAGGTAAATTCTTTCCCCCATCATTGGATGGCCACAACTTCATTATCATGGCCACTTAGTATTTTACAAAGTGGTTTGAGGCCATGCCTCTTACTATTGTATCCGGATCCATAATTACTAAGTTTATTTTAAACCAAATCATTTGTAGGTACAGATTCCCATAAGTCATTATTTCATATAATGACACACCTTTCAAAAATGAAGAGGTGTGAGAAATTTGTGTGCAATTTAAGATATCCCATCACACATCCTCTTTGTACTATCCTCAGGATAATGGATAGGATGAGGCTACAAATAAGACCCTAAAGTCCATTTTACTTAAGACAGTTAAGGAGAACAAAAGAGATTGGAACCTAAATTTATTTCTAGCCTTTTGGGCCTATATAACATTAGTAAGGACACACACGGGGGCAACCCCTTATTCTCTAGTATTTGGATCTGAAGTGGTCTTACCGTTAGAAGTAGAGTTACCTAGTCTTTTTTTTATCCCTACAAGGCATTTTAGATGAAGACAAATACCAAGAAGAGAAACTGGTTAAACTAAAAAACCCTTGATGAAGTCTGACTTAGATCTAAACACCATCATCATGCTTATACTGATAGGATGTGTCATCGTTATAACAAGAAAGTGTACAAGTAAGAAATACACGTAGGATATCTAGTAGTGATACTTGATATCTGGATTGATAATAAGACTAGTGAAGGAAGTAAGTTCAAGCCCACATGGTTAAGATTGTACCAAGTGATAGAAGACTTTAGGAATTGTGTGTACCTCCTATGTACTCTAGAGGTTGAAGAATTCAATGAATCAGTTAATTCACTTCACCTCAAATGCTTTTATGCATAGCTCATTTGTATCTCCACTTGTACATTACTGCATCCATACTATACGTCATCTGCATTATCATATTATGAAATTATAAATCAAGAAACTTAATTTTTAAGAAACTTTCAAATATTGGAAAAAACATTCAATCATAACTCTTCAAGTAACCATCATATCATCTCCAAATTATTCTAATATTTTCATCATTTCAGCAATTAAGACAGAATTTTGACACTGGTCCTACCAAGACTTTCACACTTAGTTCCATTCATGGTTTCTTCTAGCTCATGAGTCTTTTCCCATAGTTTATTCTAGAAGTTTCTTGGTGTCACATCTTTCCCTAGAAACCTCTCTAATAATATAATTATTCTAAACATTTCACCTAGAGCTCTTGTCCACCTATCTCAACCTTCCATGGTGAGCCCTCGCATATTTCATTTTAAAATAAAACTACACTTTTTTCCCTACCAATATTTGGTGATGATTCCATGCTTTCTACTAGTGGCATGAGATTGGGAAATGATGTAACCTCCCTTACTCACCTATGTCTTGTCCTTGGTGATGAGCCCATACTTCTTCCTAGCAGCATCGGGCAAGACGTAGGGGGGTCCCATTAAATAAATCAATAAGCTATTAATAATTCTATGAATAAAAAGTGCTTTGAAATCTTAAAAATCCCAAGAAAGTGAGGTAGATGTGTATGATACAAGAGATTCAATCCCTAAAACTAGATTTTATCAATCAAAATGCCGTTACGAATCTAACTCTAGATAAAATTGAAAGAAAATCACATTCTAAACTGGTTAGTTGACCTTTCTTGTGGTTGAGTTGTAGGTTCCTAATTGGGTCTTTGTCAAAATCTTGTCTTCTTGTCACCACTTTCATTCATCAAAATCATATAACTTGCATCCTTCCTAGCTCTTGGTGATGATCCCTCGCATCGTACTAGTTGTGTGGGGTTAGGAATGGAGCACATTCATATTTTTGTTGTATCACATTCATCACATTTTTCCAATAAAGAAGAATTTCTAAATATTTTTTGAAAACTAAAGTATCTAATTACAATTTTCTCTCATGTGTATAAAAAAGCATCAAAAATTCTAAACATCTAAGAGTACATAGATAAAGAAAACCATGAACAAGTCAACTCTTACATAGAATGGTTGAACCAAAAATATATATATATATAACATCAAGTTTCATGTACAATACCATCACACTCTAGCAAGTGTGGTCTAATTGCTCATTTATGAGCTGAAAATCCAAAAAAATTATATATACACAAAATGATCTCAAAAAAATAAAACAACTATAGCCTATCCCTCTCTCTAAGATCCCACTGAAGGTGTAGGGTGAGGGATCCTACTACATCTCAAGTGACGAGAGTGGCTCATTACAGTGTAGGAACCTCCATGTGTTGATCAATGAGAGTGCCCATGTGATGGGGCAGGTGATCTACTAGTGGTAGTGGTGGCTCCACTATGAGAATTGTCTCACCGTTGTCTCATGTCGACCAACTTGTGTGTTGCTAGGTATTTCTCATTTAGATCATGGCCTCCACATTGTTCCATGCCATTGTAGTCATTCTTATTCCCTTAGACCAATAGTCTAATCCCATGCGTACTGACCTATCACCCAACGGACATTGGGCACTCACCCAAGGCACATGCAGGTGCCAAGCCTCTCCTTTATGTTATTCTTATGAGAATGCATCATCTTATGAAAGATAATCAAATGTATAAGGATAGAAAATACATATATAACATTCTAAGAACCTAGAATGAGTTGTCATCTTGTTACATCCAGAAAAGAGAAATAACAAGCAATATGTATGTAACTGGTCCATTTATAAAGGAAAATCATAAGGAATATACTCATGAATACACATATGGGTTATAATAGAACCTTATATTCATATCAACATGTTTAAGTACCAAATTACATTCCATGAAACCATTACAAACCTTCATATCACAATGTAGAGCCAATTCATGCATCAGAAATGGACTATGTCCCTTATACCCCAAGGATAATCACAGACCCATCCCCCTAAACATTCCATCTCTCCAAGAGTTCTCCTAATCCCTAACCCCTAGAACCTTCCATTATATTTCTTTAGATCTTCGCCTCTTTTCTATATCTCTTTTCCTCTATCGGGCACTTGTATTAATAACATTAGCAACCATCACCATGCCTTTCTGAAGTTATATATCGGTTGCCAAGTGTTGAGGTGGTCTTCCATGGGAGCATGCCTTATCAAACCTGAGCTCTCCACTCTTCTCAATGATGTCTTTTTGGATCCTTCTATCACATGGAATATTCCTTTCGTGGCCACCAAGCTGCCAGGTTGGCACCTTATCCATTCCGCATATGTAGTCGGGTCATGCTTTCCTCATGTACTTCCTGGGATGCCGAATATGGCTAAGTCCCAAAACCCTTCCTTTCCCTTGTGCATATGCTGAGGGTTCTATTAAACCCTTCTAAAACCCTGTCCTATACACCTTCACCTTGTGCACCCTTCTTTAATTAAGTCTCGTGCACCCACGCACCTTCTTGTAGTTAGCCAAATAATTCAGAGGTCCAACATCACCCCACACTACGCTTGTTCTCCTTCCTTGGAAACACTTTCTTCAATGAATAAAGAATGAATGGAAACTAAAAATTTGAATAAAGAATGGAGTGAAGAATTGGGGGAAGGAATGAAAGAATGGGGGGGAAATCACGATCAATGTTGAAGGAGGAGACGGAAATCCTTCCTCAAATGTGCCTCCAACTTATCCCAGGAATCCACCTCATTCTGTGCTTATTGACAGAGGTTGCCTACTAGGGTGCTTACCTCCTCAATGCTTAGCCATTCTCCCTTAACGTTCATTGTCTCTACGATCCCCTCAAATTCTTTTCCCAAATCCTCGATCGCATCCATTTTTTGAGTAATTTGGGTGTATAATTCTTTCAGCTGGTTAGCGATTGCTATCTGCAAGGTCTCAATGGCCTCTGATTTCTTCTCCACTTCAGCTAGGATTTTGTCTTGTTTAGCCCTGTTCCCCTTATTCTTTTCTTAGAAATCCTTTAGTTACGTTTCATGGGTGGCAACCAAGATACTTTCCGCTTTATCTTTATCTATGAAATTTTCATAGGAAGCCTTAGCAACTTGTGCAGAGGCTTTTACATCGGCGAGGATCTTGATGTAATGAGAAAAAATTTCTACAACCTTCATTTTATCCTCTTTTTCTTGGCACGCCAATGCCAATTCTGCGGATTCTAAGGAAAGTGGTTGCCTCTCTATAGTGATTATGTGGGTCAATTCCTCTAGGCACTGTAAGGTTGATCCATATTTTTGCGTGGGTGGTGTTAAGTCTGGATGCTTCAAGACAATGTCATCTGTGATCATCTCTATCTTCTTATATACATCGCGCACCCTTTCCTTATCGTATTTTAACTCACATCTTAATTGAGAACTGATTATCCCCTCCTACTTTAGGTCCTTTCTTGTCTTAAGGATATCCTCCTCCTTTTTCTCCAACTCTGCCTCTAAGAACTTCACCCTATCATTTCTTCGAAAGAGTCTGCTTCAACCTCAACTGAAACTTTGTTGAGCGCGTTACTGATTTGGTCATCTGATAATTATTGAGCATTCACCAAGAGGTTTATTCCTTTTGTTCCCAACATATTCATCAATTCTCTTTGGCTTATTTCAAATTTTGGCTCATCAATGTGGGACTCAAATGCCCATGATAACATTTTCCTCATCCAAGGGTATGCACATTCCTCATTGAATGAAGCCATGGCCAAGAGTTGTTCCGTTGGTATAGTGCTCTAAAATCACATGCACAACACCTTGTTTGGATCATCAATGTAGCCCATTCCTTGACCCCGTGCTTCTTATGTGTTCTTCCTCCCTATGCATGTGGCCCTTGGAAAAATTACAGCCAAACTAGGATCTCCCCCCCATGCTGGCATATTCTTTTCCTACGCTTTCCTCCTCAACTTCCTTCAGTACCTCATCTGCATTGCATTCTATCTCTTGTTCCACCAATTCCTAGATAATTCCTACCACTTCTCTCTCTGCAGCCTCTTCTACCTATTCCTTCATGAGGCTTGAGTTCCGTTGATCCTTAGTATTTACTTCTCCACTCACCCCCTTTCCTTGAGCCTCAGCTTCTTCTTCATCATTCTTCTCCTCATCCTATTTGTTATACTCCCCATCTCCTTCTTCCTCAAAATCATGTACCTCATAGACTGGATGGTATTCACCTCCTTCAGGCTCATCATCATCATCCATATCATTGGTGTAGGCATCTATAATCTCTGTCTCTTCTAATTCTACCTCATCTATCACCTTCTGTTTCTTTCTTACTAGGGATTCTAGTACAAAATATTCTTCTTTTTCTTTCTCTTTGACAAGTGATGTCTTTGTTATCCAAAATGTACCCCCTGCTCATTTTGTGGCTAACTCCTCTCATTCTTCCCTCTCTTGTGCCTCAGTCACAAAATTTTGCTTTTCAGGTACTCAAAACCTTCTGGAAATGGCACCATTGGATAGAGCTCTTTCTCAACTTTCCAGAAAGGTAAAGTTTTCCTCCTAACTCCATGTATTTTTGAAGTTATGGCTCGGTGGAGTTTTTTGGAAAAAAATTCCCCTGAAAGGCCCATGGCCAATGAGATGCCGCCTCGTGGCACCTAGAGTGGTGGAGCACGGGGAAATTTTAGAAAATTTTCCAAATGACCAAAAAGGTGCAAAAATTCAAATTTTTTCCCACCAACCCGATTTGGCCCTGTTTTTCCCTAAAACTTCAAATCGCCATATCTTTCGATCTAGAGCTCGGTTTTTCACGTTCTTTATATCAATGGAAAGCTGGTGAAATTATCTACAAGATTACAAGTTTATTTTTGAATTTTGGTGGAGTTTGAAGAGAGAAAATCAGGAAACACCTCTGGCACGTGGTCATGGATAGAAATGACGTTTCAACCACCGTTTTTAATGAAGAATGGCTCGCATTCTCTCCCAAAATGGTTAAAAATGTCAGGGAATAGGTCTGTCAGGGTGCCCATGCTGTTTTGATGGCATTTTGGTCAATGGTTGAACCCCTTGCACATTTTCCCATGTTTCTCTCTCCTGGGGTCGTGGTTTGCACTGTAAAAGCCAGAATGAGTTCATTTTGCAAGGAGAGACACTTTTTCAGCTTTGCAACTTCCTTTTTCTTCCTCCTCAGAAAAATTTGTGAAGAAATTTTACCTTTCCATGTAATGCAACACCTTTTCTTGCCTCTGGATCACTGTAATGTACTGTATTGGATCTGAAATGTTGATATATGTTCTGTGATTAAAATCCCTCAATCCTTTCATATATCTATCATTACTTTTTTGATCTTTCATTACATTTTGAGCATTTGTGCATGTTTTGTGCTGTGTTTCCTTGTGGATTGTGTATTTCATGCAGCATCAGGTGTCTACAACTCCTTTGGTGCATCACCTATTAGCATTATTTCTTTCTTTTTTGCATTCTCTATCTTTGTCTCCTTGGAATTTAGAGTAGATTTAGGAGTTTAAACCTTTGCAATTATGTAAGTGAAATAGCTGATCAGAGGAGTTGAGGAACTAGCCTCTAATCTAGAGATTCCTCTTCCATTTTGTAAGTCCCACACTTGGGAATAGGATTCAATGTTGTCCAATCACACTGGATGCATAGGGTGATCAAACTAGAAATCTGATCAACATCCAAGGGGTGCTGCTGATTTGCAACAACAGTTTTGGCACACCGGGTAGGACCTTAGAGGTCTTCCACTTTATCTTTGACAGGTTGGTGTGTTCCTGTTAAAGATTCAGCCTTTTGGAGGCACTTTCAAAAGCACATATGGTGACTCCATCTGGTAAACAACTCATTCTCTAAGTTACAGACCTGTTTTCCATTCATTTCCATCCATTCTTCTTTCCATCATTTTCATTCTTTTCCATTCCATGAAGTTGTGCAATCATGACTTCATTTCCATCATGGAATTCACATTTACAACAGTATTTTATCACACCTCCAACATGTTTTACAAATCCTCCAAATCAGCATTTTGATCAAATTCAAAATCAGCATGTCTACCCATATGAGCAGCAATGCCAAAGTCAGTTTGGTTATGAAGCATGTCAAGCACAAGGGTATGCATGGTTGTGAGGGCAGTCAAGAAGAAAGATGCAGATTTTGCTGGAACAAATCCAAAAGATGGAGGCGAAGATGGTGTAATCAAGAGCAACAACTCAAATGAAATCTTTCAGAATTGGTTGTAGGACTCCTTGTCCATGGGGAGGCCCTTTTCCAAGACACTTCAGCCCTCAAGAGAAGTTGGACTTCATGATGAAGATGCTGCCCCAACTTACACAATGGACAGCAGAAATAGAGGCCTATACACTTGGTGTTGAACAACCTTGTCAATGGGTAAGTTCTACACCATCATCTGGTTTTTCTCTTCCCATTACTCAAGCAGCATCATCTCATTTGGAATTTCAAATTATAAATCCAGTCAATGCTGCCCCAGGAGTTAATTCCATTTCTCCATTCCCTAGTCTTCCACCACATCTCAATTATTCCTTCCCCTTTCCTTCCAAATAGTCATCCCCTCCACAAAAGCTAATAGAAATACCATATCCTCCAAAGAAACAAGAGTTTCTACCTCCTACACCACCACGAAAAATTGCAAAATCAATCGAGTTACAATCCACTTCTCCTCTTGCATTCCCGAATCCATGTTGGGAGGATAAAAATTAGAATTCTAGTCAAGGAAAACAATAGCAAAAAGAAAAGCCAAACAAGGATGAAGAAATTCAAAGTCTTAAGAGTTGGGCTCTTAAATTTGGGATGAAAAAGATCCCCTTAATGGTTAAGCCTTTAGAAGAGGTTGGAGTTGGAAAACAAGTGAGTGGTTAGGACTGAATTTACTGACAACAGGAGAAGAGCAAAAAGAAGAAGCGGATCAACAATCAGTTTGCTCAGAAAGTAGTGTCCATGTTAGTACTTCTATTCAAAGAGAATGTTGATTCAATTCAAGTTGCACAATCAGCCATGGAGGAAGAAATCTCTGAAGAAGATCCTACAGTCCCAACTTGTCCTATAGAGTAGCAGATCGAAGAGTTTGACTTAACAAACTTCGTGCTAGAGGAAGATTTCTATCAAGAACAAGATTGTCCTTCAAGTAGTAGAAAAGGGAGAAGCTACTCCAAATCCAAAAGAAGAGGAGCACATTCTAGTTGTGGAGGAGAAAATTGCAGATCCAAGGGCTTTGAGTGCACAAGGCAGGCTACAAGAGAACCTTCAATTCTTATTTCTACTTCATCTCTCTCGAGTTCTAGTGCTAAAGAAGAGTTTGATCCCTCAAACTTAATGCTGGAGGATGAAATAAACCATGATGATCAAGTTACAGATCAAGAGGATACCATGGAGGAAGTTGAGCATTTGCAGTCAGGATAACAATGAGGTAGTTTATCTGTCAGATTTGGAGGACTGTTTTGATGAAGAAGAACCAGTTGAGTTTCCTACCATTCTCTCTGTCATCATCCACGTTCCAAACACCTGAGCCTACTTTCATGAAGGAGAGCACCCATTTGCAGGAGCCTGCATCTTATAGCAGCTCTTTGGAACCAATATTGGAAGATTTTAATCTTTCATGTCCTTCATTGGAGGAAGAGAAAGGGAAGAAAAGGTTCCTACCTTTGCTTCTGCACATCATCCATTCAAGAAGGGTTCTACAAGAAGAACTCCATTCTTGGAGTTGAAAATCAGGGCAATGGGTATACTCAAATGGACCATACCTTGCCCAATCAGGTATCTGGCTTCATTGGAACCAAAGGAGAAGTCACAATCATTCATGCTTGCTCCTAAGCATGAGGATGAGCTACAAAGAACCAAGGATCAGCTGTCATACCTCTCCAATCCAAATGCAGAGCAAACTAAAAGAGGTATTGAATTTGTCCTTCACCTGATACCTTGATGATTTGGGTGGAAGACCAGCTTCTTTTTGATTTTCCATTCATCCAATCAGCCATGTTCAATGCCAAATCAGTTGCATGGTTGCCAACTTTTGAAGAAAGGGAAGCCATTTCTCCACAACCAGTTGCAGGGTTTGTTTAGCCCACTTTTGCTTCCAGTTAGAGTAGGATAGGTAGTTTTGGTTTCAGTAAAAGAAGTGCTTTGTGCACACTCTGCATGTTCCATTTTGGAGCATGTATGACCCTTTAGTTTTGTACATAGTTTTTGTAGCTGCTGGATTTTGCTCTTGCACAGGTGTTTTAAGTGGCATTTTGGTGAGAACAACTCTAAGTTCAATGGGTTTCCAAGTGGCTCAGAGAGGAGGTTTTCAAGAGTATCAGATCAGTTTGCAAGCTATTTACTCCTATGACTCCATGCCCAATGGATTACTTCAAGGAAACTGGTAACTTCATCCAGCAGGTAGATGACCCCTCTGAGTCACCAAAATTGTTATCCAAAATGTGCCCCCTACTCATTTTGTGGCTAACTCCTCTCATTCTTCCCTCTCTTGTGCCTCAGTCACAAAATTTTACTTTTCAAGCACTCAAAACCTTCTAGAAATGGCACCATTGGATAGAGCTCTTTCTCAGCTTTCCAAAAAGGTACAGTTTTCCTCCTAACTCCACGTATTTTTCAAGTTATGGCTCGACGTAGAGTTTTTGTGGGAAATTTTCCCCTGAGAAGGCCCACAGCCAGTCAGATGCTGCCATGTGGCACCTAGAGTGGTAGAGCGTGGGGAAATTTTGGAAAATTTTCCAAATGACCAAAAAGGTGCAAAAATTCAAATTTTTTCCCACCGACCCGATTTGGCCCTATTTTTCCCTAAAACTTCAAATCACCATATCTTTCGATCCAGAGCTCGGTTTTTCACGTTCTTTATATAAATGGAAAGCTGGTGAAATTATCTACAAGATTCCAGGGTCAATTTTTCATTTTGGTGGATTTTGGAGAGATAAAATAAAAAAATGCTTCTGGCACATGGAGTCATGAACAAAAATGACGTTTCAACCAACAATTTTTAATGAAGAATGGCTCGCATTCTCTCCCACCATGGTTAAAAATGTCAGGGAATGGGTCTGTTAGGGTCACCCATGCTATTTTGATGGAATTTTGGTCAATGGTTGAACCCCTTGCACGTTTTCCCACATTTCTCTCTCCTGGGGTCATGGTTTTGCATTGTAAAAGCTAGAATGAGTTCATTTTTTAAAAGAGACACTTTTTCAGCTCTGCAACTTCCTTTTTCTTCCTCCTTGGCAAAATTTGTGAAGAAATTTTACCTTTCCATGTAATGCAGCACCTTTTCTTGCCTCTGGACCACTGTAATGTACTGTATTGAATTTGAAATGTTGATATATGTTCTGTGATTAAAATCCCTCAATCCTTTCGTATATCTATCATTGCTTTCTTGATCTTTCATTACATTTTGAGCATTTGTGCATGTTTTGTGTTGTGTTTCCTTGTGGATTGTGTATTTCATGTAGCATCAGGTGTCTCCAACTCCTTTGGTGCATCACCTTTTAGCATTAGTTCTATCTTTTTTGCATTCTCTATCTTTGTCTCCTTGGAATTTAGAGTAGATTTAGGAGTTTAAAACCTCTGTAATTATACAAGTGAACTAGCTGATCAAAGGAGTTGAGGAACCAGCCTCTAAACTGGAGATTCCTCTTCTCATTTTGCAAGTCCCACACTTGGGGAATAGGATTCAATGTTGTGCAATCACACTGGATGCATAGGGTGATCAAACTAGAAATCTGATCAACATCCAAGGGGTGCTGCTGATTTGTAACAACACTCTCCTTTGGTGATTCCTCATGGGTGAGGTGCTCTTCATGCTCTAGTGCCTCTTCTTCTAGGGTTTTTTCCTTGACTAGAATAACTTCTTTCAAACATGTGTAAGTACCAAGGCCGAATCCTCTACCTGTACTGGCGTTAGCATCACCAATTGTCCATTTTTACCACTTGGTGTCTTCTTCTCCATTAAATCACATCTTAACTCATTAGCTTAGACCCAATTCCCTGGTGCAGTCCTTGTTTCTTCAAATATGATCTAAAGGAATTTGTGAAACATGATTATCCAGAGGAAGAACCCTTTTCAATGTGAAAAATTCCTCATGCACAATGAATTCTATCATAGTACCTGCATCTGATTTCGAAGGCATTTCCTTCTTTTGTTCACCTTGTTTCAAATTTTCCAAGAGGGCATCCTTGGTTCGTATTTCTTCCTACAACTCTTTAACAAATCCCATCAACTTCTTGCTCTCTGCAAGCATCTTGTTGACATACTCCTCTTTCATGGTTATAGAGGATTGTGGCTCAGATTTTAACTACACTATTTCCTCTTCTAAGGAATAAAAATTATCTCTCAAGAAAGAGTTTTCTTCTTGGAGTTGGTATTTTATGGCTTCAAACTCATCCAGTTGCTCTTGTTTGGATGACTTGCCCATGATTCCTAGTTCCTGCAAACACAAACTGTACTTCCAAAACTACACACTACAATAGAAAATTAACAAGCCCCAAAATGTCTACACACTGAAGACTGAAATCAATATTGAAAATGAAGCCAAATTTCCAAACACAATTAGAAGCTAATCCGAAAATCTAACTGCTCTGATACAAAACTTGATCTGAAAACATGTGTTGTATTTTTTTCACTTTTAAAAGTTTCCAAAGATCGTTATTTTATTAACCATTTTTAAGGATTCTAAACTTCAAAAATTCATTAAATTATGATTATTATTCATCCATAGAAGTGTGGAAAACTTGGGTAGCAAATAAATAATCAGAAAACTGAAAACACTCAGATAACAAACATAGATTGTTTATGAGGTTTGGAAATTCCTATGTCCCGGGTTCAAATTGAACCAATCCATTAATAATATTGAAATTTAAGTACGATAACTCTTACAAACAACCAATAATGAATCACAACTTGAAAATGAGCTGATCAATGTCCCAAGAACTCTGAAAAATAGTAGAAACTGTCCCAAGAATGATCCGTGACTCCTACAATGTTTTCACAATGTGAGCTCCCTGTAACTGTGTTAGATAAACACCTACAAATGGAGATTTAAAAAAATTATATGAAAAAAAATAATATATATGAGATCACCTTTGAATTCTAAACACTTTTCATGTTTACACCAAGTCACTTTTCAGACCAGAAGTGCATTGAAATTCATGTTTTCCAACTAGCTATCTTGTAGATCCCTGTTAAAAACTGTATTCAAAGCTTCTAAAAATAGGATAAAACTCAACAAAAAACATCAAATCTTACATATTTGGAATCATCTCATAATTCCCTACATTTCACCATTTTACTCCAAGTTTCCAATCTAGATGCAAGGCCTTCAAAAATGGCATTTTCTAAGAATTGCCTCCTTATCCTCCTTAGCACAAACTTGTCCCTTGTATAAGTTACAGCAACCCATTTTATATCCAAGTGAGACTCTTTTGCAAGTTGGTTAGCAGATTTAACTTAGAGCCATGAGGTTGGGGGTTCAAATCTTGCCTCCTATTTTTTGGCCGTGAGTTGTTTGCACAGTGTGGATAATATCCCACATGGTCGGAAAATTTGAGTATAGACATTTAAGCCTTATCCTTCATGGCCTCGGTCATGCCTATAGATGTTTTGTTTAGCCACATAATAGTGGTGAGCTTTCTGTTTGTTTACCCACGTTGCAAATGTTATGTGTTTGCTTGTATTGCCCACAATGTGGGCCGAATAATGTGCATTCTAATCCCAACCGAGTTGGGCGGTTTGTTGGATAAGTCACCGAATACATGGGCCGAGCTGTTGGATATTTAAATGACCCAAACAATATGAGGCTGACCCAATAAATGTGGGTAATCCTTTGAGTTGTTAGGTATATCCTAGTTTGTGTGGAAATAACACTGAGTAAAGATAGTAATGAACTCATTCAATCCAAAATGTATGACTTGGAACCATATGGAAATACATGATGAATAATTACCAAAGCACTATGAAATTCGACCACACAATAATATGATATTTCAATAATGAAATATTTTCAAAGTGGTGGCAAGCCACGTGGTGGTTTGAGGACCCACAACGTCGGTGATGATATAATCATCTTCATGGCGGCCGGGCTCTCCTCCGTAACAAAAGTTGAGCCTCTTGTTTCAACGAACAAATTTTTCACCCGACGAAGACCGGAGGTCACAAACCAATACTTTTTTTTTTCCCTCTTTCTCCTTTTTCCACTTTTCCACTTCTGAATGAGCCACTTGGCCAATTGTGCACACATACACATCACCTTGGACATGTTGACGAACATTGACCTTCCGATTGACCAAACTTTGACTGGACATATCTTGAGCTCAGAGTGTCCATTTTCCACGTTCTTATAGTTTTCAGAAAGCTCATTGAAGGGTCTATTGCACTGGCATGGTTTAGGGAAGTTTAGAGAACATTTAACACTAAAATTGATCCCATAATCAGTCCCTGTAAGTAGATCTTTAGGGTTTTGAGTACTCATATAAACTGGAGGATTCTTTGTTGTAGGTATTTTTCTGTAATTCTACAGGTAGGGAGAAGTTTGTGCTTTCCCTGTATATGAATTATGAGTATTTTGGGAAAGCTCTAGCTTCTTGAATTTTTCTACCAAGGCCAAGATGACATTTCCCATTGATGGGGAAGTCCTTTTCTTAGGTATTTTTAGTGAACCCTCGGAGGTTGTTGAAGAGTATGGTATCCTATTATGAATTGTTCACTATTTTTCCACCCCTCATTGGCATTATTTTCAGTTTGTGGAGGGTTAGCATTATTATTTTGGAGCAGGAAATCACCTTGTTCTTATAACCTAATGAAATATCAGTTCATGTTCTGGAAGTGTTGTTCACTCCTAGCATATCATGTTAAATAATCCTCATCTAGATGCAAGAGTTGGTTTAATTACATGGTAATGGGATGTTGAAACAATACCCAAGGAGATTAACTTTCTTCACCAGTGAAATTCATGTTGTTTGAACTTGATTGTTCATGAGGATAGGTCTGTGTGACTTGGTCAAGCTCCTTAATACATACAGAGGAACCAACATTGGTTCCCTGAAGCAAAGGGTTTTGAGCAACTAAGTGGTTGTCTGCCCACATTGAAATTGAAGGTGATTATCGTGGTATACTTGATTGGTAGTTGTACATGTCAAAACCCAGGATTGGTCAACTGTACTCATCATATCCTAACATATTCGGGGGTATAAGAATCCCTATAAAATAAAGGATGGAAGAAAAAAGCCGAAACGTTTAAAATACTAGTTCTTCATGTCGGTTGACCAATTTATATGACAAAAAAACAACACGTGACCTTCTTCACACCCGACCTCTCAAGGTCATGCCAAGATAGCCAGTGTGGAATTGAAATGGAAGTGAAATGATGGTGGATATTTTTAATTGGGAAACCTTATGTCCTACATGAGATACTGTCTAGAATCTAAGGAAAAGAATGCTCTCCTAACCTCAAGGGGTGTGATGGTACGGTCTATTATGATAGCCGCTTAGAGACTCAATCGATGTCTAGTTCTGTCAGGATTCTGATTGAGTGGTTTTGGAATTCGTGGAAAGTAACTTATAGCAGTGCCTCATATGGGTTTCCAGAAAAGGTCGTGGAAGTGGAGAAAAGAGGTGTACCAGAGCTGCAGGAACTATGGGTGATTTTTTGGTCTTATCTAGAAAGTCTTAGCCTGATCAGCTGTTATGTTCAACAATGAAATTTGGGTAAAAATATCAGGTGGGAGTGGTGAAGATATGAATACCAATGTGTGTAAACTAGTATCAATATCTAGTTGACTAGGCCTATTGGGTTATGGGACCTGATGGATCACAACCAAAGACTCGTTGAGGTTATGGCCCTTATATGGTCATGTATGCAATCAAACCCTATTTCTAGGAGTCATTCTAATAGTCGTAGGCTTGATTAGCAATGATATTTAGTGTATCTAACTTGTTTTATTTTCTCAGTAAATGTTGCAGGTGTGTGTAATACTGTTAAATGTAAGCTTGTGTCAATGTCAGTTATTAATTCTGGCCCGTTGGGTTGCGGGACCAAGGGATCACAATTTTATGTCTTTTCTTGTTGTGGACCATTGATGGTCATGCAAGATGAATTAATTTTTTTCGGTAAACAAACTATCTATCAAAGGAAATCTAACCTATGTTTTTGAAATTTTCACAATATATCAGAACAAAGAAATAAAAAAACTAATCTATGGAAAGGAAATATTTTTTATCTTTTCTAACTTTTTAGAAATGCATCTAATCTAATAATCAAATTAAATACAAACAATTAGCCAAATGTAGCTAACTATTTGTGTGAATGTGTGAATCTAATCTAAAAAAATCTATTCTAACTCAATCAAAATCCTTCCAACCCTACCTTATAAGTGAAGAACAAATGATGACCCTAACAGAGCTATCATTTCCCCATAGCTTCCCTAGTAATGTTAAAGAGGAAAACTTACTAATGATTTGATCTACTTGATGATTGTCTAATCTAATTGAAATGAACTGATTTCTCTACTCTATTTGATATGTAATTGAAACTAGTGATTTGAAATTGACAATTTATACAAGTAAAGGAAACAAACACACAATTCCAAATTATAAAAGCAAGAGCTTTGGAAAATTTGGTTGTATCTAGTATCTGTCCCCTTAGTATGTTCCTTTATTTCTCTAAGTGTTCATGTGAGTCCAAGGGATTGGGAATGCAATAGAACAACAACAGGAGGATGGTGCTTAAGCAATGGTAACTTGGATGGCATTCTAGATGCAATCCAAGTAGAAGAGAGATAACATAAGAGATCAGAGCTTGGCTTTGCAATTCCTAGAAATATTGTGGCAGCAAATACAATGCAAGATACACAAAAATTCTCAGGACTTTTCCTTGAATACAAGAATGGATATATATAAGAATTTAGGATGGGAGGTGCCTTCATGCATCAAGGAAATAAGAAGTAGTTCCAACCAATTAAATCTATTTAAAAATAGGAGGGAGGAGAACCAAGCAATCAAAGCTAATTTTAGATAATTCAGCTCACGGATGCATGCAAAAAGCAAAATTAAGTGAACTGTCACATGTTTAAAACATGCGTGAAGAATTTGGAAAAAGTGGGAAAGACCGCCACCTGACACAGGATGGCGGTTTCAGGACCACGGTGGTTTTAGGATGGCCACCCTGCCTTGGCAGTGGTTTGCTAACCACCGCCCAAGCAGGGCGGAGGTCTGGCATTGAAGGCCAAAACAAGCACAAAAAGAGGCAGGGAGATGGAAAAATGCATGGAAAGGTTAAGTAAGGCTATCTAGGCTACAAATATATACTTTGAATGTGTTTTGGAGATCGAATACCTTCTTGAAAGGATTTTGAATCATCATTGGGGATTCTTATAACCATTTTCCCGACAATGTAGCACATGTAATTTTGGGTGCATACATATTTCCCCCTCAGAGAAGCATCTTAGCCATGAAAAGGTGTAAACGTAGAGTTCCAAGTATGTCATTCCCAAAATGGGGAGTTAGAAGCTATACCTGACACACCGGTGTGTCAAAACGTTGCCATCCAAGCTCCCACTTCCTACAAGAAGGAGAAGAGAATCAAGTGCAGATAGATAAAATATTGGAAAATAAACACTAAACCAAAAAGACAAGAGGACTTACCATCTGCATGGGGATGTAGAAATATACCTGCGCCAACGCTCCAGCCCTATAAACACATACACACAAAACGAGTTTAAAATTATATATATATATATATATCGAAACAAGCTCATTTTTCAATTCATTTGTGCATTGTTGATTTGGTGAATTTGGAGCTATGGACATACGTTGACCATTTCTAACGCAGATATAGCCGAAATGACCGTTGTGAGATAGCAATCATGCCTCCATGAGTGGGAAATCAACCGGCACATTCCCAGGTTAGTTATTTCCTCTTTTGTCTTTTTGTGACCTAGATGTTAAAATGTTGAAAAGTTTACCTAGGGGGACATTTTTAAAATTTCTTTTTTCAAATGAGTCCTTATGGGGGGGTGCCCATAGGGCATTCTTTTATTTTGCTAGAAAAGGTCAATTTTTTCGTTTTTGGGCATTTTTGGAGTTAAGGAAACATGTTTGGGAAATCAAATTAAAACCACCTGCCCAAGACAGGGTGGCGGTCACAGGACCGCTGCCCTGCCAAGGCGGCCGTCCTAGAACCACCGCTCTGTACACCCTGCACTGGGTAGGTGGTTCTTAACAAAATGTCTAAAATGCACCTTAACTTGCATTTTTTTGCGTTTTCAATATTTTTCTATGTTTTTGATGAGCTTATCATGTGATGTGCATTACTAACTTACTCTTTTCTCATGTTTTGGTGAATGCAGAAGAAGGTGGAATACATACGCTGGAGCAGAGAGAGAGTGTGATTAGCTCCCTGGGATTCTAGATCAGTTGACCCAGGCTGAGATGGATCTTCTACAGCGAGTGGGCATCTAGAAAATAGCATGGATGCCCCATGTCACTCATGCCAATCACATTCTATGTGAATTATTCTCTTACTTCGATGCAGAATAGAACACTTTCTAGTTTCCAAGTGTTAGGGGTGAGTGGACCATCACCCTAGAGGATGTATACCACATCCTTGGACTCCTGATACTTTGGAGGAGACTGAATTTGGAGATAGCGGGGTCCAGGGCCATGATGACATAGTGGGCTACATATATGGGAGACGATCATTGTCTCATCTGGCTTAAAGAAGGGAATGAAGGTTTGGTTCATTGCTACTTCTCCCATTCCTATCCTTCGGAGAGCCATCATGGGTATCCTATCCTCAAGAATAGTCAGGGAAAAGGGAGGAGATACACTCGTATACTGTTGGGCCCCCACCATTGCACAGATCAAGGCTCATGGCTGTAAGTATGCCTGGGGGAATATATTATGGGGACTATATACCACGATTTGTACAGAGTTGTTAGATTGTAAGGATAGTATTTGAGCCACCCCACTCTGGTTATGAGTTAGGTTTATGAGTGTTTCATCCCCTATGGTAGGGGGGTACTAGTATCAGACCTAGGGGTTGTTTGGGTAGCTAAATGAACGTGTATGTCAGTGCTCCAGACACCACATCAATCAGTGGCTTCCCTGACTACAGCAGACATGACTGCCACACCCTACTAGGACATGGTAGGGGTATGGGGTGAGGAGAATACGATGATGGTAGCTTGCTCTTCCACGAGCTAGTTAGTTGACAGAGCTAGGAGATTAGAGATTTGCCCATTTGACCAGGTACCTCAGCAGTTCAGCCTTCCATACCCTGTCATGCTTCCTCTAGTGGATCCTATTTATAGGACTATTCGAGAGGCTCGGAGGGGTCCTAGAGGGGATCCCGATTGGATAGTGGTTACTCCTAGCATGCCTATTTTAGTTAGGCGTGTAATCCAGGATCGTTGGGAAGTTGGTGCCCCTCGAGCACCCTTACTTCAGATTGGGGCGGATCCTGCTCACAGTGGGGAGGAGGATGAGCCGATTGATTTGGACTCCAAATCTGAGGAGGATACGAGAGATGATACAGAGGGGGGAGTCTATCAGAAGGAGGATGAGGGAGGAGGATGAGGGGTAGGACCTTTGGAGGGAGAGGAGAGTGACCCTGAGTGGCATGACACTCAGGAGATCCTCAGAGCAGTGCACGAGGAGGTGAGGAGGAGAGAGAGAGCACAGAGAGAGAGACACTAGTCTCAGAGGAGACATTTGGAGAGGATGATGAGTCTGTGATAGGACAACATCATGCCTCTGGATTCAGTGAGGCTCCAACCACCATGTAGCACCTGCAGCTAGTAGCCACTGATCCCACATGGATGCCTAGAGACCTGAGTATGTTTGATACTCCTTTCTCAATTTTGTTTATTGATTTTCATATGTTTAGATTAGCATTCTCCTTTTGATTTTCGTTATGTGATTTTCTATCTCATTATCTTTCTCTTTTTGGGTTCTTTTCTACAGCATCTACACAAGTGGTGAGAACTCATTCGTCGGGTATGCATGGACACCCTATTGATTCCCTTGGGGAAGACCTAGGCCAAGTTTTCTGTGGATTCAGGAAAACCCTTATCCACCACCCGACATACTGATGTGTTCACCCCTGTCTGGAAGGTGGCAGAGATAGTGACCTCCCTTCGTACCCAGGTAGCTAGATACGAGATTGTTGAGTTCCTGATGAGGCATATCCATTCTCATAGTGAGGCTACAGGAAGTGGGTGCCACCACAAGCACTCACACCATTCAGTCCATTCTCAGTGCCATCACAGCCGTAGCAGGAGCCCTAGATGCAGTCACACACCATCTGAGGGATCCCATAGGGATTGATAGGTTGTTGAGCCTTTATTGCTTTGATACCATTTTTTATATTATATGATTTTTTTGTGCATATTTCGGGCTCACTGTGAGTGTTTTGACCATGCCTAGTGCATGATGACATTGTATACAAACTTGACCTACTACGATATATACAGACTCTATTTTTGGTTCGGTATTCCATTGTATCTGAGTTGACTCTCTTTTGGCTTATCTCTCATGTGTACTCTAGATATTTAGAATTTCCACTTTTCAATGCTTTTCAGAATGTATGCAATGGATGTGAATGATAAACAAAATTATTTCTTTTTGTATTTTATGTTGCTGATATATGATGATGCAAACACAATGTGATCTTAAACTTAGTTTCTTTTGCAATATTTGGTACTTCATATTGTCTTGATAAAACATGATGATACAATGATATGATAAATATATGTACTTGCCCCACTCCTAACCCCACACAACTAGTAAGATGCAAGGGCTCAACACCAAGAGTTAGAAAGGGCACAAGTTATGAAAAAATTTGTTGAATGACAGTGATGAGAGAAAGATAGAGGTTTGACAGAACCAAATTGGGATGCTACAACCTTACTCTACTCAAGATACTTCATAGTTTAGAATGTGAATTTCTTTGCAGTTTATCTAGACTTGGATCCGTAGATGGCCACTTGGTTGACAAAATCTGGTTTTCAGGTTTTAAGCTCTCTTGGAATTTTGGACATCTAACTCACTTTGTTTTTTATTTATGATTTCACAATGTTTGACTAATTTGTAACTTTCAAGTTTATCAAAGAGACCCCCTACGCCTTGCCCCATGCTACCAGTAAGAAGCGTGGGCTCATCACCATGGACAAGGCACATATGAGTAAGGGAATTTCCCTCCTTTCCCAACCCTACGTCACTAGTAAGAGATGCAGGCTCAACACCGAAGGTTGGTAGGGAAAAGAAATGTGTAAAAATAAAATTTTCTATGGATTTGCATTTGATTTACTTATTTTGACAAAAATGTTTAGAATTATCTTATTTACAATGAGATGTATAAGGGATAGATGTGACACCATGAAGCTTCTAGAACATACCATGAACAAAGACACCTAAATTAAGAAGAGACCAAAAGTAGAACCAAGTATGCAGGCCTTGGTATGGTTACCGTCAAAAATTTGTCTTATCTTGTTTGGATTGATAAATGATTCAGAAATAGTTGATGATACTATGAAGGTTTGAAGAGACATGATTTGAATGTTTTGCCAATGTTTTTAGAAGTTTTTAGGAATTTCTATAAGAATAAGCTCCTTGATCACAATTTTTACAAAATGAATGGACAGATGAAAATGTAATGTCAGATGTAATAATGTACATATGAAAATGCCTGATGGATCATGCGTATTATCTCTTTAGGTGAAGAGATTTTACGGATTCACTAAACTCCTCACCTTCTAGTGTACACAAGTGAAATGCTCCATTTTTGTAGTCTTCCACTACTCGATATGGACCTAACCACCTAGGTCTGAATTTCCTTCCCTCGCCGGTCTTTTTGTCTATCCGGCTATCGAGTCTTAATACCAAATCTCCTTCATAGATCTCATGTTCGTAAACCTTCTTATTGTATTGCTGAGCCATCCGATCAGCGTAAACATTGTGTCATTGTGTGGTGTTCAATCTAGTCTCGTTGAGACTTTCTAACTGGGAGAGTCATGCTTCATGATAACCCTCCTCTCCCAAGATCCCATGTAGTGAAATACAGAGACTAGGTATTTCGACTTCGAGTGGCTCAGCACCAAACACTAACAAAAAGGGAGTTGCCCCCGTCAGCATTCTAATCAATGTTTGGTAGGCCCACAAAGCTGGAAACAACTTTAGGTGCCAATCATGTTTATTATCCTTAACGGTTTTGAGAAGGATGGCCTTTAACATCTTATTTATAGCCTCAGCTTGTCCATTAGCCTAAGGATAGTAGAGAGAAGTTGTGTGATGACTTATTTTGAAATTTTCACACAATTCACACACTTCGTCATTTTTGAAAGACGTGCCATTATAAAAAATAATGACTTGTGGCACCCCGTACCTACAAATGATCTGGTTCAAGATGAACTTAGCAATTACAGAGCCAGGTATGGTGGTAAGGGGCATGGCTTCTACCCACTTGGTAAAGTATTCTGTGGTTGTGATTATGAAGTTATGGCCATCTGTTGAGGAGGGAGATAATTTCCCTATCAAATCCAAGCCCCACATGGAAAAGGGCCATGGGGTTGCGATTGGTTGCAAATCTTGTGCCGGTATATGGATCTCATGAGAGAAATTTTGGCATTTGCGGCATCTATGCACAAATTCTATTGGGTCATGCTCTAGAGTGGGCCAAAAGTAGTCCATCTGATGTATTTTCTGAGCAGTGGCATGGCCACCAAAGTGACCTCCACATACTCCGTTATGTGACTCATAAAGAATCTTTTGGGATTCTTCAACATCCACACATCTTAACAACATTCCATCAAAGGCTCTGCAGTAGAGCACTTGTTCCAAAATAACGTACTTAGTGGTAATGATGCATGTAACCACCTTCTTTTTTGCGATGTTTCCCCTTCTGGGTATGTATGGTCCATGATGAAGTTGATAATGTCAGGTATACCAAGGACATACAGAGATAGGGGGCTTGGTTTCGATGAAGTACACACACTCATCGGGAAAGTCTAGATCTACCAAATCACCCCCATCTAATGGATTGTCAGCCAACCAGTCCGTAATGATTTTTCCCTTAACGGATTTCTGATTTACAAATGTTAGTTCAAACTCGCCCATTAAGGTTATGAAACGCCCAACCTTTTTGGACAAGGATCCTTGCATGAGGAATGTCCGTAAGTGGTCTGTCTTAACAATAACCCTTGTTTCTTGATTCAACATATAATGCCTTAAATGCTTTGTTTCAAATACTATGGCAAGGCATTCCTTTTATTCTTGTGTATAATGTGTTTCATAATCAAGCAACATCTGATTAATGAAGCAAACTGCATGCTCTCATTTATCGTCATCCTCTTGAGCCAACATGCAGGCTAGTGAATCATTCATAACTCGTGAATACAAGATCAACAGGTGATCTGATCTAGGTGGCATTAGTGTGGGAGGGGATACAAAATAGTTTAACTTCCTCAAAGGCCTCATTGCATTCTTCTGTCCAATCAATGCTATAATCCTTTTTCAACAAATTGTTGATGGGATGAATAGCATAGGTCAAGTCAGGGATGAACCTTTGGATTGCACCAAGTTTCCCAAGAAAATATCTAATACCAGACTCATCCGATGGTGGAACCATTTCTAATACAACCCAAATTTTGGCTGGGTCGACATCAATCCCTCATGAAGATATAATGTAACCCAGAAGATTGCCTCCTGTTACGCCAAAAACACATTTCTATGGATTTAATGTGACACCGTACTCAATTAAGTGAGAAAGGATGATGCGAAGCACCTCAGGGTGATCACAGTGCTTCCTGGCCTTAGCCAACAGGTCATCTACATAGGACTCCACAATCTTATGAATAAGATCATGGAATATGTAGGTCATTTCTCATTGGTATGTAGCACCAACATTCTTAAGACTGAATGACATGACAACATAACAGTAGGTTCCCCAAGGAGTTATAAATGTAGTCTTAGCTTGATCCTCTTTGGATATTTTGATTTGATTATATCTTGAAAAACCCATCCATGAGAGAAAACAACTCAAACCCAGTTGTTGCATCAACGATAACATCAATGGATGGTAATGGGAAATCATCCTTGGGGCAAGCTTTGTTAATGTCCTGGAAGTCTATGCAAATATGGATCTTTCCATTCTTTTTTAGAATGGGGACAATATTAGATACCCATTGTGAATAATCAACTGGCTTAATGAATCCCACCTAGAGAAGTTTCATTACTTCTTCTTTCACCATAAGGGCCACCTTTGGCTTCATAGGTCTCGACTTTTTCTTAATCAGCTTTGCATCCGGTTTGGTGATGAGATTGTGCACTGCGATATGTGGTGTAATTCTTGTCATTTCTTTATAACTAAACGTAAAATCCTTTTGATGTTCTTTGAGGATCTGGGTATGTATTTCCACTTCCTCTAGAGTTAAAGAGGACCCCAATTTTAAGATCTTTGGTTCCTCCTCCATTCCAATGTTTATATCAATTGTTCCTTCAATTAAGGAGGCATTTCCCTCCTTGAATTCTAGTGGGGCTGGAGGCAACTCCAAGTCTCCTTCTTCTTCTACCTTGTAAAACTCAAGATCCTTTTCCGAAGAAGACTCAATCATTTGATTCCCAAAATAAGAAGAGGAATGTGGGATTAGGGAAAGGTCTATCTCATGATAGGTAAGATACAGTTTTGCCAAAGCATTTAAATAACTTAAAGTTGATTCATCACTATTGACATGCTCTGAACAATCAGATTGACTCTTGGTTTCTACGTATGTCAACATTGGGGTCGTTGGTGTTTTACGAATCAAGGGTTTAACGTGAATTGAAACCATGAAGTTGGTATCTTCCAAGTCACTACTTGGGGTGAAGCATGAAGAAGAAGTTGCTATAGAATTTGCGAGAAGGTTTTGTTCATGTGGAACTGCCTCAATTGAGATGAAATCAAACTCTTTTGTCAAACCTAGCACTGTTGTTTTGTAAAGTTGTAGATGCTCAGCTCTAGTCTCATATACTTCAGATATCTGATTTGTAACTAGTTGTGAATCACCCAACACCCTAATATTGAGGATTCCCATCCTCTTAGCTATGATGAGGCCTAATAGGAGAGCCTCATATTCAGCCCCATTGTTTGTGCATTTGAAATTCAACTTGAAAGCAAAAGGTATAATCCTTCCTTCGGGTGAAGTAAGGATCGTGCCTGCCCTGGTGCCAAAGCGACACTTGGCTCCATAAAAATGGAGAGTCCAACAACTACTCAGGAAGATGGACATTGAGTCCTCCTTTGTACCTTCCCCCTTTACCTTGGTTACCTCAACCATGCAAACCTCATCTGCTGGAAGGGAACCGAGTCCCAAGGCATGTCCCATACCCATAGAATCAAAGGGGAGGAGAAAAGGAAGATCCTTCTCTAATAGCTCATCAATTTTGTTGTGGTTCCTAGTGACATTGTCTCTAAAATAAAGTTTTCATCCTTGACCATCGGAATGCCTTCGATCAAACCCATGACTTCTAACTCTGTTATAGGAACTAGTTTTTCTTCTGGTACCATGCTTATAGGTTTGTTTAATTGGTTCGTGGGAAGCTCGAATTCAGAGTGGACCCCTGGCCTTTTCTTTAAGTTGGCCAAATGTATATCAAAGGGTTTTGGATCACCTTGTGCCATAAAGACTTTCCCTAAATGCAAGAATTTGACCTCTTGAAATAGAGTGGAGGGGATTTCCTTCATGCGGTGGATCCAAGGATGGCCAAGGATCATATTATAGTTGGTCTCCCAGACTATAATATAAAAATCAGTGAGTACCATCTTAGGCTTGAGAGTAACTAGTAATACTATGGTTTTGATCGAGGTTTCCTTGAGGCTATCATAGCCCCTCAGTGTGTTTCTAGTCGAGGAGCAATTGGTCTCCCCATATCCTAACTTCTGAAGAAAAGAGAAGGGGACTATGTTAACCACTACCCCATCATCAATCATTACATGTTTCACAGTAGTTGTTGTAGATCCAAACTTGTAAAAACAAGGTCAGATCACCTCTACGAGCTATTTCAGCATCCGTAGGCATCTTACTTATGTCAAACACAAACCCAATGTCCCTTTCGGTTTGCCCTGGAGGGAAAATGTCAAAGTCTATATGATTTATCTGTGCCTCTAGTGGAGGGGTAACATTAATCAAATGGCCGAGACCTAGTGCTTCTAACAGAGTGACTCGATGAGAAGGGGAATTCTTTAGTAGATCCAAGAAGGAAATATGTGAAAAGGTCTTAGTCAGATCACTAATTAGATCATAAGCCCCTACCAGATTTTTTAGCGTATCATGAATATTTCCTTACACATCTGGATAAATTGGGATTGGCTGCATAGAATAATCCCTAGTTCTCGTAGTGGTGTTAATTTGGGGTTTGACATCTAACTCTACCAATCCCACAATCTTTGTTTGCTGGCGACCATCCAAAGGGGGTGCCACCTGTGGGTTTGACAAAGTTGAAGCTTCATGATCATGAGTCCCTATTACAATACCTTTATTGGAACCATTGGGATCTAATCTACCATCCTTTGGATGCATGGGGAGAGGATCATTGAAGATCCCTAACTGTGTGTTCTATGGAGACACTGGTCCTATATAGGCATTTTGACCGGGTACAGTTGGGTTTTTCAAAAACATGTCAACAAATAACTGTCTTTGGTCTTCTAGAAAATGTTGTAAAAATTTATTACAATCACGAAAATTTCTTGCGCCGTGCCCGCAGACCCTATGGAAACCATAGTATAAATCAGGGTCATAATCTCATGGCCTTTAATTTTTTCCTTTTTGTGGCCCAAAGTTACTATTATTGTTTGGTTTCTCACTGTTGTGGTTAAAATTTTGAAACCCTTTCCCTTGGTTCTAGAATTGGTTGGGGTATTGACTAGGGCTTGGGGTCGGCATTTTCCTTTATTGCTGAGGTTGTTGCTATTTTTGAGGACGATTAAAATCCACAGTGTTTATTGAGGGTGAGAAATTTTTGTTTCTCTGATTATTTCCATTATTGTTGTTGCTATTTGTAACACCAGTGTTAGTAGGATTAACCACATTAGGCTTTTTGGGTTGGTTAGTCACACCGTCGGTCGTGACTCCATGATTCTTATTAAGGATCTTTGGTCCTTGATTGTTGTTTGTGTTATTGGAGTAATCGGGAGCATTTTGAGTAGGAGTGACTAACTTCCCATTTTCCCCATAGGTCTTACGACCACTGTCAATGGCCGCTTGGTCGATTCAAAGAGCACCCTCTAGCACCTCTTCATAGCTCCTTAGTGGGAACTTTTGAACCTCTTCCTTTTTCTCTCTATTGAGAGAGTGGAGGAATAAATCACAAAGTTCCATTTGATCCATGTTTGGAGCACTTGTGGAAGAATAGAGAACCTTTCGCCACCTCTGAATGAAGTGGGTTGCAGATTCATTATGTTCTTGTTTGATGTGTAGGAATTCTCTGATCCCTAATTCTTAGCATCTTATTCATATCGAAAGCCTTAATGAAATCTGACACAAGTTGTTTAAAAGAGTGTATCAAGGCCTCTGGTATTCTATAATACCAGTCAAGAGTGATGCCTTCTAATGTCTTAGGGAAGATTTTTGCAACAAATGCATCCCACGGGAGCAACTCTCGAATGGCTGTTGCATAGGATTTGATATGAGCATTTTGGTCACCTTCCCCTTAAAAATTTGGAAGATCGAGAAATGGCCTTGGGAGCATGACTTTCTAGATAGAAAATTCTTGAGGCTTCTTTAGGAACTCAGTGTAAGTTCCCATTACGTATGTTTCAACCATTGACGGTCCTTGTTAGGAAAGTAAAGGTTGCATTAGTTTCTGAAATGACATGACGTAGGCATTTTTCGGGGCATATGACATTCCCTATAGATAACCATAAGGACCTGGATAGCTGTATGCATCTCCTTGTGGCATTTTAGAGTATGTGTGCATATAGGGGGGTTGGCCACTTTGATACGGAGCTTGCAAAGCCAGGGAACTCACATTTCTAGATATAGCATTTGAGAGCTTTGAATGTAGGTATCCATATGTGGCTTGAGGAGGCATACATCTCATTCTCAAAAAATCCCTAGGGTTTGGAGTATTCATGTAGACTGGAGGATTTGTGCAGTCGGTATTTTCACATAGTTTTGGGGTAGGACGCCTATTATAGCTCTTTCCATGCATATGAATTATGCATTTTCTAGGTAAGTTCTAACTCTTTGACCTTGTCTACCAAAGCTGAAATGACATTGCATGTTGATGGGGTGGTGTCTTGCTTAGGTACCTTTTGTTGAACCCTTGGAGGTTGTTGAGGAGTATGGTATCCTGTTATGAATTGTTCACGATGTTGCCACCCCTCATTGGTTGTATTGTCAGTTGGTGGCGGGGTAGCATTATTGTTTTGAATTAAGACATCACCTTTTCCTTGGAACCTATCAAAATATTGGTTCATGTGTTGGAATTATTGTTCACTCCTAGTATATCGTGCTAAATACTCCTCAAATAGATGGGGGATATGATTGGATTGCACGTTAATGGGCTGTCAAAACAATACCTGAGGAGATGAACTTGCTTCACCAGTGAATATTGTCTTATTTGAACTTGATTGTTTGAGGGGATAAGTCTGAGTGACCTGATCTAGTTCCTTAATGCATACAGAAGACCCAACATTGGCTCCTTGAAGCAGAGGGTTTTTAGTGGATGAGCAGTTGTATACCCATGTTGAAAGTGAAGGTGATTATTGTGGTATACTTGATTGGTAATGGTAGATTTCGAAACCCAAGATGGGCCAACCATACTCGTCGTATCCTAACATATTCGGGGAGTATAATAATACCCACAGAATAAAGGATGGATGAAGAAAGTGGAAATTTTTAGAGACAAGCTCTTCACATCAGGTTCACCAATTTTTTACAATAGAAAATCAACACATGACCTTCTTCACACCTGACCTCCCAAGGTCATGCCAAGACAGCCGGTGTGGAATGGAAATGGAAGTGAAAGTGATAGTGGCAATCAAGCTAATTAGGAAACCTTATGTCTTTGACATGCAATACTAGAATCTGTGAATCTAAGGCAAAGAATGCTCTTCTAACCTGAAGGGGTGTGATGGTATGGTCTGTTATGATAGCTACTCGAAGACTCCAATCGATGTCTAGTTCTACCGAGATTCTATTGAGTGGTTATGGAATACGTGGAAAGTAACTTGTAGGTGCCTCGTATGGGTTTCCAAACAAGGTCATGGAAGTGGAGACAAGAGGTGTAGCGGAGCTGCAGGAACAATGGGTGATTTTCTGGTCTTGTCCAGAAAGTCTTATCCTAATTGGATGTTATGTTCAACAATGAAAGTTGTGTAATAATATCGGGTGGTATTGGTGAAGATATGAATACCAATGTGCGTAAACCAGTATCAATCTCTAGCTGAATAGCGGTCCCGTTGGGTTACGGGACCTGTGGATCACAACCGAAGACTCGTTGAGGCTGAGGCCCTTGTATGGTCATGCATGCAATCAAACCCTATTTCTAGGAGAAGTCCAAAACTCATAGACTTGATTAGTAGTGATATTCAATGTATCTAACTATCTTATTTTATCAGCATATGTTGTAGGTGTGCGTAAGACTATTAAATGCAAACTTGTGTCAATGTCAGTTATTAGCTCTAGCTCATTGGGTTGTGGGACCAAGGGATCACAACTATAAGTCTTTTCCTGTTGTGGACCGTTGATGGTCATGCAAGATGAATTGATTTTCTTTCAGTAAAAAAATTATCTATCAAAGGAAATTTAACCTATGTTTTTGGTGTTTTCTCAATATATCAAAACAAAGCAATAAGACAAAATAATCTATGGAAAGTAAATGTTTTTGTTCTTTTCTAACTTTTCAGACAATGCATCTAATCTAATAATCAAATTAAATACAAACAATTAGCCAGATGTAGCTAACTATTTGTGCAAATGTGTGAATCTAAATCTAAAAAAAGGTTTATTCTAACTCAATCAAAATCCTTCCAACCCTACCTTAGAAGTGAAGAACAAATCATAACCCTAACAAAGCTATTGTTCCCCACAACTTCCCTGGTAATGTTGAAGAGACAAATTCCTATTGATTTGATCTACTTGAAATTATCTAGCTAATTGGAATGAATTTTTTCTCTACTCTATTTGATATGTAATTGAAATTAACAATTATTAATTGACAATTTGATAAACAAAGTAAACAAATACACAAGTCCAACCTGGAAGAGCAAGAACCTTGAAAAATCCAGTAGTATCAGTATTTGTCCCCTCAGTTGTTTCCTTTCTTTCTCTGCGTGTTCATGTGAGTCCAAAGGATTGGAAATGCAAAGAACATCAACAAGAGGATGGCGCTTGAGCAATGGCAGCTTGGAAGCAATTTGGAAGCAATGCAAGTAGAAGAGAGATAGCAAAAGAAATCTAAGCTTGGCTATGTAATTGCTAGCAAGATTATGGTAGAAAAACAATACAAGATACACAAAATTCTCAGGTCTTTTGCTTGAATACAAGCATGGAATATATAGGAGTGGAGGCTAGGAGGTTACTTCATGCACAAGGCAAGAAAGAGTTCCAACCAATTAAATCTATTTAAAATAGGAGGAAGGAGAACCAAGTGATCAAAGCTAATTTTAGCCAATTCGGCTCACGGATGCATACAAAAAAAAATTTTAAGTTAACCATCGCATGTTTAAAACACACGTGAAGAATCTGGAAAAAGTAGGTAGGACCACCGCCTTGTGCAGGGCAGTAGTTTTAGGACTGCCACCCTGCCTGGGCGGTGGTTTGAGAACCGCCGCCCAGGTAGGGTGGTGGTACTGGCAGTGAAGGCCAAAACAAGCACAGAAAGAGGCAGGGAGATGGAAAAACACATGGAAAAGTTAAGTAAGGCCATCTAGGGTACAAATATATGCTGTGAATAAGTTTTTGGAGCTTGAACACCTTTTTGAAAGGATTTTGAATCATCATTGGGGACTTTTGTAATCATTTTCTCAACAATTTAAAACGTATAATTTTGGGTGCATACAGTTTCCTCCTACAATCCCACCACACACTTCCTCCATAATTTCCACGCACTCATGCTCCAATACACATTGGCACAGAACCTCATCACAAACTAACTTATACAAATCTCCACTAATCAACATGTAGAGTGAGGCGCATATTTCTAACTTCTTTCTCTCCAGAGCCTTCATTCCTTCCGGCACCACACCTATTTTTAAGAACATTGCGATATATTCCAAGTCTGAGGGCGTGCCTAAATAGTTACACATCTGGCATGCTATCCTCAATGATTTGTGTGTCCTCCCTTGAGTTAATTCTTGATAAATGGTCAAGTCTTGAATTGATTTTTCCTAGTTTTACGACCACTGTGAACTCAAATTCTTGAAATAATAGGATCCAATGACATATGCACCCTTGCAACACGGGATTGTTAACTAAGTATTCCAATGCCACATGGTCCATGTAGAATATAAATGGTGTTGCCAGCAGATACTGTCTAAACTTGTACAGTGCATAGATCATAGATAATGCTTCACACTCAATAGTTATGTAGTTCTATTTTGTTGGTGTCAACTTTCTACTTGTAAAGCACAAGGGATGATCAACAATTCCCTCACCAGGTTGTGTTATTACTGCTCCCATAATTTTCCTTGAGGAATCATCATGCACATAGAAAGGCTTATCCCAAGAGGGGAAATGTAATATGGGCGCTGTGACAAGCCTATCCTTCAAAGTGTCAAATGCCTTCTATTGCACCTCTCCCCACTGAAAGGCACTCTTGTGTTTTAGCAATTCCTCCAAAGGCACGGTAATTGTGGCATGCCCCCATATGAATTTCCTGTAATACCCCGTATGCCCAAGGAATCCATGCACTACGCTTTGACTAGTATGCTCCCCTAATCCCACAATAACTACAACTTTGGTGGGATCCACTAGTAAGCCTTGTTTACATATAATGTGTCCTAACAGGGTTTCAAATGGAGTAGCAAAGACACATCTCTTAATGTTGAGGGATATCCTCAATTGTTGACATCTCTCAAACATCAGCCTCAAATTTTCACAAAGACCTTTCACCAATCTATACATAGTCCAGTCATCCAGGTAAACTTGAAGAAATTTATGGATGAAGTCCTGAAATGCTTGTACCACGATGCATGAGAACACAACAAGTGCATTCTTCATTCCAAAAGGCATAACTGTATAGGAAAAAATTCCCCATTTAGTGGTGAAATTTTTCTTTCTCTAGTCTTCCTTTGCAATCCTTACTTGGTGATACCCTGATAGCCCATCCATGAAAGAGTATACTTCACACCGACTAATCCCTCCAAGATTTCTTCAGTAAAGGGGTTTGGAAAAGGATCGATGACAAACACTGTATTCATATCCATGTATTCAACATAGATTTGTATCCTTCCATCCTTCTTGATACTGATAACCATTGGGCTTATCCATTCTGATTCTTCCATTGTCTCAATGATACCAGAGGCTATCATCTTGTTTATTTCTTCCTTGACCCGTACGCGTAAATTTGGATTCATTTGATAAGGCCTCTTTTGAATCGGGCACACACCTTCCTTCAACTTGATCTTCATCTCCCCCAAGGAATGGTGAACGCCTTTGAGTTCATGGTACCCGTGAGGGAACAAATCCCGAAACTCACACAATAGATCAATGACCTTTGAAATTTCTTTTTCCAACCAATAGTCCCCAATGATAGCTTCCTTAGGTTTTGTTTCTATCCCAATGTTAACCTTATTTATTTTCAAGGGCTCATGGTAGGCACATTCTCACTCATTAGATATTTCTATGACTTCTCACGTACTTTCAAAGTGGCTAACATCCAAATTTTCCATTTCTTCTTCGTCTACTACATAGACCATCTTTGCTTTTTCTTTTTCCATGCACGCGCACTCAAGCTGTACTTCCTCTGATTCATCTTCATTGAGGAGAATTTCCAAATAAGGTTCACCCAATAATTATAGTAGCCTATATTCTACCATAGCACTAGCTTGATCACTTATAACACCTTATCTACTGATGGCTTGGTGCTCCTATACTTGAAATCTTGAATGAGATCAGCCGGCAACTCCTGCCAATTACATGTTTGACGACGCATCTCCGAATGAATAAACCATGTGTGTGCATAACCTTATAAGGTGGAATATAACTTATGTACCCATAATGAAGGTGGTAACACTTCTGCACTTCCCATCCAGGCCTTCTCACATGTTTGGATATGAAATGAAGATGTCTCTTTACCATGGTAGTCTTGTATGACCGTGGGTGTGTTGCTTCTGGAGAACCTTACATAAAATGTGATTCTTACCTCGCATCACTCTAGGAGGCTCTCTCGATGTGTATCCCACCAATGCGTTGTGGTTACACGTAGGTTATAATTAAGCATTCCCATTCTCTTGTCCTCATTCCTCCACTGAGCCTCCATTTCTAGCAAGAAAATTTCAGGGTATGCTCCTCCAGAGTAACCCTATAACTTATTTCCTCCTAGGAACTTGAATGAGCGAGCCTTTATCACCTTTGTTACAGATACTCTCAAATATCACCCAATCAACTCATAGGTCCCATGCACCCAATTTTTGCATGCCATGCTAGTGGTGTCACTTAAGGACTGAGCATCTTCAAATTAGATAACTCCCTCTGTGGGATGAATTATCTCAGGATATCTGATGGAGTGCACATATATTTTTTCAAGGACTTCTTCTCCTAAGGGCCTAGTATAGGGCACTGAATTCCCATCTGTTAAAGGAATGATCACAATTTCTTCCTTGTTCTCAAAGATGATATACCCCTTGTTACACTGTAAGTCGATATTGTTCTTGTAACACCATGGGAACCCAAGCAATGCTGGAAATTTTTCTACCTCGGAAATCTCCAAGACTTCGAAGTCTCCAGTGAACTTGGCCCCTTGAATGGTAATAATTACATCCTTAAGGACTCTAATGGCCATTTCCTTACTCTTGTTTGCCATATACATCATGTTCAAAGATGGTTGTAATGCAGGCCTTCCCATTTGATGTTAGGCATCTAAGGTAAGAACATTTACCTCTGCTCTAGTATCAATAAGGATGTTACTTAGAAGCCATCCATCGAAAACCACATTCAAAGTAATCTCCTTATCATAGTCAAGGTTGTGAGGAGGAAGATTTGCATGTAAAACATGTCTTTCACACTCTGCTCCGGCACGTGGTACCTTCTCTCTCAGCCATTCTCCTAACAAGGTAATAGTATTCTCTTGCCTTAACAGCCTACATACTTCCTTTACCTCATCTAAGTCATCCTTTGGATCCTTGGAATTCTTCCTTTGCTCCAACTACTTTGATTGCTCCTTTAGACATTGGATCTCCCCTTGTAAACTTTGAATCATGTCCATAGTTTCTTGATACACCTCTTTCTGATGAGCAGGTTCCGGATACTTTCCATGTACCACTTCCTCTATTAAAACCAATGTTCTTTGTCTTGGCATTTCCCTAGTGTTGTGGCCTCTTCTCGTGTTGTCACCAGTACAGGTTCTAGCCCTGACTCACGTGCCACTCGTGGCATCCACTGTGAATCATCCTTTTTGATGCTCACCATCCCAACACCTTTGTCTTTCCAGTGTTTCTAGTTCATATGCTCATAAATTTCTAGACATTCTTTGTACTTATGTTTCTTTTTGCACCATGAGCATTGTAATATATAAGGACACTCACATTTGTAATGTTCTATAGATCCACAGTTATAATAGGTTCCTCGTGAGAATTCACTTTGTCCCCTGCTGCGATTACTGTGACCATGAAATCCTCTGTGAAAACCTCCTCCACAAGCTCCTCCATCTGTGTGCCCTTCATAACGACAATCATCATCCTTGGAACTTCTTGCAAGGCTAGTCTGGCACAGACCCAGATCAATAGCATCATGGATCTGATTAATCAGTTTGCAATCCTTGGTATCATGGGTTGTAGAGGTATAGAACTTACAATAGCAAGAAACATTCTTGCAAATTTTGTGTTGCAGTAGAGGGAACCTACTTGCATCATAATCCTCATGGAAAATCTCATAGTCTACCATCATAGCACGTACCAACTTATGAGGGAAACTATCCTTTGCATGCCCTTCCACTTCACAATCTATACACAAAATTCCACTACGAACCTCATGCACTGAGTTTTCAGATAGCTTCTCCAACTGCTTGGCCATTGCAGTAATTTGAGCCTCCAGAAAAAGACTAACACCAGTATCAATGCTCCTAATAGGTTCAACGCGTAGGGAAGCTTCCAATGCCTCGCATGGGTCTGTGAAAGTCTTGTGCATAGATCCCTTCTAAATGGTGTTATCAATCCTCCAAAAAATCATTGAGCATGTTGAGAAGGATGAATGTCATAATATAGTTTAGACAAAAGAGTCTTGAAACACACGTCATACTCCCACACACTGTCTGCCATTCCTTACTGGATCTCCTTCATAGCGCTAATGATGTTCTACTCAAACTCAGGGCTATGGAACTCTGCTAGGAAGGTGTTTTTCAACATGGTGTATTCTACCACCGTATGATGGGGGTCATACTTCCTATACCAAATATGCGCACGCCCTTGCAATGTTGTTACAAACTGACTTACCTTCCACTCCAGGGTAGTGATCCCTTTCGTTTGCAATTAGTAATTCACACTTGTACACACTCTCTGCATCATCTTCAATACCCCTATAGTCTGGTAAGTGAAAAGACATTTAAAAAAATACTTGTGGATTTGGTTGAGGCCCTTGTCCTTTTGATCCAGAACCTTGGTTCCCTCTAATGTTTCCTCCTCCACTAGATTCACTAGATCCAGCAGGTCTTGACCCACCAGATCTACCTCCTATAGTCAATAAAGGGCCTGAAGTGGCCACACCAAAGGTTCCCAATGTCCCATTAAACTAATTCTTGATGGTCTACGATATTATCCCACTTCCAGTTGTGTGTCCCACGCCACTCCCAGATGCGATAACCAAACCTTGCATATTTTCACCTTGTCCAAAATTCCTCCAAATACCAGAATGGCTTGCGTAGCCATGGATGTTCCAAATGAGAAATTATACCTCCTGGGTGCAGATCGGTTACTCCCACCGATGTCAACTAGGTTAACAATACTTCTCCCTTGATTTGGAAAACAAAGCACTAGAAGTTGGTCACCATTTGGGTTCAGATGCACACTGATGGATCTCCTTTCTCCATACGAAAAACTATCATTAGAAGCTGAAGGAGATTCTCTCCCATGCTTGCTAAGATGGGGTAGAATAGACTGCTCAGGTTCCACGTCCTCTGCGTGAACCTTAACTTCTTCCTGCAACGTCTACCTCCATAGATCCATCACACTTGCAACCCCACGTTGTCTAGTCATCTCCCTTTCATGAGCTTCACTATACTTAGTCGTATCTCCTCCCTTTCCTTCTCAGCTGCAATGTATGTTATCTTTCTCCACCTTAGCTTACTCTCCTAGCACTCAGAGAAGCTTAGCCGACCATGGGAAATGCTTCTAAACTCAAGGTAATTACCAATATATTCATAGCCAAAGGAATAACATGCAAAAATGATCCTCTGGGATCCCTCAAAAACTTGAACTTATTAACTTTTGGGAAATAATACGTAGAAATAATGTATTCAAGAGTATAACTAGTCAACACTCTCTTCCATCAATGGTCAATAACACACGTCCAAGTCAGATCTACATCTTGCAGCATCTGATAGTCATCTTGGGTCTACATGTGTGATCTGTAGTACTAGTTTGATCTGGATGCATATGCTAAAATCCATTCATATAGTTCTATTGGAAAACAATAGAAGAATGTTTCATATAGCTCATGGTATAGGTTCTCTTCTACCCATCTACACGCATTGAAATCAGGTCAAGTGTTGAATCTTTGAGTAAACTCATCGTTTGTGCGCTTGAACCATGTTTCAACACTTTCTAAGGGTAGATGCTCTGTCATCACTCATCACAGGGACAAATATGCATGTCATTTCTCATAACAACTTCGAAAAGAGGTCCAAGTAATGGAACCAAGATGTAGTCATTTTTATGCCCTTATACCAATAGTCTAATCCCATACGCGTCAGCCTATCACCCAGCGGGTGCTAGGCACTCACCCAAGGCACACGCAGGTGTCAAGACTCTCCTTTATGTGAGTCTTGTGAGAATGCATCATCTTATGACAGATAATTAAATGTAGGATATAAAATAACTATACAACATTCTAAGAACCTAGAACGAGTCGTCATCTTATTGCATCCAGAAAAGAGAAATAACAAGCAACATGTATATAACTAGTCCATTCATAAAGGAAAATCATAAGGAATATACTCATGAATACGTATATGGTTTATAATAGACATGTATATTCATCAACATGTTTAAGTACCACATTACATTCCATGAAACCATTATAGACCTTCATATCACAATGTAGAGCCAATTAATGCATAAGAAATGGACTATGTCTGTTATACCCCTAGGGTAATATCAGACCCATCCCCCTAAACATGCCATCACTCCTAGAGTTCTCCTAATCCCTAACCCCTAGAACCCTCCATTATATTTCTTCAGAGCTTCGCCTCTCTTTTATATCTCTTTTCCTCTATCAGGTGATTGTATTTATAACCTTAGCAACCACCGCCATGCCTTTCTGAAGTTATAAATCGGTTGCCAAGTTTCTAAGTGGTCCTCCATGGGAACATGCCTTCTTAGACCCGAGCTCTCCACTCTTTACAATGATGTCTTTCTAGATCCTTCTATTACATGGAATATTCCTTTCGTGGTCACCAAGTTTCCAGGCTAGAACCTTGTCCATTCTGCATGCGCAGTCGGGTCATGCTTTCCTCATATGATGCATGGGATGTAAAATATGGCTAAGTCCAAGAACCCTTCCTTTCCCTTATGCATGAACAAAGGGTTATGCTAAACCCTTCTAAAACCCTATCCTATGTGCCTTCACCTTATGTGTCGTTCTTTAATTAAGTCCCACACTCACACACGCCTTTTTGTACTTATCCAAATAATTCTAAGGTCCAACAACTAGTGTGAACACATCTCTTTGATGACCAGCCATTGCCGAGCGTCAAACATCTGCTAGTAGATGATCTTGTGTCCTCCTCGTAGGGAGTGCAAATGTATCTAAGAGAATCCACTGAATAAAATCTCTCCATCCATCTATGGTAGCTGCAAAGTACAAATAATAAAATGATGAGTTAGAAAACCTCTAAAAATAAATAAAAAAATGATAGCGTGTAGTTTGTTAACAATCTAGTCTAGGAAGCAAAGTTGATAGAAGGGTAAGTTACTTACTCGGATCTCCAGGCATCCAGGATGGATTGACCACTGGTGCTGGTGTAGGAGATGTTAAAAGTACCTCATCTTCTCTAACCACCATTGCTACAGTGTCCCCATATACCCATTTTTCATCCAAATACTAACTCCTCATCCCCTCCTACAGAAGTAAGAGAATCCTTGGAATGCAGTGTCTCTTCTCAGCCTCTGTCTCACCCTATCTTCCATAAAATCCTCTCCATTGGCTGCCCACTTTTTGTCGGTCTCTATCTTTTTCTCTGCCTCCATCTCAATCTCTTCCTCCACCTCTTTCTCTGTCTCCTCCTCTCCACTATGTGTGGGTTCTGCCTCAATATATAGAATCTACATCAGCCTAACTGGATCTCTTGTAACATGAGATGAGTTGATCGGAACTCTAGGATTAACGATGGTCCACCAAATATTTCCCCTTAAGCAAGCTCTAGCCTCTCAAATATCTTTGTATACTTTCAAAACTACTGGGAGGGCATCAACATAGGGTAACCCAAACTGACATATTGCCCCTGCTCCAACGTTCATGAGCTCTACTCCATCTACCATATTGCCCCTACATTCATAAACATCAAAAAGAGCAAGCTAAATTCATAACAATATAGAATAAGCTCAACAAAAACATCATAAAAGTAATTAAAAAATAAAAAAAAATAGTACTTAGTTAAATTTGCAAACTATCTCAATAGTTACGTAGCCACCGTTATGTGCAGAGTGGAAGTTACACAACCGTCATGGAGGTTCCATTTGTAAAAAATGATCCATACCCTAGGGGCCCAAAAACTCAAAAAGATACAAAAATAGACCTTTTTGGATGAAATAAAATACAAATCCTATGTGGCACCCCCTTGTGGTCATTTTAGCTATAAAATTATCAAAAATACACCCTACATCAAGTTTTTCACATTTCCTAGATTTTAGGGTATAAATAAATAGATACAGATAACTCACATGTTTGTGACCCACTGCTCCCCCCACTATTTGGGATTCCATCATGTTGAAAAACTCTTCATTTTGAGTGTATTATCTCACAAAACCGTTTCAGGTAATCCAGAGCTCAAATTTTACTAAGTAGGTAAGTGCAAATGATTTCTAAAAATAGTAATTTTGAGATATATATAGCATGTTTTAACATTGTTTTGAGTGTGTGTATTTCGCAAGGTGGGAGCTCTTGCACAAGTATACTTCTCATCCCCGTGGATATGGTGAGTCAACATTTCATTTAGTTTTAGTGTTTTTGTCGATTATATCATTATATATGTACTTGATTCTCATTTTCTTCTTGCAGGTGGCAGGAAGCTTGGATTGACATAGTATAAACACACAAACGTATCAGGTATAATTTCTAACTTTTCTATTCGGGAGTTCCATACATGGAATTCACATTTTACGCCTCTTCATGGCTAAAACGCACCTCCGAGGGGGCAATATATACACACCCAAATTTGCACAGTGCTACATTGTTGGAATATTTCAAATCGCCAATGATGATAAAATATCAATTCCAATGATATCCAAGTTCAATTTCTCACTTCCAACATGTTCTTGTATCTTATTGTTCTTTTTTTATCTATTTTCCATCTTTTCCCACTTTCCTAAGTTGTTTTGCAAATTTTTCCCAGCTTTATATCCTTTAGTTACGGAACTATACCAGTGGTCGTGTAACTGCCACAATGGTTGTGCAATCACCAGTCTACCTTGAGTGACAGTTACACAACCACCATGTTAGTTGTGTAACCACCAATATGCGTAGACTAGCGGTTCTTTGCAAATTTACCCAAGACTTTTCCATCATGTTCTAAACGTGTGTTACCTTTTCCCAAATTGATATCTCGCATGTTTCTTGACCAAATTAGCTGCCATTGAGCTTGTTGGATGCATATAAACTTCTTCTTCCCTACTTAATATTATAAGTAAGTTAAGTGCCCCTCCTTGTGGTGATCTAGCACTTCTTGGTTGCCAAGTGTGTTGGACCATCTCTCTGCCAACTTTCTATGAAAAACCAAGATTTTTCCCAAAGCATTGGTTGGAGTCTTTTAATTTGGAATTGCATTATTATGCTGTCGGAATCCTACTAAGAAGCACACAAGTAAACATAGTTCATTTTCCTTGTTATTCTCTTACTTGCATTGCTTCTAGACTGCCTACAAACCAACTAGCTCCAACAATCCTTCATTTCTTTTGCACATTTCTAGCACAGTTCCGTGGACACCTTTGGATATCTCATTGGAAAAGAAGTTGAGGGGATCACAAAGCATAACCAACATTGGAATTTTCTCTGCACTACATTTACAGGTTGGAGGTGTTATTTACATTCCTATAAGCTTTCTTTGATTAGATAGATCTTAATCTATATTCTCTTTATAAAATCATTTGTTTCAAAGAAGTAGAATTCACAATAGTTTTATTTCTAGTTTCCATTGAGGATTTCTTCTCATCTCATCCCTGTAGATTTTTTTGGGAAGGATTTCAAAGGAGGTTTTTGTTCCCAGTTTATTTCATTTCCTCATTAGAAGCAAATATATTTTTTCTTTTGTTTATTGATTAGTTTGTGCCTACATACGGGAAAGGATTCTATTGATGACTTCCTCCCTTCTTATCCTTGTGGATATGCAAGGGAAGTGAGTTTTAAGAAGCTTCATTTATGTGTATTTCATCGAGTTTCTTCACAAAAATCTTCTGTAGGAATCTTAGTGTTTTTACCGGGGAAGTCTCACAAAGGAAATTTCTTCTGAGAATATTTTCAATCTTCCCGTGATTCTAAGGTAGAACCAGAGGAAATCATATCCAAAATTACAAATCAAGAAAATATTTTCTTTGATTAGATTACAGTAAATTCATTCTACAATAGGGAAATACCCACATCTGGATATTTTCTTGTTTAAATTATTTTATTTTAGAATATAAGCAATTTTCATTTAATTAGAATTAATTATACTGTGTATAGCTTTTTTTGTTTAATTCTAGAAAATAGACTATCATTAAAAACATTAGATTGAGTTAATTAGTTTCATTTATTTTTTGTATTCCCTTTCTTTTAAAAATCTTCAAAAACACAAAAAACAAGCAATTAGATTAGATTAATTTCCTTTGATTTATCTCATTATTTTAATTTCCTTAATTAATTAGTTACATGTAGTTTTGATTAGAATCAAGGAGAGTAATCAATTTTATTTAATTAAAATCTATTTACATTTCTTTGTTAATTTAGGAACATAGATTTAATTAGACGAGAATTAACACAACTCCCTACATTTCCTTACTTCTCTTAGGCTACCCAAACATTGACCATGCTTCTTTTGGATTCTTTATGTGTTTGTTTATTTCCTTGGATTAATTGTTTGAATTTCCACATGACCATCCAAGGCCCCAGAAAACCTAGACAAAGAGTGTGTGATCCAAGAGTGCCACAACCCAACATTGCAACACAATTGACCAATATAGATCAAGGCCTTAGACAACTCATCTTCTAACCCACAATAGTTCCACCAAGCATTATCTCACAGTTGATAGCCTTGAAAAATGAAGTGGATAACACTAACGAGTTATGGCATAATTATCCTGGTCGAGACTAGATCCCACGATCCATATATTTTTCCTTCTCAAACATCTCTTTTCACACCTCCCTGACCTTATTTAGAGATTTTTACGTAGCAAACGTGAGACGATTCCCATGTATCCCACATCCCATTCAAGGTATATTTGGTGATTCTGATATTGATCAAAACCTTCGTGTAAAAATTATCCTTGATCATTCCATTTCACTCGAATAGGTTAGACAAACGTTCATTGCCTTAGATGAGAAAATTCTCGTAGTTCCCATAAGAAACATTCATTTTCCTTGATCTACCTTTTATCCATTTACACATATTCCACATATTCATCATATTTATCCATTCCATAGCCATCTTTCAATCTTATATCAATTGTCCCGACATGACCTCAGGAGGTCAAGTGTGCCTTAGAGTCACGTGTTGATTCTTAGACGTATAACCACCAATGGGTGATACATGGTTGGCGTTGATGCCTCCATATTTTATGAGATTTGAACCTTGAATTATGTCCATTACCTTCACTTATAATTTCAACATGTCTTCAATTGCTTAACTCTGCCAACCATAGGGTTTTAGCTGCATAGATTAAAATTAACAGTCTTCCTAACAAAGAAAACCAGCCAGTTAACCATCAAATTCCCATATTGAGGCCAAAAACATTTCAAATCTCACCGTTTTTTTTTTATACACTTTCAAAGACATAGATAAAGGATATGCAATCATTTTTGGTGAATTTAGAAACATAGAAATACCAAAAATGATGGTCGTCTCATTGTTTAAGCTCAAAAATTTAACTCGAAGGCCTAAAAAATTAGTGAACATTTTTGGGTGTTATCAAGCGTTACTATAGATAGAGTAAAGAAGTACCCAACACTATAGTAGTATGGTGTGGTTTGTTTCATATCCTAAAACTAATTCCCTTTGTCCCTTAATACCTTTTAAGAATTCTTGGAGTGATTTACTCTTTCTAAGATATTATAGGATGAAACTATCCACTTTGAGTGCTTTAGACTTGTATGGTGGCTAATCTAATGGACGTGCATAAATATTTTAAGAATATTTAGGATATCCTTGAGTGATTTAGTGTTGATATTTTACAGAAGAGTTTTTTAGAATGCTAATTGAGTTATGAAGTGCATTTGACTTGCTTATATAGGATTCTATATGTTATATATCACACTAAGGTTGACCTAAGAAAGATGAAATTATGCATATAATCTATTCACATTAATAAAAGATTCTTTGGAAGAGAGGGGATGAGACCTTATAGGTTTTCCCAGAACATTGTACAATATGACCCTATTTGTCCCATACAAGGTTTAAATGACGATAGATCCAAATTTGGAAAAGATCCCTAAGGATATGATAATGACTTGGATAATTAATATTGCATGCATGAATGACATAGTAGTACCTAGAGATTAGCAAGTCACATGGGAGAGAGAAGGATATATCAATTAAATTTTCTAATGTGAGCATAAGTCTTAATATAAGAACAAAGCCAAACATATCATTTCCAAAGAATAAGTATCAAATTTGAGTATTTACATTTTCCCCCCTTTACATGTGGAATCAAAAATTGCATACTTAAATGAAAAACATACATGACTGTGCACACACACTTTTTCTTTACTAGATTGTTTTTCCTTTGTGTTGGTGTTGGCACATTCCATGATAAAACCTATAAAAAAAAGTGTATTCAATATCCATAAAATAACTTGAATTATAACTTAAATGTACAAAAATTATATGTAATTTTTAAAAATTGAATATGTGTATTGTAAAGTATAGAGAGGAAAAGCATGGATGGAATACACATGTTCACTTTATGGAGGGTGGAGCTTCTATTCTTGTTATGCTTGGAGATTCTAATTTTCATTGAGCTACCAAAGGATTTGGGGTGACCAATCCCAAATGTTTTTGAAGGAGAAGTTGAAGTAAGAGAGGATTTGAAAATGTCTGCCTCGACATTAAGAAGATGTAACATAGGATATTTATGCCAAAGAACACTAAAAAGAAGTAATAGAATTATAAAAAGTGTTTAGCCACCCTGATATCTTCCCACACAAATAGAGAGGAAAGAAATAATAACCTATGAAGTTTCTAGCCACTTTTATACCTTCCAGCCCAACAGACCACACTACTGCAATCAGTTCTAGGCCCAATTTTGTACTAAAATAAATTCAAAAGGGTATGGATAGCCCATGCCCCTACCATATGCCATAATCATATATTCTAATTATGTATATTATGAATAATACAAATGTGAAGATGATCCATTCTTACAAACATTGTATATGTAACTATATATGAGTAATGCAATGAAGAAGGAACAAAGTATATGTGCCCATGTATTCTACTCTGAATCATTTCATTTATATTTAAATCTATACTTGAAGTTTTCAAATTTATGTAACAATCTAAGAATGTTAAAATTTTATGTGATATTTCCCTAAGATGGAAATGTCTAGTAAGGTCCATGTTATACTACGGTTTTGTTCTTGATGGATGGTTTTGTACGAGTGTAAGTTTTGTCCATATTCCTATTTTTTGAATATATCTTCCTTGTGGAAAATTGTATTTAAGTCCTTAATATTTATGTACCATCCATATCTATATAATATACCCTAATGAATTCCCCCCTCTTTTAAGGCATATGAGATATAAAAAAGAGATCGCGACTCAAAAGAGATGATGTGTACCCTTGTACTATAATTATGATAATTTTCATTAGATTACATTAAAGGCTATCATGGTCGACACCATTAGAATCATTATCCTAAAATGGTACAAATGGTGGATACTATGGTTCACAAAGAAAGAAACACACAAAATATAATAATATCAATAACAGTAACAGTAATGTGTAAGAGAAACAAAACACTGAAGAAAATAAGTGTAAGTAGACTAGTAATAATATGTAAAAGATTCATATCAAGGTGGGACACTAAGTGTCATAAGATAACTACAGTAAAGTCACACAATTCACATACAAAAAAAGTATACAAGTAATCACACAGACAAGTACACAAGCAATGCCACATAGATAAGAGGCATAAAGCCGTAGATATGGGACACCAGTGTCACAAGATAAGCATAAGAGGTGCATAGGCCACATACAAAGAATACTTGAAGTATTCCAAGAAATATAGTAATAAAGTAGGTGAAATATAAAAACATCGGTGAAATATAAAAATATCGGTAAAAAAGTGCATATAACAAGATAAGTTAGCATTAGAAAAGACACGTGTTAATCATGTTAGTTCAAAATATTGTGCATACACAATATAAGTAATTGAGTGTTATGAGGAAGTGAAAGTAACTATAATGAAACAAAAACACTTATATAGTGTAGTATATTCCCCTCAATAATCAGTGTTATTGGGAAGGGACCATACTATCACATGTCATCATGTATTAATCTATGTATACTATACATCAAGATCAACATACCTCGTCAATGCATGTGTGTAAATACCATATAAAAAATTATACTATTTACTGAATCAATCATGATAATGATTTAAATGAAATTAAATCTAAGATAAAGACACTATTGATTAAATAGATATAAAAAATATTCAAGTAATATTATGCAAAGGAAATGAAAGAAAGAGTGATAGATAGGGTTTAGAGAATGAATTAGCTTACTGCCGTAGGTCTAGACCGATTATTGGATGATCAATGACTAGGAAAGGAAGATCTTGAACTCTATTAGCTATGTGTCTGATTCTAGAAAGTGAAGATCTCACGTAAAGGAGCACCCAAAAGGAGACAGGGATTCCCAGGTGCTAGCATCTATTATGGGCACTGGTATCTATGAAATTTCTCAAAATCTAGTTCCTTTTGTGTCACTCCTTGTTCGTTGTGTGTCGCATCATATTTATTGTGTCACACTTGTAATATGTAAAATAAATGTGATGCAAGAGAATCTTGAACAACAAAAATTTTGTATTGAATAGGCTCTTAGGGTGTCTTAGGATGTTTATAAGGTAATTTAGTCCATTTGAACTTTTGGTGTTGAAATAATAGCTCACTTGGATTTTTCCCTCCAAAATGGCTCATTTGAAAATTTAAATTGTTATTTACTAAGTTAGTAGGTTAGGTGTTAGTGACTTAATCTTTCAAGTGTTATTATAGGCTTAACATGGATGTAATAAGGTGATCATGTCATAAAATCTTCTACTTGACCCTACCTAGATGTAACTCACTATGGTAAGTTTATGTTAGGGTGACTTAGGTGGTGGAAACCTACCCACCTCTTCTTATCTTTTAAAACCATGCTAATACATTCAAATGAGAGGTTGTTTTTGAAAGTTGCAGGAATTTTGGGTGAGATTTATTCTCTGTAATCATATCCCTAATGGATCTTGAAGCTATGTATTCCATTGTTTATTAATGAAAGGATTCTTTTAGAACAAAATGTGTATGCAAATTTCAAATATGGTATGGTGCATCAAATGTTGATGAATTGATGATTGAAAGTTTATTGGAATTATTGTTTCTTCTATAGGTATGGAATATTTTTGCAGGCATATGGAGTATAGTAAAATGGTTTGAAGAGGTGATAATGTCAAATAATACAATCATGTACAAGGAGGTAAGCAAATTGTTTGTAGTATTGTTTTGTGGAGTTTAAGACAAGAAACAAGCATATTTTTCGTTGTAAATGGTGAACACGGATAAAATTTGGTGTGAAGGTAGTGTGAGATATAAAAAAAATGTTTCATAAAGTTTCAAATCAAATGGAGAATTTTTTATAGGTCAAACATAGAAAAAATAGTCAGAAACCCTTATTTTGTGTAAGAAACTAGTCACTAAATCTTGTGAATGAGGTTGATGAAGGCTTAATAACTCAATAAAATCTAAAGGTGAAATTTTCTTCTCATTAAAATAGAAAATTTTCAATTGGAATGAGGTTATGAAATTCTATAAAACTAGAGATATTATTTTTTTAATCTTGTTGCCCTATGACTGTCTGTGTTTTGGACAACTTTATAAAAACTTCATAATTTGAGTTTTATGAAGTGAGTTTCCCTAAAATTTGGAATGTAGGGTATTTTTACCCATAAAAATATGTTCACAAAATTTAATAACTAAATTCACATGAGGGAGAAATATATCATCACTTTTCAGTTTCAAGTTCTTGAGAGACCTAGAGGAAACCTAGTTGAAAGGTGAAGTTTACAAAGGAAGTATATGCAATATTTGGAGTTGAGTAATTAAACTTTAGGGGAAGGTAAATTAACTTAATATATGCCTAAAAATTACTACTTTTTTCTTAGACATTCCTTAGAGGAGATAATGATGACAATGTGGTGTAGAAGACCTAATGGAGGGTTTGTAGACCAAAACACAAAAAGAGACCTACAATGAGTTGTATAAAGAGTTGAGAGCTGATATTTTATGGAAAAGTTGGAATATTCAAATTTTAACTAATTAACCTAATGAGAGAGACCTCTTAGAAAGCTATTTAAGAGTGAATGCATGGTTAGAGGATGAAACTTGGTCTTAAGGGCATATGAGGTCAAAAAGGGGAAAACATGCATATTGAAGTAATGAAACTAGTTTGGTGATGTGAGAAGATATATTTGGTGTTGTTAAGCATGTTAGAAGTGATTTTATCCTTTTAAATAGTGTTTTCAGCCTTTTTAGAAGTTTGAGCAAAAATTTCCTATTAGTGTAAAATGACAAGTTCAGTGTTTTGAAGTGGATTGAATTGATGAAATTGAGGGTTATCAAGCACTGTGGATATTGTAGATGAATTTTATGTAGGATGAATGCATAAAACCCCTAGATACCTACACAATTCTCAAGCACGCATTAGATGAATAAAATATTGTAAATGTTTGAGTCTGTCTGACCTTGACGATCACTCTAATGTGATTGTCACTGAGCACTACATTACATTTTAGAATTTATGTTGTTCGTGTGTGTGTGTGTGATTGGAATATCATCCCTTGAGCTAGGATGACATAGTTCTAGTCACACAAAGAGATAATAGGCTACAATTAATTTTTCCCAAATGTAAATGTGTGGTATGGAATTTATAATAACCCTCCTATGCATTGAAGTGTGTAGTCCAAAATGCAATCCTTGGTGTAGTGGATAGAGGATATTATCTCCTTGTAATATTATTTTCCTCTTGAATGCTTTCCCCCTAATGAGGTTAAATAAGACATATATATGATTCACTTGCTTAAGTTTCATCATTAACAAGTAAAATGATGACCATGAGTGATAAAAGAAGAGAAGGAAGAAGTAACATTCGAAAGACCATAAAAAGAGGTAAAGATGACACAGGTGTTTAGAGGGGACAATAACATCTGGGAACTCTTGTCTTTAATGGATGGTCCTATACAGGGTGCTCAAAAGGTCAAACCATGAAATCAAAGTGATAATATATTTGCATATAATAACTAAATAATTTGAATAATATGCTGAAGATAACACAACATAAGATATATTGGAGGGATAAGATTCCCAAATATTCAATATATGTATAATTATACCCTTAAGGTAGGGCAACACCATACAATGCTCCATAAGGAAGGAGTAAATCCACAATCTCCCAATTTTGGAATCCACTTTGAGGGGGAAATCTCCAACATACCTCTACCAAGTAGAAGACGAAACTCATACATCCATGACATAACTCATAATGATACTCATATCCTTTATATATACATACATTACTCTTAATCGATGTGTAACACCTAATCCCAATGTAGGCTAACTCATTACAAAATATAACTAATTCCTATGTGACCTCATATATTATAAATATATAAATAAATAAGGGGGATGTGTGCCACATGTCGGCATGTCCATTAACCCATATACATTATAATATCATATCCCAAGGTACATAACATATCCAAAGATATTATCAAGTGTTGATAATATATTTACATATAATACATCAATAACCTGAATAGTGAGAAGAAGATAACACAACACAAGATATATTGTTGGGAAAATATGCTGAAATATTCAATATATGCATAATAATACCATTAAGGTAGGGTAACACCATACAATAATCCTTAAGGAAGGAGTAACTCCACAATCTCTGAATATGGGAATCCACGTCGAGGGGGACACCTCTAATACACCTCCACCAAGTATAAGAATCAACTCATACATCCTTGAAATAACTCATAATGATACTCATATCCTTTATATAGGCATACAATATTCTTAATGGATGGGTAACACCTAATCCCAACGTAGGCTAACTCATTACCCAATATAACTAATTCCTATGTGACCCCATATATTATAAAAATATAAATAACTAAGGGGATGTGTGCCACATGTTGGCATATCCATCAACCCATATAAATTATAATATCATATCCCAAGGTACATAACATTCCCTCCCTCCTTGACATGTTTAATCTAGAAAACATAAGAAGAAGCCATATAGTGCGTGTGATTTAAATAATTACACACTTCATTCTATACTCAATCATCGAACCATCCATATGAAATCTTAGTGGGTGATACTTCTCCAAACCTGATTCCATATTCCGTTGCAATCCTTTAATTCCATCCATGTCCATATTGGTTCCTCCTTGGCATCTATGCATATCCATAATAATTATTTGTATGATTCCATGTCATATAATTATTTCTCCATTGATGTAATGTATAGCCATAAAGATTGCTCCTCAAATTCCATGTATATCCACATATATGTTTTCCCTCATGTGTCCTAACATGTCTCAATGATTGTTTCCTCTCATGATGATGTGGTGTCTATATGGTGTAACCTTCGTATCCTCAACCCCATCAACATTTTCCTCAAATTTCATTTCCTCTTCTACCTTTTTGTTTGATATTTATTTTTTCTCTTGAGTAGGTGAATGATTTTCTTCTTTTTAATCATTTTATCCTTCCGAATAATCCTTATTCCCTTATTCACCATCTTAAAATTATAACTCATGCTACTTCTTGAAATTACTTTGTTCCTTCTTAAGTTTGATATCCTGCAAGGTAAACTTTTTTCTCTTGTACCATATCTTCATGAATTTATTTTACACATTAATGTTAATTATTCCAAGGTATCCTACCAAGGATATCCAAGAACAATATCCATATCATACATATCTAAAGCATAAAAATATGAATGAAAAATATATTTATCCATAAAGTTATTTAAATATTCAAAGTATTGAATTTTCTTACCATCCACGTGAGCTTCCTTGATATTCTTTGTTTGAACATGTAGATATTGAACTACATCCATATTGATGAGTTTTTATTTTTTTGTTATGTTTATTGAAACAATTACCCTTTTCCTTTGAATGCACCCTTCAAACTAAAATATTGAAGCTTCCTTCCTTGGAGATGCACTATATGAATTTGTATCTTGATCCACTACATCTCCTTCTAAATCATGTGTAGCATCTTCAAAATTTTCTTCTTCCTATTCTTCTATTTTTTCCTCTTCCTCACTATTATCCTTACATTCTTCTTTCTCCTCCTCTTCTTCTTTTTTGTCCCATCTATCCATGAAAACGTGTTCTAGTTCCTCCCAAGACCAATTAGACCTTCCCTTTTCTAACTTAGAATACCAAATCTGTGCAGGGCCACTAATCCAAAATTTAAACTTCCCAATATCTAATTATTGAAAACATCTCTCCTCATTCTCTAGCATAAATCACATCATCTCCGTAAAAATTTTTCCATCACCATAATCTACAAAAAACTAGGGTTTTAAAAATAGACCCTTTTGATAAATGATTTCCCTACCCCTTTTGGCTAGAGGTTGGCCAAAAATAAAAAAATACAGAACACAAAACCCAATTATATATTTTGAGAGCTTTTTGAAAAAGTAAAAAAATTAGAAAATTTCCTAATATTTTGACATATGGAGCGAATTTGTGAAAAACCATAAAAATGAAATAATTCTCTCAAAACAGATACAAAATTTTTAAATTTTTTTGCGGTTTCACCTTGAAACATAATTACTTCAACCCAATTTTTTTTAATAAATAACTCTCCACAATTTGAAAGATATCGACGAAACATGAAAATTAGGGTTTCAACCCTAAAACTGACATATCTTTCACAAAATAGCTCCAAAAATCTCAAAGTTGGAGGGAATATTATTTGAATTATTTCTCCATTTCACAAAAAAAATCTTTGAAAAATTCAAAGTAAATCCCAACATATAGGTGAATCACCAACATCAGGGTTTCATCCCACAAATTTCCCAGATCAATGCTCTAATACCACTTGATAAGATCTTTGCATATAATAAACGAGAAAGCTAAATAATATTCAGAAGATAACACAACAGAAGAGATATTTATGGGACAAGATGCCCAAATATTAAATATACCTTTGCTAAGTAGAAGACTCAACTCATACATCCATGACATAACTCATAATGATACTCATATCCTTTATATAAACATACATTACTCTTAATGGATGGATAACACCAAATCCCAATGTAGGCCAACTCATTACCCAATATAACTAATTCATATGTGACCCCATATATTATAAAAATATGCCTAAGTAAGGGGGATGTGTGCCACATGTTGACATCTTCATCAACCCATATACATCATAATATCAAATCCCAAGGTACATAACAACAATAAGCTTACCATACTTAGATTTAATTCTAAAGGGAACCTTGCTTGCAAATTTAGAAGAGGAACCATTGGAAGTATGAAAACCATATTTGAGTTTTCCCAAAAAATTAACTTAGTCTCACGAGTCTTCAAGGTATGGCATAAATGGTTAAAGGAATGATAGGAATAAAACACACATTCTTGAAAAGGGGGAAAAATACTTTGAATAAATAGATCTTGTAATTCAGATTCAATTAATACATTTTTCATTTTGAAAATATTTTTATTGTAACACAATACATAATCACTAAGATGTTCATTAGATCCTTGTTTAAGGTTAGCCATTTGTGCATAAGATATATTTTTCCAATATTTATAGAAAAATGAGTTAGAAACAAATAAACAAGAGTAGTAAATGATTTAATAAAATGTAAAGGCAAGTCATAGAACCATCACAAAGCATAATCTTGTAAGCTCCTAGGAAATAACTTGGTCAAGAGGGTGTCATCACATGCATAGTCTAGGCAATCAACATGAAATATCTAAGGTGCTCTTGAGGATCTCCACGACCATCAAATAAAGGAAAATTTGGTGAAGAAAAATTGGGAGGGAGTGGATAAGAAGACACTTTAGGTGCAAGAGGACTATGAAGAAGTGAAGAATCAAGGTATGGGGATGAAGAAGAAGTCACTTGTTGCAATTGATGAATTTGTGCTTGTAAATCATGATAAAGAGACTCTAAAGCTTGGGTTCCAATCAAGGTATGTGGGAAATGAGAGAATAATCAGATTATTACTACCTGATCTCAGACCCTTATAAGCTTTTATTATTTTCCAATGATTTTCTCCTTTTAAGTAATCAATCTAAAATTAATGCAAGAAAATAATGACAATCGCACACAGATTGATTACGGAGTTCGGCAATTGCCTACGTCTCCGGGTTCGTGGTCCAACCATTCCACTAGTAATAACTTGTAAGTTACAATAGTACTTTCACAAGAAAACCTAATGGAAACTATTTAGAAATTTCTTAGAAGAATAACAAGACCTTCAGACGACAAGGGTAAGATATAGCACCCGACTTCCACCTTCCTGGCATACAATCTCCTTTGGCTGTGATCGGCCTTCCTGATGCAAAACAATGCGAAGCTAGCACTACCCGGTCGACAATCCAGGATTTGCAAGTAATAGGAATGTGGCACTATGGGCCAACTAGGTAGTTTGAATAACTCCTAGCCGCAAATATTTCATTTATTATTGCCTAACAAATAATAGGTCAATGATATAAAAATATACAATGCCTAAATAACTTAGGTCTTTCACACAACAATTTCTCATTCTCCATTGCGTCGGTGTGTCACAAAAGAATGGGGTAATCCCTATTTAGATAAGGAATAGGGCCCTTAAGTGGATGCATTGCATATTATCTATTAGGCTATTTTTAACCTAACCCGTAGCAAGATACATGGGATTAAATCTTAGCATGGAACAACTTAGATAATATTCGGGTTGTATTTTTAATGGGATGTAAAACCCATTGGCGTTCACTAAATGATTAAGGGATAAAATCCCATAAGGGGCGCATAAGATAAGGTCCCACATTGGGCTAGTTAGATAAATATGTCTAAGGCTTTAAAGCCTTCAAACACATGTTAATAGAAGTGGTCAAAGACCACGTTAGGCTTATAAGATTTGCTACAACCGCTTCCCACCTTCTTCCTTCCACGTGGAAACATCCACACAAGGCTTAATGCCTCCCAAACAACCACTTCATCCACCTTCTCCACGTGTGTGGAAGTTTGGCATGCATGCGGTGATTTAATACTAATGTATAAACATTAGATTTAATACTAATGTATGAACATTAATATATATATGTGGCATTGGCATATATGCGCGCCATTTGGAAAGTGGACTTACCAATATAATTTCGACCCACACAATGTGGAATAGAAATAATTAACTCGGTAATCCTGTAGTCCATTTTTCATCTCCTGATAGGCAAATCGAGCGAATTCGACGAGTGGTGGCAAGCCACGTGTGGCAATTGGTCCAATATTGACTATGTGACCATAGTTGACTTTCTCCTTGTCTCAAATTTGACCGTACATATCGTAAAGCATCCCCGATGTCTGTTGTTCACGTTCTCCTAGTACTTTGCGAAAGCTATCGAAACCTGATATTCCACACAATAACAAAAAACACAGGGTTTTAGATGAAATTTTGAACAATGATGGATCACACCTGATTGAGTTGTATTGACCTTGGAAAGCTTCCATACTGTCCTGAATTTGAAAAACTCTGCTGACCCCTCGAACTGTTGTTGTAGTATTTCCTTGACTCTCCTCCAACCTTCTACTTCGACAAATCTTCCGATCCTAGTGTGTGTATGATTCCACTGCGACTCTGATATGTCCCTTGAAGACCTCCAGGCCTGCTTTAGGTGCTAAGTTTCTAAATGAAACCTCAACGCTCCTTCTGTGCGGTGCTAAGCTTTGTCCTAAAACAAGGATCTTCTTTGGACTCTAAACAAAAACCCGACCTGATTCCGTAGAATCTGAACTGTTTGAAGGAATGTGTTATCCAAAATTCACCCCCCCAGGGTAATTTTGATAACATGCATCAGAATATTCAAGTCCCAGGCAAGTAGGTTGATCCAGGCCTGAAATCATGTGAAAATCTACTAAGTCCTGTCTCAAGGTCAGTTTGGGACGTGTGGGACAGAAAGACGCGGATCGGCCAAAAAGCCTCCAGGCTTGGCCTGCTAAGCATTTGGGACAATAAGGCCAGAAGTACGCGGCGGGCACGAGAAGCCGATCCGGCCGAAAGAGGAAAAGAAAAACGACTAAGTGTTATACACAGCGGGACAGTTCGGGACAAGAGACGTGTGGGACCCGAACCGGCTGGTTCGGCCGAAATGAGGAACAAATTGTCTGCTGTGCAAAAGCAAATGGGACATCTGGGCCGTGAGGTATGCGAACCGGCTCGGTTCGGCTGAAATCAGCAGTCAAGGCTTTGTCTGCGACAGTTAGGACAAAGGGACGCGTGGGACGCGGAAAGCCGAAGGAGCCGAAGCCAATCAAATCATGCCACGTGTCTCAACCGAAAGAGGGACAAGGAAGCCCGAATTCAGGCGGATCAGAGAAATTATGTCCCAGAACGGTTTGGGACATCTAGGACAAAAAGATATGCGGGACGTGAAGACCCGAAAAAGCTGAAAATAAATCAGAATGTGACACGTGTCTTTGTGGATCAGAGTGGTGGACAAGGGTAAGCCGGCAGGGCCGAGTTTCCAAAGGCGAAGTTTGGAGGATTGGCCCGACCAATAAACACAGGGACGCGAAAGATCCTATGGGGCAGGGACACGTGGAGCTCAAGAAGGGGAAAATTGTCAGCAAGAGAAAGGTCAAAAAAAATAAAAGGACGAGTTTTCGAGCACTGATCCGAACTAATGAAATAGCGCCACGTGTCCCAGCAGGGGCCCATAAGGAAATTGCAAAAGAAATCCCACCGAAAGGAAGAGGAGAGAGAATCATGTGACCAATCAATGCGTGCCATGTGTCATCCAGGTGGCGAAGTGTGGGAAATATTTCAAAATCTGTTTTGGTCTATTCCGTTGCCCTAAATCTTCAAATCACCATATCTTTTGATCCAGAGCTCGGATTTGCATGTTCTTTATATCAACAGAAAGCTTGTGAGATGCTCTACATGATTCTGGGATCAATCTTGAGTTTTGGTGCAGTATAGAGAGAGAAAATTGAGAAACAGATCTGACGCGTGATAATGGCCAGAAGCGACGTTTCAACAACCTGTTTTAATGCTAATGGGTCGCATTCTTCTTCAGCACGGCCAGAAGTGACATTTCAGCGGCCCAATTAATGCAAATGGGTCGCATTCTCCTCCAAATCATGGCAAAGATGGCAGGATATGGGTTGGTAAGGTATCCCATGCCGTTTTAATGCATGTGTGCAATCAATGAGGAATGGGCTGGCACGTTTTCCCATGTTTCTGTCCCTTGGGCTTGACCCATGCAATGTAAAAAGCCAGATTTGGCTAAAAAAATAAAAGTGGTTCATCTTTTCTGCTCTACCCTCCCTTCTTTTCTTCTCTAGGGTTGAAAATGGAGTTCAAACCTCCTCCCTTCTCTGTAATGGCGTTTTTGCCTCTTACTAATGGAATGATGTTCTGTGCAAACTTCTGAAGCAACAAAACGTGTTTTGTGATGCATCTGTCCATCCTTCCTCGTTTTTGCTTGTTCTCTTCTTGCCTCTCTTCATTGCAGGTATTTGTGCATGTTTGAATGTTCATTGCAGGTCTGGAGCTGTGTTCATGGAGTTTTGGGACATTTTCTGTGTGAAATCTATCCTTGGGCCTGTGATGCATCTGTCCATCCTTCCCATTGCTCACCTCTCTTTGTCCCATGGCAGTTTTGATAGATGTTCAACATTCTCCTTCTCTGGTGTATCACCATTTTAGTGTAGGCTTTTGCTGTTTTTCCCTTCTCTCTCTCTCTCTGTCTCCTTGGCATGGTTAGATTAGGATTAGATTAGCTTGCCTGCACTAGAATAGCTTGTGGCAGGTAGTTTAGGAGCAGGAACCAGCCTTCTCTGGAGATTCCTCTCTCAGTTTCACAAGTCCCACGCTTGGAGAGAGGTTTCCATGTTGTGCAATCACACTAGATGCCTGAAGTGATCAACCTAGAAGCCTGATCTGCATCCAGGGGTGCTGTGATTTTGCACTAACAGTTTTGGCACGCCCGGTGGGACCTTAGAGGTCTTCCACTTCATCTTTTGCAGGTTGGTGTGTTCCTATGAAGATTTCAGCCTTTGGAGGCACTTGCAAACACATCTGGCGACTCCATCTGATCAGCAACCCATTTCTCTGAAGTTGCAGACCCATTTCCATCCATTTTCATCCATCTTTCTTTCCATCCCTTTCATTCTTTTCCATTCCATGAAGTTGTGCAATCATGACTTCATTTCCATCATGGAACTCACATCAACAACAGCAGTATATTCCACCTCCAACATGTTTTACAAATCCTCCAAATCAGCATTTTGAACAAATTCAAGATCAGTATGCATACCCATATGAGCAGCAGTGCCAAAGTCAGTTTGGCTATGGAGCTTTCCAAGAGCAAGGGTATGCATACAATATAAGACCATCAGATCCAAGATGCTGGTCTGTTGGAAAAATCCAAAAGATGGAGGTAAAGATGGTGCAGTCCAGAGCAACAGCACAAATGAGAGCTTTCAGAATTGGTTGCAGGAATCCTTGTCCATGGGGAGGCCCTTTTCCAAGACACTTCAGCCCTCAGGAGAAGCTGGACTTCATGATGAAGATGCTGCCCCAACTTGCACAAGTGGACAAGAGAAATAGAGGCCTATACACTTGTTGTTGAACAACCTTGTCAATGGGTAAGTTCTACACCATCATCTGGTTTTCTCTTCCCATTACTCAAGCAGTCATCTCATTTGGATTTCAAGTTTAAAATCCCCATCTGCTGTCCCAAGTGTTGAATCCATGTCTCCATCTCCTAGTCTTCCACCACATCTCAATTCTTCTTTCCTTTTTCCTTCCAAGCAGTCATCCCCTCCACAAGAGCTAACAGAAATCCCCCCTCCTCCTAAAGAAACAAGAGGTTTCACCTCCTCCACCACCACAAAAATTGTAAAATCAGTTGAGTTACAACCCATCCCTCCTCTTGCATTCCCAAATCCATGTTGGGAGGATGAAAATGCAGAATGTCAGTCAAGGAAAACAACAGCAAAAAGAGAGGCCAAACAAAGATGAAGAAATTCAAAGTCTGAAGAGTTGGGCTCTCAAATTTGGGATGACAAAGATCCCCTTGATGGTTAAACCTACAGAAGAGGCTAGGGTTGAACAAATGGTGGGCAGGACTGATTTTGTTGCAGCAGAAGAAGAAGATCTTGCAGTCCCAACTTGTCCTCTAGAGCAGCAGAATGAAGAGTTTGACTTGACAAACTTCATGCTAGAGGAAGAGTTTTATCAAGAGCAAGATTCTCTTCAAGTAGTAGAGGAAGGAGAAGCTGCTCCAAATCCAAAAGAAGAGGAGCACATTCCAGCTATGGAGGAGAAAAGTGCAGATCCAAAGGCTTTGAGCACAAAGCAGGCTACAGGAGAACCTTCAGTTCTTCCTTCTACTTCATCTCTCTCAAGTTCTAGTACTGAAAAGGAGTTTGATCTCTCAAACTCAATATTGGAGAGTGAAGGAAACCATGGGGATCAAGTTGCAAATCAAGAGAACACCATGGGAGAGATTGAACATTTGCAGCAGGACAGCCATGAGGCAGTTTATTTGTCAGATTTGGAGGATTGTTTTGATGGAGAAGAGCCGGTTGAGTTTCCACCATTCTCTCTCTCATCATCCACATTCCAAACATTTGAGTCTACTGTCATGAAGGAGAGCATTCATTTGCAGTAGCCTGCATCTTATAGCAGCTCTTTGGAATCAAGATTGGAAGATTTGAATCTTCCATATTCTTCATTGGAGGAAGAGAAAGGACAGAGTAATTTCACCATATCTTCCACACCATCCATTCAAGGTATACAAGAAAACTCCATTCTTAGAGTTAAAAATCAGAGCTATGGGCATATCAAACAGATTAGACCTTGCCCAATCAGGTATTTGGCTTCATTGGAGCCAAAGGAGAAGTCACAACTAGTCATGCTTGCTTCTGAGCATGAGGATGAGCTACAAAGTACCAAGGATCAGCTATCATACCTCTTCAATCCAAATGCAGAGCAACTAAAAGAGGTATTGAATTTTCCTTCAGCTGATACCTTGATGATTTGGGTGGAAGACCAACTTCTTGTTGATTTTCGATTCATCCAATCAGCCATGTTCAATGCCAAATCAATTGCATGGCTGCCACTTTTGAGAAAGGGAAGCTATTTCTCACAACCAATTGTAGGGTTTGTTTAGCTTGCCTTTGCTTCCAGTTAGAATAGAGTAGGTAGGTTTGCTTTCAGAAGAAGAAGTGCTTGTGCACACTCTACATGTTCCATTTGGAGCATGTATGATTTTCAGTTCTGTACATAGTTTTTGTGGTGCTGGTTTTGCTCTTGCACAGTTCATTCCAGTGACATTTTGGTGAGAACAACTCCATTTCCGGTGGGATTCAAGCGGTTCAGAGGGAATTTTTCAAAGTTCAGATCATTTTGCAGGTTACAACTCATGACTCCATGCCCAATGGATGCTTTAGGCTACTGATCTTTCATCTAGTAGGCAGATGACCCCGCTGAGTCGCCAAATTGTTATCCAAAATTCACCCCCAGGGTAATTTTGTTAACATGCATCAGAATATTCAAGTCCTAGGAAAATAGAATGATTCAAGGCCTGAAATCATGTTTCTAGGGCCCCCTCTACTTTTTCTAACTCTCCTGTCTAAGAAGAAAAGAGCAAGTTCTAAAAAAGGGGTGAAAAAGTTACAAAAAACAAGCTTGGGCCAGAAAAAATCATGAAAATTGGCTAAGTCCTAGCCCAGGAAGCACTTGGGATAGTTGGGACGTCGGAGCACGAACCAGCCAAAAGGCCACCAGGTCGTCTGCGCAGCACTGGGACAGTTGGGACATCGGGACACGCGGGACGCGGAAAGCCGATCTGGCCGAAGGAGGAAAAAATTGACTAACTACTCTACAGAATAGGCTGGGACATCTAGGTTGTGAGGATGTGAAGGACGTGAACCGCTCGGATCGGCCGAAACAGAGAACCTTTATCTGGGACAGTTGGGACAAGGGGACACATGGGACACGGAAATCCGAAGGAGTCGAGAGCCAATCAAATCTTGCCACGTGTCTTCAACGCAAAGGGGGACAGGGAAGTCTGAATCGGGCGGATCAGAGAAATTTGTCCCAGACAGTTTGGGACATATGGGCCAAAAATACACGAGGGACACGAAGACCTGGAAAAGATGACAACAAATCAGAATGTGACACGTGTCTTCGTGGATCAAAGCGGTGGAGGAGAGGGTAAGATTTTTACTTAATGTTTTTCCGAGTTTCCAAAGGCGAAGTTTGGAGGATTGGCCCGAGCCAATAAAAATAGGACATGTGTCCTATGGGGCAAGGAAGTGCGGAGCTTGGGAAGGACTTAGAAAATTTAGCAAGAGTTTTGGCAAAAAACTCAAAAGGACAAAGGATGAGTTTTCGCGCCCTGTCCTCGAACCAAATGAAATAGCGCCATGTGTCCCAAAGTGGCGGGGGCCCAAAAAAATGGAAAATTTCCCAAAGTGTAAGAAAAGTCAAAATTCTCAAGGAAAACCCATGGAAAGGTAGAGGAGAGAGAATTACTCGAGCCAATCAATGCTGCTGACACGTGTCGTCCAAGTGGCGAGAGCGCGGGAAAAAATTCAAATATCCGTTTTGGGGCTGTTTTTTGCCCTAAATCTTCAAATCGCCATATCTTTCGATCCTGAGCTCAGATTTGCACATTCTTTATATCAATGGAAAGATGTGAAAAATTCTCTACATGATTCCAGGGTCAATCTTGCAGTTTTGGTGTAGTTTGGAGAGAGAAAATCAAGAAACGTCTCTGGCACATGAGTAATAGCCAGAACTGACGTTTCAACAACCAGTTTTAATGCAAATGGGTCGCATTCTTCTTCAGCACGGCTAGAAGCGACGTTTCAACAACCAGTTTAATACACATGGGTCACATTCTTCTCCAAATCAGTCAAAGATGGCCATAGGAGATGGGTTGGTCAGGTATCCCATGCCGATTTTAATGCATCTAGAATCAATGTTTTGGTCAATGGTTGGGTTGCTTGCACATTTTCCTACATTTTCTCTCTCTTGGGCTCGACCCATGCAATGTAAAAAGCCAGATTTGGCTCATTTTGAAATGGGACATTACAAGTTGTTCATCTTTTCTGCTCTTCCCTCCCTTCTTTTCTTCTCTAGGGTTGAAAATGGAGTTCGAACCTCCTGCCTTGCTCTGTAATGGCGTTTTTGCCTTTTACTATTGAAATGATGTTCTGTGTAAACTTCTGAAGCAACAAAAAACGTGTTTTGTGATGCATCTGTCCATCCTTGCTCGTTTTTTGCTTGTTCTCTTCTTGCCTCTCTTCATTGCAGGTATATGTGCATGTTCTAATGTTCATTGCAGGTCTGGAGCTATGTTCATAGATTTTTGGGACATCTTCTGTGTGAAATCTATCCTTGGGCCTGTGATGCATCTGTCCATCCTTCCCATTTCTCACCTCTCTTTGTTCCATGGGAGTTTTGATAGATGTTCAACATTCTCCTTCTCTATTGTATCACCGTTTTAGTGTAGGCTTTTGTTGTTTTTTTCCCTTCTCTCTCTCTCTGTCTCTTTGCATTGTTAGATTAGGATTAGATTAGCTTGCCTACACTGGAATAGCTTATGGCAGGTAGTTTAGGAGAAGGAACCAGCCTTCTCTGGAGAATCCTTTCTCATTCTTCACAAGTCCCACACTTGGAGAAAGGATTCAATGTTGTGCAATCACACTAGATGCCTGAGTGATCAACCTAGAAACCTGATCAACATCCAGGGGTGCTGTGATTTTCCACTAACAGGAACTCCATGTTACGTAGAGATTTGATTGATCTAATAACAGTGATGGACAATGCCTTGTCCATTTACAGACCTTAACGCCTCTAATGCATGATGCTAAGCATCTTTCAAGACCTCGAGCCTCCGATGCATGATGCTAAGTCTCTATAGACCTCAACACCCTCTGATGCATGATGCTAAGCCTCTTTCAAGACCTCGAGCCTCCGATGCACGATGCTAAGTCTCTGTAGACCTCAACGCCTCCGATGCATGATGCTAAGCCTCTTTCAAGACCTCGAGCCTCTGATGCATGATGCTAAGTCTCTGAAGACCTCAATGCCTCTGATGCATGATGCTAAGCCTCTTTCAAGACCTTGAGCCTCTGATGCACGATGCTAAGTCTCTATAGACCTTAATGCCTCTGATGCATGATGCTAAGCCTCTTTCAAGACCTCGAGCCTCCAATGCATGATGCTAAGTCTTTTGATCAGCTACCATTCGTATGTGTGGTCACAATGCCTTGACACCAAATGACGTTCCGAGCTAATCCTTTTAGAGCTCCTCTTGTTGACATACTAATATCAGGTACCATTCTGCTACATGGTCGCAATGCCTCTACACAGAATGAAGTTCTGACCTGACGTCAATGCCAACGGTGATTCAACTACCATTTTGCTGCATGGTCACAATGCCTCTACACATAATGAAGTTCCGAGCTGATCTCTGCGAACTCTAATGTCTGCACAAATGGCAGATCAATCTCAAAGCTTTATATGAGTCAAATCCTGTATCCAAGCTGTAACAGGTACACACACGCTGATTAGGAGATATGTTAGGAGCATTAATCAAATTTTCTAAGTAAGAAAATCCACTGAGTATTGTAAACCTTTCTCTCAGAATTTTCTCACAATATCTGATCTCCAAACTTAATACTGCATACGATTCATCAATCTGAATTATGCAATATATAACTGAAAAATTGTTGACTTACCCATTTTAAAGGACTTTCACTTTCAGGTATTACCTGGTCCTGGGTTGACTTGTCAACTAGTGGTGGAGTAGAAACTTCTTCTGCCTTTGCAATAGGCCTCCATTCCATCTTTGGCTTGCCATTACTCTGATGGCGAGATGGATGCAGTTTCCAGCAATTTTCCACCTGATGCCCATTCCTTTGGCAATGAGCACAAAAATTCCTCTTAATCTCCTTCTTCTAGGATGAGGAACTCTTTCTGCCATTTCTCGACTCTGCATGATGAGATTGGTCTTTCTGATTTGCCTTGTTCCTGACAAACGGCATAAACTTCTTCATCAGTGTCCTTCTCTTCCAGCATTTGGCCACTGAATGATTATGCAATCCACAAAAAGTACATGGAAAATAATTCCACATCTTCAAAAAATCATAACCATACTTCTTAAGCTGAAAAAGTGGATCAGAATTTTTATTGTGCTTATGATTATGGTAAGAAACTAGAGGTGGAATCTCATTACCTCTTCACTGATTTCTCTTACCACATCTTGCTTGTGACGATGAAGCACAACTTTCCTGCTCAGAATCTTCTTGCAGGACTAGTGGGGTAATCACTTTGCTTTCGGAAGCTTGTCTCCCGTCAGCATTCTTGGAGCATTCTCCAATTACCATTCCCACACTAGGATAACCCAAACCTGCAAAACGAGGATGATCCTCGACCTGTATTGGGTTAGCAATACCTTGGCCATTTTTACCAAGGCCTCTTCCATCAAATCCCATTTTATCTAGTAACTTGGATCCAATGCCTCTAGTATGCTTTTCAAACAAACCAAAAACTTCATTACCTGAATCTGAAACCGAATGGGAGGAAGAAGAAGATTCCCATTAGTGAACAAATTACAGTGTAATCATCTGCCATGGCCTCTGCATTTGAAGTTGAAGGTATTTCCTTCCTCTGATCATAACATTGCAACCTTGCCAAGAGCTCATCCTTGGTTTGCAATTCTGATTTTAAGCGAGCATTCTCCTCTTCCAAGGAGGAATACATGGATCGCAGGAGGCGAATTCTCTTCCTGGATCTGGTGATTATAAGCTTCAATCTCCTCGAGCTTTGTCCTGTTTAGACATCTTTCCCATAGTGCACTTGTACCCTGTTCACACAAACTGAACCAACTGCACTAATCTTGAAGCAATCACTTTGTTAATCAGATTTACTAAAAAATAAATATGGAGCTAAACCAGCTCTGATACCAAACTTGATCCGAAAATAATCATATTATTACTACCTGATCTCAAACCCTTATAGGCTTTAATTATTTTCCGATGATTTTCTCCTTTTAAGTAATCAATTTAAAAATTAATGCAAGACAATAATGACAATTGCACATAGATTGATTACGGAGTTCAGCAATTGCCTACGTCTCTGGGTTCGTGGTCGAACCATTCCACTAGTCAAAACCTATAAGTTACAATAGTACTTTCACAAGAAAACCTAATGGAAACTATTTAAACTTGCTTAGAAGAATAACCAGACCTTCAGACGACAAGGGTGAAATATAGCACCCGACTTCCACCTTCCTAGTGTACAATCTCCTTTGGCTGTGAATCGGCCTTCTCGAGGCAAAACAATGTGACAGCTAGCACTTCCGGTTGACAATCCAGGATTTGCAAGTAATTGGTGTGGTGCTATGGGCCAACTAGGTAGTTTGAATAACTCCTAGCCACAAATATTTCATTTATTATTTCCTAACAAATAATAGGTCAATAATGATAAAAAATAATAATGCCTAAATAATTTAGGTCTTCATACAACAATTTCTCATTCTCCTCTTGGCTCGGACTTCACCTCCAGCGCTCTAGGAATGAGTTTCTCTGTATTTTTGTGTGTCTGTTGCACCGGTGTGTTTTTTTTTACAATAGAATGGGTTCCCTATTTATACAAAAATAGGGCCCAACAAATATGCATTGCATATTATCCTTAGGCTATTTTAGCCTCACCCATAGCATAGTTGGTGGGATTAAATCCCAAATTGGACGGATGTATTTTTAAATGGGATAAATCCCATGTGGAGCGGATTACATGTTTAATGGGATAAAATCCCCATTGAGCGGCTAAGGTAAGTGGGTATATCCCACATTTTGTGGTTGGATATGCTTAAGGCTTTTAAATAGCCTTCCCACACATATGTTTGAAGTGGTAAAAGGGCCATAAGAGGTATAACCGCCCCCATCTCCACATGGATTTGGTACCACGCATGGCTTAGCCCAACAACCGCTTCATCCTCCCATCCACGTGGTCATAACCTATGTTGGTGGTTAATAATACTAATGTGTAAACATTAATATGTATATATGTGGTTTGGCATATATGCGTGCCATTTGGAAAGTGGACTTACCAAGATAATATAATTTCGACCCATACAATGTGGCATAGAAATAATTAACTCGGTAATCCTGTAGTCCACTTGTCGTCTCCCAATAGGAAAATCGAGTGAATTCGATGAGTGGTGGCAAGCCATGTGGTGGCTTGTGGACCCACCACGTTGGCAATAATACCATAGTCCACACGGCAGCCAGGCTCCCCTCCATAATAAAAGTTGAGCCTCTTGTTCCCGTGCACCATTTTTACGCTCGTCGAAGACCGGTGATTGAAAACCAAAAAACAACTCCCTCTTGCCTTTTTGCCACGTGTCGCAGTGCCATTGGTCCAATATTGACCAGTTGACCAGAGTTGACTTTCTCGTTGACTGAACTTTGATCGGACATATCTAGAGCTCCCAATGTCTGTTTGTCGCATCCTTACAGTCGTTGGAAAGCTCTCGAGATGATCTTCTACATTGACACCATTTAGGGATGTTTAGGGAACTTTAAAAATGATCCCCTGATCAGATATACCCACTAGAGGTAGAATGTGTAATAGAATATCTAGCAAGATGCCTAGGAAGGAGAGACCCAATAGAGGTAGAATGTGTAATAGAAGACCTAGTAAGATACTTAAGAAGGAGAGTCCCAATAGAAGTAGAATGTGTAATATGAGACCTAGTATGAGGCATAAGAGGGAGAAACCCACTAAAATAAGAATATGCAATAGAGGACCTAACAAGTAGCCAACGAGGGAGACCCACTAGAAGAAATATTTGTTTATGTAGTAGACACATGAGTAATAATTGTAGATTTTTTACTAACTTAGGTATAGGGGCCTCATATGGGATACCTTTGACCATAACAATTTACTAATTGTGAATGAATTAACACATTTATGTAAGAGAGATTATATAACCTTAAAATCATGTATCTAAGGACAACCTAGACACATATCACATGACTAAGAGATGCAGTAATCAAAAAGGAGATAGATATAGTAGTAGAACCAATTGTAAGAGGTATAACAACTTAACCAATTTTGGTCCTAGTATCAAATGCTACTTGTTTTTTTAGAAAATCCAAGAGAAGAAAGTAGCTTGAAAGTGCATATATTATTTCTAGCACTGTTGTAAATCAAAACACTATGTATAGGGAATCGGCCAACAAAAGTAAAGATGTATATTTTGTTCAAAACAAGATCATGATTCATATCAGTATCATTAAAAATAATAAAAAATTGAGAAGGTGGCATAGAAATAATAATACCAATAATATTATCTAATGGATTATCATAAGGAGGAGGAGGCATACCATGATAATCATGGCACACTTCTAAATTAGATTTAATAATGTTATGATCAGGAATGGAGTCATTGAAGATTTTAGTTTCGAATTATCATTCATAGGATTGGATGATTCCGTGAGAATGTCTCGTTCAATAACATTATCATCGATAATATATTATATGACATGATGAAGTTTAACACATAAATTAGTAGAATGTAAAACAAATCTATTATAATCATAAAATGAATTAGCATCAATTTTTTTACCATGAGGCTTGCTTGTATCAACCTCAAGAGTCAAAGGGAGATATACAAGGTTGTACTTAAGTAATTGTTTAAAAACTAGGTGAGGTGCACAAGGAAATCATGTGAATTTTCATTGATGAGATTGTAACTAAAGCCTTGTGGGATGAAATCAAACATTAATTGTAGCTTAACATCCTTTTTTATTCATTGGATTTTCCTTTGAAAGTGCATTTACCTTGGAATTTAAAATTAGGTGTGTTAGGAAAATTGGTAACATATTTGAACTTGTTCATGATGAGGAGCTTAACTTCACACACTTTTAATGTGTGGCATAAGTGATCAAATGAGTGAAACTTGTCAAAGATGATTGATTCTTACAAAGGGGTAAGAAGGCTTTGGGTGAAGAGATATTTGAACTCATAATCAACTAGAATATTGCTCATCTTAGTGTGTATAGTATTATAGCATAGAGCATAGTCATTAATGGTATTGTTGGAGCCTTATCACATCTTATACATTTGAGCATATGATACCTCATCCCCAATTTTGATGGAGAATTGTGTAAAGAATTGATTAGCTAAAGGAAAAGGCTAAAATTGGAAGGACGGGAAATCATAGAACCATTGTAAACAAAAATCCTCAAATCTTCTAGGAAAGAGATTGGTAATTTTTTATCATTATAAGAATCATCCTTGCAGATTTTATGAAAGATCTTGGTAAGTAACGTGCCATTGTAAAGATAAGAGCCGTGTTGCATCTTATACATTTGAGCATAGTATACCTTGACCTTGATGTTTATGTAGAATTGTGTAAGGAATTTATTAGCCAAAGGGATTAGTTCTTAAACCAAATGTATGGGAATATCATCAAATCGTTGTAAAGAAAAATACTTGAGGATTTTAGGAAATTTTTTGATAAGTAATGTGTAATTGTAAGCATAATTTAAGAAAGTGTCATAGAAAATATGAAGATTATCTTTAGGATCACCTTTGTCATCATAAATAGGAATACATGAGTGATAAAACAAATGGGAAAAGGATAAGAAGCCACTTCAAGAGCAAGTGGTTTATGAAATAATTCAATAGAATCATGAGAATAGGTAGAGACACCGTGTTCTATTTGTAAAATTTGATCTTGTAAACTATGCACAAGTGTTTCGAGAGCTTGTGTATTAGAATAAGTAGAATGCGAACCACTATGGGTGTATCTATGAGATTTAGGAATAGTAGTAGAAATATGAATAAACATAGTTATGTTACAAAGGGGGTAAATGGTTTCCCCCAAGTATGTATTCATGAAAGAGGTAGTAATAGTATATGTAGTCATAGTGGAAGGGGTAACAACAGACTCAAGACCCAAGGAAACCAGGGTATGTTCAAGTTGATCTTGAGAAAAAAACATGAAAGGGCATAAATATAATGGGGATTGTGTTGCAAAATGTATATAAAGTGGATCTCCTCATCCATGGGAGATCCATAAATATCATCTGTATGGGACCCCTCTCCTAGAGAATGCTTAGTAATAACATTAAAGATAGTATTAGAAATATATATATATATATATATATATATAGTGAAAATTATACATGTAGTCATATGTATCATAAATCATATCAACAAAATCCTCATATGTTTTTTCATACTCATAGTGAATAAAATAAGTAAAATCATCAAAAAAATACATGTTGGAAAATTATTTGGGGATGTCTCTATACGCACCCAAAATTTCATGTGTTGCATTATCGAAAGACGGTTACAAAAGGTCCCCAATGATGATTCATGTGTTTTCCAAAGGTGTTCGAGCTCCTAAACCTCCTTGCAACTTATATTTGTACCCTATCTTTCCTAACTTAGCCTTTTCATGCCTTTCGTTAGCTTCCCACATCATTTCTCTATTATTTTGGCTTTTAGTTACAAAACCGCCACCCTGCCTGGGCGGTGGTCCTGAAACTACCGCCCAGGCAAGGCGGCAGTCCTATGCGCTTTTTCTTGAATATTTCAATGTCAATTAAGACACGTGATTCCCCACTCAAGTTCACTTTTAGCACATGTTTGAGAACCATTTTAGCTGATTTCAAGACTGAATTCCCTATGACATTATCTTCTTCACTTGTAATTTGTAACTGATCGTGATTGATTTTTCAAATTTCCCCTTCATTATTGATGTGGCACCCCATGGCTGCCAAGTGTGATTGTGCACAACCCAGCCAACCTTTTATAAATTGATCATTTTTTCTCAAGAAAAGGGTTGGAGACTATTTTGTGTATTTTTGTATTTTTGAGCTACCTCATTCTTGCTCAAAATTACATAGCAAAGCTAGGTTCACTTGTGTTATCTCTCTTCCACTTACATTATTACCAAACTGCCATTCAAGCTACCATCGCTCCAGCACCATCTCACTTCTGCTTCTACTGCATACCCAATCCCTTGGACTCATGTGAACACAGGAGATTGAAAAGAAAAGATGAGGGGACAAAGCATAACACAACTAGATTTTCCATTGATCTGTATTTTCAGGTTGGGGTTGATGTTAGTTTCTTCACTTTCTTCATATTATTGTTTCTGAATCATACACATACATATATATCAAATATAGTAGAAAAGAAACATTTCCATTATTGCAATCATTCAATACTTACAGTAAATCAATTCATATAGGAAATCCTCAATAGAAGTATTCTTTACTCTTGTCAGGGAAGTTGCAAGGAAGAAAATCTTCTGAGAAGCTACGATTTCTTCCCGTGCTTCTGAGGCAAAGTAGAGGGTTATATTTCCATCCATAGTTTAAAGTGAAGATTTCATTATTTAAAATAGAATATATTTCTTGTGCATAGATAAATAACTACATCCAGATGCTTATTTGTTTTAGGATTCATTAATTAGAGTAGAAGTTCTTGTTTCCTCGTTTCTTATTTAAAATCCAGAAAAGCACAAAAAACATTTATTTCATTAGAATAGTTGCTTAGTATTTTCTTTGTTTCATTTATACCTTGAAAATACCAAAACCATAGAATAATTTCAATTCAATTAGATTAGTTGTTATTTACTTAATTAAATATATTATTGCAATACATGACTATCAACGGTCCTCGACAAGAACGCACATACGGTAGTGATCCATGGGTACCAAAAATAAACAGTACTGAGTTGATTACAGATATAGATATGAGACTCCATCTTATTTTCCTTAGAACAACGACTCGATACGCCGAGAAGATTCAAAAATTAAATGTCTTAAACATTGCAGCTGATAAGGCATACGAGTTCTAGACTACCCCTAGAAATAGGGTTTAAATATACACATGACCATACAAGGACCTCAAAAACCAAGAACATACGGTAGCAATCCTAGGGTCCCTCAACAAAATATGCTTGAACTTCTCACATATATTGACACAAGTTTGTGCACGTTGGTTTTCTACATGTCGCCATTATCACCTAACATCATATCACAATTAAATGTTCTAAATGAGGAAGCTCACTAAGCCCTCACATTTTGGACCACTCTCACCAACCAAATCTAGATATCATAAAACCATGCCTCCTTCGCTTGTTCCATGACCTTGTCTAGACATATTTACGAGGCCCCCATTGGTTTTCCATGAATCCCATAACTGGTATAAATAATCTCCACGGAGCTTGATATTGACCGAACTCTTTGTGTTGTTATTCTTTCAAATCCGTCCATCAAAACCATTTATGTTAGAGAGGCCTTCCTTGCCCATGCAAGTAGATATCATTATTACAATTCGAGGATATTGTTTTTCCTTAATAAATTGTCCATCCCATTTTACCACATTTTGCCATCATTTATCCATCCACATCGGCTACCTCAGCACGACCTTGGGGAGTTGAGTGCAGTTGAAGGTCATGTGTCAATTTTCATTCGTACAAATCGGTGAACCTAACGTGAAGATCTAGTCTCTTTTTCCATTTCTTTCATCCATCTTCTCCTTCTCCCATTATTCTGTCATAATTTGTATACCTCTTGAATATGTTGAGACAGGAACACGGCTGACCCATTTTGGGTCTCAACGCATATTACTATCAAATGGGTAGGCAACAACAGTCGTCCTCACCATCTTCATGGGCGGAGAACTAATCAATTAATATTTATGCATCTCAAACTCCTCCTCAAGGGACCAACAATGGATCCTCAGTCAGGATCGAGGAAATTTATCAACTAACACAAACACAACAACCTAAAATTTCAAGTTCTAATAATATGACATTTACTGGAGAGTCGGACTCACCTCCTCGAGTTTTGTTTAGACCACAAATTAGTATGCACTTTGATCAACTCCCACTATTAGACAAGGATTATTTACCGTGTTACACCCGAAGCAAACAACACTTCCAAAACATGAACCAACCTCTAGGTAGGTTGCAAGAACATGTTCATGTCTTACTTGAGAACAACACCTCTACCCCTCCCACAGCAGAAAATATTTCTAATGAGGGGTGGAAAATCAACTAACAATTTATAACAAGATATCACACTCCTTTGCAACATAACAAGGTTCAACATCGTGCGCTAAAAAATAACATGATGCCATCACCAGGTGAGGTCATCTTGACATTGATGGACAAGGTTAGAGAATTGGAACTTTCCTCAGGTACTCATACTTCATATTCTACTAGGCAAGGAAGGATTATCCATCAACAACATAACTTTGGTCAAGTGCCAACTATGCTAAATCCACTAGTTTACATGGGCGTTCCTAGCCCCGAGGATCTTCTCACAGGATCGGGAACCTTGGGTATTCCCCCTCACGCTGAGTATGGATACCCTCAATAAGTAATAGCCAAAAATGCATTTTCAAATGACAACCCAATAGGAAATGAAACATTCCCTTGCTTTGTGCCTCTAAATCCATACTAGAGTAATGCCCCCCATACCTACACATGTATTCCAAATCACCACATGGAGACATGTACTCTTTTCCTAGTCTATATGGTTAGCCACAAGGGATGCCTTGCCTCCACAAACATCTATGTTGCACCATATCAACAACCAATTCCACCTCTGCCTCCCCAATAAGGGTCTTCAATGGTCAAATCTTACGCAATGGAGACCTACTCTTAGTATCTTAAAGAACCCCTTGACTTCCATACAGAGTTTTATGCTCCCACGACCTATACAGATCTTCCCAAATTTAAAGGGGAGGGAGATCCAAATGTGCATATCAAGGCATATACCACATCCATTCGAGAGATGCTCCCATGGGATGTTGTCGTAGAAAAGATATTCCCTAATAATTTAGAAGGTATTCCTCTCGATTGGTATTATAGGATTCATGAGGCTTAGATACATTCCTTTAAAAAACTTGTGTCTGAATTCATCAAATCTTTCGACATGAACAAGTTGCTAAGGATAGGAATACAAGATTTCCTACATATAAAACAAGAGCATAATGAGTATGTCATGCATTTCATCTAGATATGGCGGAAGGTCCTCTACTCTTCTGCAAGCACTCCCAACATGGATCAGACAGAGCTCTGTGATCTATTCCTTCACTCTCTTAACTGGGAAATGAAGGAGGAAGTCTAGAAGTTCCCACTTAAGAGCTATAAAGAGGTGTTATAGGGTGCTCTTTGTATAGATCAAGCAACAATAGACAATAGTTGCAAGACCTAAGGTTCAAACAGGAGGTTGATCACTCCAAATCAGGGTAATTCAAGTTACCCAAATAATGCAAACAACAACCAAGGACCTAAGGTCCTCAACAAAAATTGTGGTGTTACGACTGAAGGTGTTATAGACCAAGATAAGAAACCAAATGTTGTTAACATCTCAAGTACAAATAATGTTAACAACAACACAAATAGTAATAATAAGAGAAGTTACAACTTTTCTCATGTGATCAACATAGTGGACTTCAATCGTCCTCCACCCCAACAACAACAACAACAAGTTCAGGCTCAACGCCCTAACCCAATACCCAAATGGGTACCAAAACCAAAATCAAAATCAAGGGAAATGACCTTTGAACTTCAATTACAATAACCAACAATTGAACAATAACAATCAAAACTTTGGACCACAAAAAAACAAACCAAATACCTCAAGATTATGATCATGACCTGTGTTCCAGTTTCCATAGGGTCTGAGGGCATGATGTTAAAACATGTCGCGACTGTAACAAGTTCTTACAACGCTTTCCAGAGGACCAAAGGTAGCTCTTTTTCGATATTTTTTTCATGAGACCTTCGGCACCAACTCAAAATACTTGCATGGGGCTTATATCCCCTCAAAACACACCACTCATGATCTTTAACGATCCCCTTCCAATGCATCCTAACAACGGTAATTTGGACCCCAATGGCTCAAACAAGGGTATCCCAATTGGAAAAAATGACATGAAGCTTCGACTTCATCAAACCCTTTGGCGGCGCACCCGTTGGATGGTTGCCAACAAACCAAGATCATTGGCTTAGTAGAGTTAGAAATTGAATCCCAAATAAATGCCGCTATCGGAACTCAGGACTACTCTTCGCAGACTATTTCTATTTACCCATCTCTCTCAGATGATGTTCATGCGAAACTTTCGAAGCTAGTGGGGGCTTATGACTTGATCAATGATTTAACAAAGACCTTTTCTCACATCTCCTTTTTGGATTTGTTGAAGAACTCCCCTACTCATAGAGTTGCTTTATTGGAAGCATTGGGTCTTGGACATTTGATCAATGTCACCCCTCCCCTGAAAGCACAAATAAACCACATAAAATTTGATGTCTATGCTCCTAAGTTGCCAGAAAGAGATGTTGGATTCGTATTTGACATCAGTAAGATGCCCATAGATGTGGAGTTGGTGCGTAGAGGTGATCCACCTTTGTATCTACAAGTTTGGATTTATAATAATTGTGTAAAGTGTGTAATGATTGATGATGGGGAAGTAATCAACATTGTCCCCTTTTCCTTTCTCCATAAGTTAGGCTACGGAGAAACACGTTGAAAGGGTATGATAGCCTCAAAGTGACAAGAGCTTGACATCTGTCGCACCAGAGAAAATCCATGTGTGGAATCATGGATCATGTACTAAAGAGGGATACTGAAAGGTATGGCCTCAAGGAAATAACATCAATAGGAACCATAGTGCTACCAAGTTACCCTGGGACCCAAAGATGATTCTTACATAGTTTTATATTATAGATCGGGAAACCAACTATAATATGATTCTTGGTCATCCTTGGATACAAAGCATGAAGGTGATCTCTTTCACATTATTTCAAGAAGTAAGATTCCTACATTTGGGGAGAGTCTTCATTTCACAAGGTGACCTGAAGCCCTTTGAAATTCACCTAGATAACCTAAATAATAGATCCAAGGTACATTCTAAATTTGATATCCCTGTAAATCATTTAAACAAACCCACAAATCTGACACCAGAGACAAAACTAATTCCCACAATGGAATTAGAAACTATTGGTTTGATTGAAGGGATTATTGCACCAAGGATGAAACTGATGTTAATAGAGATGGTATCAATAGAAACCACAACAAAGATTGTCGAGTTGTTGGAGAATGATTTACCCATTCTCCTTCCATTTGATTCCATGGGCATAGGAAATGCTCTAGGACTCGACTCTCTTCCAGTCGATGAAGTTTACATCGTTGAAGTCTCAGAAGTAAGGGAAGAAGAAAAAAAGAATGATTCAACATCAAAATTCCCAAGTAAATGTTGGAATCTTAATTTCTATGGAGCTAAGTGTCGCTTTGGCACTGGGGCAGGTGTGATTCTCACTTCTCCTGAGGGGAAGGTCATTCCTTTTTCCTTCAGACCGAATTTTGAATGTACAAACAATGGTGTAGAGTATGAAGCTCTCCTTCTTGGTATCATAGTATAAAAAAGGATTAGTGCTTCTGACATTAAGGTATTGGGTGATTCAAAACTATTTGCTAATCAAGTTTCAGAGGTATATGGGAGTAGGAAATAACACTTACAACTCTATAAGGATGTTGTATTCAATTTCATTAAAGGTTTTGACTTCATTTAAATTGAATACATTCCACATGAGAAAAACCTTCTTGTAGATTCCATGGCCACTTCTTCTTCCTGCTTCTATCCAAGAAAATAATTTTAAGATACTAACTTCACAATTTCGGTCCGCGCTTAACCCTTGGTTTGCAAGTTGCCAACAAATCCAATCTTAGCATATGTCGAGGTTGAGAACGACCATGCTACTATAAACTATGCAGAAAATGATGAAGTTGTCCTAGGGTACCTTAACACTTATACAGATTTACATCCTTAACATCATAAGAAAGGATTTTCTCTCATTCCTCACTCTTCCTTCTATTTTTGAGATCACACAATGGACCCTTCCTCCTCAAAAGGCCTTGAAATTTGTGAAATAGAAGAGGAAGGGGAACTAGAACTAAATCTGGTCCTGCTTGAGTTTGAAGAGGGTAATGCCTCTTTGATCAAAGGGATGATCGATATCAATATCGGGACGGAGGAGGACCCAAAAATTTTGAAGTTAGGTTCTTCACTTACTCATGAAGAAGTAGAAATACACATGAAAATTCGTCAAAGAAAATTCCAAAGCCTTTAAATTTAATTATAAAGAGATGACATGAATTTATCCTCATGTGGAAGTTCACAACCTAGTGACCAAATCTGATGCTAAGCCCATCAAGTAAAAATCTAGACCTATGAAACCAAAGGTGGCACTAATGGTCAAAGAGGAAGTTATGAAACTCCTACAAGTGGGGTTCATTAAGCCTATCAACTACTCAATGTGGGTGTCTAACATCATCCCTATTCTAAAAAAGAATGGCAAAATTCGAATCTGCATTGAATTTTGGGATATCAACAAAGCATGTCCCAAGGATGATTTCCCACTACCATCCATCGATGTTATCATTGATGCAACAATTGGTTATGAGCTGTTGTCCCTTATGGATGGATTTTCTAGGTACAATCAAATTAGGATCTCTGAGGAAGATTAAGAAAAAGACCACATTTATCACTCCTTGGGGAACTTATTGCATGCAGTCATGTCATTCACTCTCAAGAATGCTGGTGCCACTTACCAATGGGCAATGAATTACATATTCCATGATCTCATTCATAATATTGTGGAATCATACATTGATGACCTTTTGGATAAGGCTAGAAAGCACTGTGATCACCCTGAGGTGCTTCACATCATCCTCTCTCATCTAATTGAATACGAAGTTACACTGAATCCATAAAAATGTGTGTTCGGTGTGACAAGAGGGAAACTACTGGGATACATCATCTCTTCATGAGGGATCGATGTAGACACAATAAAAATACAGGTAGTTCTAGAAATGACCCCACCATCAGATGAGTTAGGCATTAGATCCTTTCTTGGAAATCTCAGTGCAATCTGAAGGTTTATTCTTGATTTAACCTTTTCCATTCATCCAACAAACAATTTATTAAATAAGTATTACTGCAACATCTAGAAATATGAGTGTCGTGAGGAATTTGAATCAATTAAACAATTCCTTCTATCGCCTCCCACACTTAAGCCTCCCAAATCAGATCTCCCTCTCATTATATATTCATGGGTCATAAACATCTCATCAGCCTGCATGATAGCACAAGAAGACGATGACAAACATGAGTGTGGAGTCTACTTCATCAATCATACATTTATCGAGTATAAGACACGTTATATGTAGGTAGAGAAAGAATGTCTTGTTATAGTTTTCGCAAAAAAATGGTTAAGGAATTACATTCTTAACCAAGAAATGAGGGTCATTGTCAAGACATATCATTTATGAATGTTTCTAACACAAGGTTCTCTATTTAAGAAAGTTATATGTTTCATGACTCTGATGGGTGAGTTAGAATTAACGTTCATTAACCAAAATTCCATGAAAGGACAAATCATCATAGACTAGATAGCTGACAACCCATTAGATGGAGGGGATCTATTTTACTTCGATTTCCATGACGAATGCATATACTATGTCAAAACCAAGCCTCCTATTTATGTGTGCCCATGTTATTTCGATATTATTAACTTCATTATGGGCCATGCATACCCTGAGGGAGAAAACTCACAACAAAGAAGATGGCTATGTGTCATAGCTGCCAAGTATGTTATCATAGAACAAGTGCTCTAGCACAGAGCCTTTGACGATATGATATTAAGGTGTGTTGATTAGGAAGAGTCTGAAAAGATCCTTAACGGAGCCCATAGCGGGGTCTATGGGGATCACTTTGGAGGTCATGCCACTACCAGAAAGATACATTGAATGGGCTATTTTTGGCCTACATTAGAAAATGACGCACTAAAGTACATACGCAAATACCATAAGTGCCAAGAATTCTCTGACAAGATTCACATTCCTACCCAATCTCTACAACCAATCACAACACCTTGGCCCTTCTCTATGTGGGGCTTAGATTTGATAGGGAAATTCTCTCCCTCATCTACTGACAACCACAACTTTATGATTACAGCCACAGAGTATTTAAAGAAGTGGGTTGAGGCCATGCATCTTACTACCGTTCTAGGATCTGTGATTGAAAAATTCATCTTGAACCAAATAATCTGCAGGTACGGGGTCTCACAATTCATCATCTCTGATAATGGTACATCTTTCAAAAATGAGGAAGTACGTGAATTATGTGAAAAATTCAAGATAAATCACCACACCACTTCTCTTTATTACCCTCAGGCCAATGGACATGTTGAGGCAACTAATAAGATGTTAAAGTCCATTTTCCTTAAAAATGTAAAGGAGAACAAGCGTGAATGGCACTTAAAGTTATTTCCAGCCTTGTGGGCCTACATGAATCAATAAGAATGCTGACAGGGGAAACCCCCTATTATTTGGTGTTCGGTTTGGAAGTGGTTTTACCGCTTGAATTTGAAATACCCAATCTTTGGATTTCACTACTAGGAATTTTGGGAGAAGAAGGTTATCGTGAGGCACGACTCTCTGAGTTGAAAATCCTCAATGAAGCTCAGCTTAATGCTAAGAAATGACATAGAGCTTACGCTGACTGGATGTTTCAGTAGTATAACAATAAAGTATACAAATGTGAAATATGTGAAGGAGACTTGGTATTAAGACTTAATAACCGGATGGACAAGAAAACTGGCAAAGGAAGGAATTTCAGGCCCAAGTGGTTGGGCCCATATTGAGTCATAGAGGACTATAAAAATGGGGCATATCACCTATTTACTCTAGAGGGTGTAGAATTCAGTGAATTCATCAATTCACCTCACCTGAAACACTACTACGCATAGTTCATCTACATTTCCATATGTATAATATTGCATCCACATTGCATTATCATCTGTTAGCTCATTCAGTAAAATTTGTAATCAAGGAACTTGTTTTCAAGTAACTCTCAAAAACTTCTGAAAACATTGGTAGTCATTCAAATCACATCTCTTCAAACATTCATAACATTTTCATCAACGTCTCTATCATTTCATCAGTTCAACAAGACAAGACGAAATTTTTACACTAATCCTACCAAGGCCTGCATACTTAGCCTCATATAGCTTCCTTCTATCATAGGTTCCTTTTCCCATAGTATGTTCTAGAAGCTTCATGATGTCACATCTTTTCCAAAAATACCTCCTTGGTAGCAAAAATATTCTTAACATTTTTCACTCGGGATGCTTGTTCACCTATCTTAGCCTTCGGTTTTTATTCCTCGCATCTTACTGGTTGTGAGGGGTTAAGGCTAGGGGAAATCCCTCCTTCCCAAAAGCACAATTTAGACACTTTAAATAAAAAAAGGTATATATATCAAGTTAAAATCAATACAAAATTTTCATTTACACACTTCCTTTCCCTACCAACCTTTGGTGTTGAGCCTGCGCCTCTTACAAGTGGTGCGAGTTTGGGAAAGGAGGAAAGTGCCCTTACTCGCCTATTCCTTGTCCTTAGTGATGAGCCAATACTTCCTACTGGTAGCATGGGGAAAGGTGTAGGGGGTCTTTGTAAATAAATTAGTAAGTTAAAAGAAATTTCATTCAATAAAAAGTGCTTTGAAAATCTTAAAATCCCAAGGAAAGTGAATTAGATGTGTATGTTACAAGAGAGTTAAAACCTTAAAACCATATTTTGTCAATTGGGAGGCAATCTACAGATCTAAGTCTAGATAAATATTTCAAGAAAATAAAATTCTAGGCTATGTAGTAAACTATGTGCAGAGTTAGGTTGTAGGTCCCTAATTGGATTTATGTCAAAATCTTGTCTTTCTCTCACCATTTTCATCTATCAAAACCATACAATTCACGTCCCTTCTAGCTCTCGGTGTTGAGCACTCACATCTTACTGGTTGTGTGGGGTTAGGAGTGGAGTGAGTTCATTTTATTACCTTATCATTATTCATCACATATTTCCAAAACAAAAGGAACTATCAAACATAGCTTGAAAAACTAAAGTTCAACATTACATTTTGCTTGCATAATCATCACATATCATCATTACAAAACAAAAAAAAAGAAATCATTTTGTTAGCCTTCATTATCCACTACATGCATTCTAAAAAGCATATAAAATCAGAAATTCAAAACATCTAGAGTACATGTGTGAAGAAAACCATAAATCAAGTCATCTATAGTGCAAAGGATAGCCAAACCAAAAAGAGACATTTGTATATATATATATCATTGTGAATCATAGTTTGTGTACAATTCCATCACACACTAGGTGTGGTGAAAATGCTCGCAATGAGCACCAAAATACAAAAACATCATATATGCCTCACAAAATGGCAATGAAGCAATAAAGTCTCAATGGCTTATCAATTTATGTGGGATCCCTGAGATGGTACACAGTTACGGTCATGACTCCTACTGGGTCTCTGATATCTTGAATGTACCGAGTGGTGAGAATGACCACTAGTCGTGGCCTCAATGCGTGAATGGCCCTGCCTTTCCAACCTTTCTGATATCTCATATACGGCGATCTATGTCTTCTAAGAAGACAAGATCTCCACTGCCCTTTAAAGAGGCACAAAAACGTCAATGTGCCAACCAGCATGCAATGGCTGCCCCATGTCTGCTAAGAGCTCCTCTTAAGTCTTCCCCATTGGGATGAGCAAAGTATCAACACAAATTTGGAGAATAAGATCTCTCCAGCCATCAGCAGTGGCTGCAAGAAAAGAAAATGACGGTGAGTTAGAAAACCATAAAAACCAAAAATAGAAATACAATGCGTAGTTATTAACATTTCTAGCTAACAAGGTCAAGAAAATATTGTCCACAGACTCGTATCTCTGGGCATCCATGAAGGATCAGCTGGTACAACTGGTAAAGATGTTGTTGTAGGCACCTTGGTGTGCCTCCCCCAATCCTAAATAAACATGTTTCCCCATGACAAACTCCTCATCCCCATGCCTCTCTCAGGATAAAGTGGATCCTCAGAAACTAGAGTCATCTTTTCCACCTCCATCTTCTCTCTCTCTGCCATGGAGATCTCCTTAGTAACTCTCCATTCTGAGTCACTCTCTTCCTCCTCCTCCACGTGGGTCTCCTCACCTACCTCCTCCCATGTCTGCAACTCAGTCTCGATATCCACATCAATGGGTATCTCATGCTCCTCCTCCCCATTGTGAGCGAGTGTGGCCTCAATCAAAAGGAGGGGAGTGGGCCGGGGTGCATGTCAAGTAGGAACAACTCATCTCACTACAATAGGGACCCATGGAGTTACAACATTCCAACCATGGTCACCCATAGGGCCTCTTCGAGACTTCATAATGCTCCTATATACAAATTCCATGGGAGGAAAAATATCAATATAGGGTAACCCAAACTGTTGGGGTACTCTGTCAAATGGGTTAATCTCCACCCTCATTGATCGGTCCACTAATTTTCAAGTAGTAGCACAAGCGGTCACAATAGTCCCATCCTGGCCTCATATTCTATCCATATCCTGGTAGGGTGTAGTAACGAATTCAACTTGTAGTCAAGGTGACCACTGGCTGATGTGGTCCTCTAAGGACTGACATGCCAATCCATCTCTCGACCCTGACATTGCCTAGGTCATGTATCTCGACTCCCCTCTGATAGTGGATGATCCTATCATACACCCACCTCATCACTAATTTGGGATGGCTCAATGAATTTCCCTATAACCTCACCACCCAGTACAAGTCGTGGTATATATTCCCCAAAATATCTGCTCCACAGGTGTAATTTTTCCCATACTATTCAATATGAATAATAATCAAAGCCCAACAATACAATAACTTGTCCCTACCCTTATCTCCTATCAATCGCAAAGCCAAAATACCCATGATGGCCTTGCAGGGTAGGGATAGGATGGTGAATCAATGGAATAAATCCTCATACCCTACTTAGTTCCCTGCTGACACCCCATCATCTCCCATATAAGTGGCCCAATGCATAGCTCTGGTTGTAGACCCTGCAGTATCAAGATTCAAACGTCTCCCAAGTATATGAACTCCAAGTGTCCTGTACACATCCTCAAGAGTGATGGTCCACTCTCCTCTAACTCCTGGAAATCAAAAAGTGTTCCGATCCACATCCCAATAAGAAAAGAGGTCACACAATATATGGCTAGCAGGTGCAATATGTGGCACCCATGTGATCCTCCATATCCTAGCTCGGTGCAATAAGTTTGTCTCAGCTTGAGTCAGCTGATCAAGGATAGTTGGAAGCTAATCACACTCTCTCTCTAAGCTCCAGCGAGCATATTCCTCTTTCTACATTGACAAAACAACAAAAAGAGCAAGTCAGTGACATGTATCGATAGGCAAGCTCATCAAAAACATTACAAAACAATCAAAAATCCAAAAAAAAAGAGTCTAACTTAGTCAAATAAGCTCTCTGTCCCAAAAAATTACAAAACCGCCACCCTGTGCAGAGTGGTAGTTTTATAGGGTGGGCGATGGCTTTGTAACCACCACCCTAGCGTGTAGTGGCAGTCCTATCCAAAATCAACGAGCCATCCATTTTAACCCAAAAAAAAAAAACAATTTAAAAATAAACCATTTTTAACATAACAAAAGGCTAACACAGTTACATTACCCCTAGGGATCATTCTAAAACAAGAGATTTCAGAAATCCCCCCCCAGGTGAATATTTTACATATTTAGGTTTCAAACAAACAACTGTAAAATACTAACCTTTGTCTTTGTCATTAGGTCTCTCACTTCTCAGGGCCATGATCACCTCATCACACTGGTTGTTTTGACTACACTCTCATTCAAAACGGTCACCATGGGCCCAAAGCTCAAAAATCACCAATAGGATATGTGCAAATGAATTGGAAAATGAGTTATTTTGATATATATATATATATATATAAGCTTTGTTTTAACTTCGTTTTGAGTGTATGTGTCCACAGGGTTGGAGTGTTGGCGTAGGTATATTCCTATCCCAATGCAAATGGTAAGTCCTCTTGTCGTTTTAATTTAGTGTTTATTTTTCAATATCATATCTATCTACACTTGAATCTTACAAGTAGTGGAAGCTTTGATAACAACATTTTGGCACACTGGCATGTCAAGTATAGCTTCTAACTCCCCATTTCGGGAACGTCATACTCAGACTCTACGTTTTACGCCTCTTCATGGCTAAAACGCTTCTCTGAGGGGGCAATATGTAGGTACCCAAAATTACACATGCTACATTGTCAAAAAATGGTTACAAAAGGTCCCCAATGATGATTCATGTCTTTTCCAAAGGTGTTTGAGCTTCTAAACCTCCTTGTAGCTTATATTCGTAGCCTAGTTTACCTTACTTAGCCTTTACATGTTTTTCCTTAGTTTCCGGCATCATTTCTCTATTTTTTTGACCGTTAGTGGTCTTGTAACCACTACCCAGGCAGGGCGGTGGTTTTGTAACCACCGCCATGTGTAAGGTGGTGGTCCTGTAACTGCCTCCCTGTATAAGATGGCAGTCCTATGCACTTTTTTCATAATCTTCCAACGTCAATTAAGACACGTGTTGCCCCACTCAATTTCACTTTTAACGCACATGTTTGTGAACCATTTTAGCTGATTTCAAGCCTGACTTCATGTGGCAATCTCCTCTTCCACTTGTAATTTGTGATTGAATTAATTAAGTTCCTTTATTGATGTGGTCACCCCCATGGCTGCCAAGTATGATTGTGCACAACCTAGCCAACCTTCTATAAATTGATCACTTTTTCTCAAGCAAAGGGTCGGAGACAATTTTATGTATTTTTGTATTGTTGAGCTACCTCATTCTTCTTGGAAATTGCATATCCAAGCTCTGTTCACTTGTGTTATCTCTCTTTCACTTGCATTTTTACCAGACTACTATTTAAGTTGCCATCACTCCATAACCTTTTCATTGTTGCTTCTATTGCATTACCAAACCCTTGGAATCATGTGAACACAAGAGATTGAAAAGATAAGCTGAGGGGGAAAATCATAACACAACTAGATTTTCCATTGCTTTGTATTTCCAGGTTAGGGCTAATGTTATTTTCTTCATATTATTGTTTCTGAATCATACGCATACATATATGTCAAATAGAGTAGAAAAGAAACATTTCCATTGTTGTAGTCATTCAATAGTTATAGTAAATAAATTCATATAGGAAATCCTCAATAGAAGTATTCTTTACTCTTATCAGGGAAGTTGAAGGGAAGAAAAGCTTCTGAGAAGCTCTAATTTCTTCTCGTGCTTCTAAGGAAAAGTAGAGGGTTAGATTTGCATACATAGTTTAAAGTGAAACTTTGATTATTTAAAATAGAATAGATTTATTTTGCATAGACAAACAACTACATCTGGTTGTTTATTTGTTTTAGGATTCATTAATTAGAGTAAAAGTTCTTATTTCCTCGTTTCTTCTTTAAAATCCAAAAAATCACAAAAACATTTATTTCATTAAATAGTTTCTCAGTATTTTCTTTATTTCATTTATATATGAAAATACCAAAAATCATAGAATAATTTCAATTCAATTAGATTAGTTTTTATTTAATTAATTAAATAGATTATTGCAATACATGAGCATCAATAGTCCTCAACAAGAACACACATACGGAAGTGATCCACGGGTACCACAACCGAACAGTCCCGAGTTAATTATGGATATAAATACGAGACTCTATCTTCTTTTCCTTAGAACACTGGATCTATACTCTGAGAAGATTCAACAATTAAATGTCTTAAACATTGCAGCTGATAAGGCCTACGAGTTCTGGACTGCCCCTGGTAATAGGGTTTAAATATACACATGACCATACAAGGACCTCAACAACCAAGAACATATGATAACGATCCTAGGGTCCCTTAACCAAAAGCACCTAAACTTATCACATATATTGACACAAGTCTGCGCACATTTTTTTTTTGCACGTTGCCATTACCACCTGACATCATATCACAATTGAATGTTTTGAATGAGGAAGCTCACCGAGCCCTTGCATTTTGGACTGCTCCCGCTAACTGAATCTAGATCTTGTGAAACCACGCCTCCTTCACTTATTCTGTCACCTTGTCTTGACATATTTACGAGGCCCTCATTGGTTTTCCATGAATCCCACAACTGGTAGAAAGAATCTTCGCGGAGCTTGATATCGACTGGAGTCTCATTGTTGTTATTCTTTCAAATATGTCCATCAAACCCATTCAGGTTAGATCCTATTATTGTGAGTCAAGGAAATTTTTCTCCCATGGTAACTTGCCCATCCCATTTTACAACATTTATCTATCATTTAACCATCCACATTTCCACATCGGCTGCCTCGGGCACGACCTCGAGGAGTCGAGTGCGGTTAAAGGTCACGTGTCGATTTTCAACCATACAGCCTCCTTGATATATGCATAAGAGAAAGGTACCATAGAGTAGGCCATGAAAGCAAAAATAAGGATCAATCCTACAACTAATGAAAGGATCATATACCATAGAAAGAGAAACCCTCCAACAGCTAGGGTTAATGCAATTCAATTTAGGGTCATGCTTAAAAAAAATACACTCTAAAATCCATGTATGGGATTATAAGGAAGGATGTAAGGTATGTTACAAGGATTAATTTTTTAAATAAATTAATCCACATAAACCATACAAACCAAAATATAACTATTAACATAGTAAACGATGATATAATGATAAAAAAATAACATAAAACACAAGAAGGGATAAATAATTAGTTGTACAAAAATATCTATAAGTGATATAGGTGTGTAAACCAACTGGAATGGATGATCTAAACTTGAATATACTTCATCTTAATATTATAACTAGAAACTACTCGTATACATAACACTACAAATCTGACTAGCATAATACAATCTAGTCCTGCTTCATACGCTTTCATCTTGGAGAATAAAGGAGTTATGTAACTTCACTTTCTTATCACTAACATGGAAATGGTTGTCACTATTTTCCTCTAGGGTTTCACACCTTCAACACCACCTATAAAAAATAGAAAACCCTAGATGCATGCAACAAAATTCATGAAATTATTAGATAATAAAAGGATAAATCTATGTGTGGGTGAGTTTATAATGATCCTAATAGCTCACCCGTATTAAACCAATCCAGGAACCACACTACATCTCCTTGAGTGGGAGAAATCCTCATGTAGTTATCCTAGTGTTGGTCCAAAAATGTATGTGATATAAGATAAACTCCTTAGTTTCCCTCACATCTCTTAACATAAATAACAATGGGTGTAACTATAGATAGTGTAGATATGTACCCAAAACGGTGGTAGTGTGATGTTATGTGATTCAGATGCTAAAATTGATTCCCTTTGTCCTTTAATACCTTTGGTAATGCTTGGAGAGACTTGTTCTTGTTAAGACATAGCTCTAAGACCTTTACATGTTTGGTAACAGAGGAAGCTAACCTCTTGAACATGGTTGAGTGTTTTAGACCTAGTGGTGTCTACTCTAAAGGATGTACATATTCCTTGAGAAGATTTGAGAGAGCTTTACGTGCTTTACTATTGATATTTTATAATAAGAGTTCTTGAGGATGCCAAACGAGATATGAAGTGCATTTGAATTTCTTATGTAGGCCTCCATATGTTATATGTTGAACTAAGGCCAACCCAGGGAATATGAAACAATGTACATAATATATTCAAATTGAGAAAATAGTCATTAGAAGAGAGGGAACAAAATTGTACAAGTCTTATTAGACCATGGTATAGTTTGTCCATGTTCTGTATGGTCCCATACATGGATTTAATGATGATAGAATCAGATTTTGAGAAATACCCTTGGGGATATAATACTACTTTAAATAATTAATATTATAAGAATGATTAGTATAATATTGTGTATAGATTAGCAAGTCATGCAGGAGAGAGAAGGATGTGTCGATTAAGCTTAAAATGTGAGAGTAAGTCTTAGTACAAGAACAAATCCAAAGTTATCATTTCTAAAGGATAATTTATTGAATTTGATTTTCTACACATCCTTTTTAGGTGCAAGTTCATTGTGTTGCATGGGTGGTTTCACCATGTCTAGATATGTACACGGTCTTATTCTCCTTTTGGTCATGAAAATATCTACTAAATGTATCGGTTTTCAATTACCATTAGAGCTCTCTTAGGGTTTCTTATATTAAATTTTGGGTATTAATTTAAGTTTATGTTATTTTTTCATTCTCTTTTGTATCATATTAATCTCCAACAATAACATCAAAGTAATGGAACTTCAACTTTGTTTGCAAGCTTGTTGTGTTGTGTATGGTTTCACTATTTCTAAATATAAAATACTTATCGTCTCCTATCAGCCAAATATGTAGATGATTTAGAGTATTCATTTAAGTGAATCTAAGTATAAAATATTAAGTTAAGAACCAAAAATACTAGCCTATGTGGGATCCAAATTCCTATCTACATGGCACTATGTTGTGACCAACACATTCTTATTTCCTCAAAAAATAAGGGGCTCTAATTTTTTAATTTGGATTAAAATAAAAAATTTCCTAATAAAAAAAACCAAGTTATATATCATCTCATTAAGATTCTAGAGGATCCTTATTATTGGACTAATCTATATTAGGGGATGGTTATTTTGTAAGGTCATTTATGGCACATATAAATTTTAATTTACATAATGATCTTTTTTTATTGTGATTAAATAAATTTTCACTAAAATAACACATTTTATGGCCATATTAGGTTAAATCATATTAGCCATATTATTGATATATAACATGTGACCAATTTGTAAGTAGATGCATGTAGACAAAAAATCATGCACTTGGGTACATTTCTAGGTCCTAAAGCATACTAATGTATACATGATTCCTAAGTAAGAAAACCAGTGGTTGACAACAATCTTTGGCCTCTTTTCTTTGTCTCTTGTTTTCTCTTTGGTCTTATACACCCTACAACCCTGATGGAACCTGAATAATTTGTCTTTTATGACCCCAAACACTCTTTCCTAGTTAGGACACTAGCGTCTAGGAGCTTTTGTCCATATTGGGCATTCTTTACCCTTTCTTACCTTTGCTTGCTCTTTTTGGGTCTCTTTTATCTTTGGGCATCTTTTTCACTTATGAGTCATCCTTTTAGTTGTCAATTACAAAATTCAAACAAGGGAATCATATATATACTTAGTTACTTCTCAAAAATTAGGACCAAACACTAAGCATTACATACTACCACCAAATCTTGCATCCAAAGGCATAAGAGCATTCAAAGGCATCCATCTAGCACCCATACAACGGACAAGGGTCACATCACTTGTGCATATAGTGCATAGGAGGGGAAGTCTATTCTATTCCATCCACACATACTATACATTGTTATATTCTAGATCTAGCATGTTATCACCTTACAACTTACACAAGGGAATCCTAGGGCACCATTTCTACACACACACACAATAATTACATGGGGTCTGAGATGTAGTGCAGCACTTGGCAGTAAGTTCATTCTTCAAGTGACTGATAGGGTCAATCTGAATCCATATCCTATATATTTTTTATTATATTTGATGTGGTTTGTGGATATGTACAGGTAGTCAGCTTGTTTTACGGGTTATAGGTACCTTCAAATATCATAGTGTGGATATCAAGTAACAGATAGGATTCAACAACGAAACCCTTGTGATGTAGAAGGAATTAGTTTCCAAGCATCTGCACAGCCACCAACACCCAGATCTTGTTGCTAGCACCTAGTTGCCTCTGCTCTCCCATGGGCACCCCTATCTCGTGTCATTCCTGAGTTCCATAATTTACAGTCAGAATTAACGATCATGTGTAAGTCTGTTCAGCACTTTTACCTACCCAAATCACCTCCATTTTGTTTCAAAATAAGCTCAATATTCCTATCTAACTCTTTTTCTTAGGGTTTTACATTTGCACATGCTTATTTGCTTGTGTCATTACTGTATTTTATCATTCATACATTATTTATTGCAATAGTTACTCTAAAATACATATTTAATTAAAATTAAATTAAATCATTTGGTGAACCCACTCGCTTGAACCCAAGCTTCCTTGTAGGCATACTTTCAATTTTTTTTCATAGATGAAACCTATGAACCCTTTACCAATGAATACATTCATGATCTCCAGGCCCATAATGTTGAACATCCCCAAGATTTAGATCTCCTATTATTCATTGCTCATGAGGAAGCCACTAACCTAGCTGATCTCAACCCTCCTACCTCTAATAATACTTCCATTCCTATTATGACACATCCTCCTAATTCTACCCTTATACCTACTTTTATTATTCCTATTTCTATTCCTATTCCTACCACTCATTTCACCCCACCTATTACTTCTCACACACGGAAAGTATCCTCCTCAAGCAGTCAAGACCTAGCTTCTTTATACCAGAATCTACAAATTCAAATCCTTCAACTATAGTAGGCTACTTCACATTCCTCTCCATCCCTTGATTCCTCATTACTCCTCCACACCCCTTTTGCAACCACATATATCTACTTATCTAGTTCCTCCCAACTTCATTACACCTAAATTGCCCACCTTTAATGGCCATGGTGACCCTCGGGAGCATCTTTGGTCTTTCCATGTGGCATGTCTTGATTATGTGGATGATCATACATTACTAGCTAAGAGATTTCCTAGAATTTTGTAATATTACACCATGTGTTAGTTCTATGATCTTCATGTTCACTCAGTAGCTTATTTTACACACTTAGCCGATGTTTTCCTTACTCACTTTTCTATCAATATCGACACTAAGATATTTTAAGCACAACTGGCTCAAATTAAACAAGGATCTAATGAGCGTCTAACTAACTACGTATTGTGTTATAAAAATAACCTTGCTAAGATGACTAATTTCCTAGCTGATTCTGAATAGTAAGATATTTTTAATCAAAGCCTCGTATCACTACTACAAGAGAGTGTTATCTTTTAGACCTCTCCCTTCTTTGATCAATTATGCCATACACTTAAAATGCATGAAGGTAAACTCTTATCTATGGGAAAATTGAAATACTATGATAATGTTTCATCCTCATCTTCTAATCGGTTTCCAGTTAAATCTACTTTTAACCCATCTCCTAGGCATACTGAAATAAAGACCACAATTAATGTTGTTTCCACACCTAATAAGCTTCAAATGCAGCCTCTAAATCATACTTTTACCAAATTACCCTACGCACATCGGTTTCTATTACTCCAACCCATCAAAAGAAATATTATTACTCTACCACTGCCACTCAATCTCGATCCCTCTCATCCTCATGGTCGTAACTATGATGAAAATGCTTGATGTGACTATCGCCAATGTATTAGGAACTCTACTGATCATTGTTTTAAGATCAAGCATATTATTCAAGATCTCATTTAATAATAATGCACTTGAGCTCCTTGATCCATCTACTTCTAAGTCGGTCAATGATAATAAAAAGATAAAAATATTTAATGACCCTTTTCCCTAGCATGAAAAACAAGCTGTCGATTATTCTTCTAACCATACATATCACACTCAGCCTCGTCCTTCATTAGGGCCTCTTGATTTCCTTATTTCTACTACTGATGCACCAGCACCAGACATCACATTCTCATATAACAATTATATCATGCTACATTCTCTTTTGATTCATTGCATATCAATGCTTCTATTGGTTCCTATACTATCAATAATACTATAAGCTATCCATCAGATCCTACTAACGTATGCTTTGTTTCCCTCCTCCTAGCCATTAAACGTCGACTTTTTATTGTCATAGTTCTAGTCCCTCATTCTTTTGGCTATGTCAGGCTTCTCGTTACAGTTAGACCCCTTACCATGCTTGTACCATTCCTTGTTGCATCTTCAATCAAAGGTTGTGACATGCACTTAGGTTTCTCTTGGCTCTGCGCTGCCCAAGCCATCCCTTCCATGAATCATTTGTGTCTCAAGTTCATCCATAATAAACAAATTTTTACTATCAAAGGTGTTCCACCATGCACATCATTACCTCGACCAAATTTTTATTTCCATACACCAATCATGACATCTAAGCTTCTTATTCCTTTCAAATCTAAAGCGACCTCTACACCTAGCTCCCCTATTCGCACATGACCTACCCCATGACCTTGTTGTCCTCGTCGGTATATTAGCCCACCTTGTCATCCTAAGTCCCCTACTCAGGAAACCCCTTCACATAGGTTTCCACCATCACCTTCACCACATAGTTCTCCTTCATGTACACATAATTACTCTCCTACGCCACCGATCTTAGAGAATCGTCACATGTCTTTGTCTCCTTGCACATCGGATAGAGGGACCTCTCCCTTCACTATCATTGGATAGACCTCTATCACCTACACACTTGGGGGGCATCACACTTCCCCCCAACCCTCCCATCACTATCGATTCTCTTTAGTACCACACTTTGTGCTATGTGCATCATATCTAATCTTCTTAAGCACTCTCACACCTTTTCATACACACCTTATATAGTCATTACCCTATGACACACTCTAGTTCCACTGTTCATACTCAACTGATGAGGGTCTAATTCTGAAATGATCCACGCATCATCTACATTCTATGCTCTGTGCTTCATGGTATATCTTTCTAGAATATATTCGCACAACACACTCATTACCCAATGACACACTCTTCTTCTATGGTTCATTCTTAATTATTGAGGGTACCTATAAATGAACCTCATCTCATACACATCTGTTGGGGGGCATGTTACTCCTATCATCTTCAAATTTTAGATACTACACCATCACATTCATACATTGCATTTTCATATCTTGGTTGCATCTATTATTTCTTTCTTTGTCTACTCACATATTACACTTTTATTTCCATGTTAGATGGATTCTTAGTATGCCATCATCTTTCTTTATATACACGTGTGTTCACTTGATCTTTTGAGGTGAATCCAATCTCTTACATTTTTTTACATGTTGAAATGACGCTTTGCACTGTACCTTTTACCAATCCCACCGAGGCTCCTGGGGCATCTATTCTTACTACTACCACATTCTACAAACTTCAGGCTCTATTGCTACATTATTCATTATTTCTCATTACATGTTACTTTGCTTTTTCACTGATTTATACATTCCTTGACATACTATTTATCTTTCTAACATACTAACAAGTGTTTCACATGTAGCATTTTCCTTGCAAGACTATAGACAACCATGGATATAGAGTCACATTTTATTTGTTATTATTTTTTATTGTATGCTACTATTTTTCGGCTCTGCACTATGTCTTGTGTGATCATTGTATGCTTTTGGCCACTTCAGCCTTGATTGTCTTGTGACATTGTGAGCTATGTTCCATGTATGAAACACACTTTTCGCGGTCCATCTTGTTTACAAACTTGTTTGTCACATTGTTTCTATTGCATTTTAGTTATTTTTACTACTAACACTTGTCCTAGCCTACTTTGTTTTCATGTGCCTTGGTTTCCACCATGCACATCCCTTATTCGCTGTAGGTAACCACTTCAAAACAATATTAGGCCATCTCCTTTGAGCCACATTCTCTTACTATCGTCGTATGCACCTCAAATGAGGGGGGAATGCATTGGGTGAATAAATTACCCCTACAACATTTCAGAACTACAATTCAGATCAACACAGTACAGAAACTAGCACCGAGAACCAGACATTAGTGTCTGAAGATCTTGTCCTCCCCTAAGCGCTAATGTCCTAGGGGTAGAAAAATTCAATTTCTCAATATAGTATTGTCTATAATAGTTTATAGATAAATTTTATAGTAACAGACACTGGCCTTCAGTCACATAATGCATTCTATCTCCTACATTTAGTATAATCAGAACAATTTAGAATAAATAAGAACAAAATGGGACAAATGGAAAAAATCGAGACATATCATATGCAGTGGTTATCATTGGACAAAGTCATGGAAGGAGAGTAAAACCATACCTCTCTCCCTAACACTTTCTCTTTAGCGTGAGATTGCCCAAAAAACTTGCACTTGGTGTGAGATCGCCTAAAAAACTCACACTTGGCGTGAAATTGCCCAAAAAATGCACACTTGGCATGAGATCACCCAGAAAACTTTCCCTTAATGTGAGATCACCCAAAAACCTCACCTTCAACATTCAAATCAACAACGTCGAGCAACATGAATTTTTTTTTCTATCCTTTACTCTTTTGTATATCAGGTGTACACTTTCCTTTTTACAAACTCTTACATTCTTTACATACTTACATATGTTTCTCTGATTTATCATATACAAAACTTTAACTACTCTCTTTCTCTTCTTTTACAGGTCCATATTTATAAGAAACATCTCAAAAAATCTATAGTAGCACACTACAATGCATACACTTCACCCCTATGGTCCACTTCCCCTTCCTAGTCTCCATGCTTCATTGGTTCACTCGGCACACTATCACCAACAATCTTATCTACATGATCATAAGGTACACATCTTCTATCTACTTTATGTTGTTGAATATTCACTCAACGACATAAAGTGGGGGAAAATGTAGACATAAAATCACGCACTTGCGTACATTTCTAGGTCCTAAAGCATACTAATGTATACATCATTCCTAAGCAAGAAAACTAGTGGTTGATAATTATATTTTACCTCTTTTTGTCTCTTGTTTTCTCTTTGGTTTTACATGCCCTACATCTGTGATGCAACCTGAATGGTTTATCTTTTATGGCCTCATACACTGGCACCTAGTTAGGACACCAACACCAGACGCTTCTCTCCATATTGGGCGCTCCTAACCATTTCTTACCTTTACTCGCTCTTTTTGTGTCTATTTTATCTTTTGGGCATATTTTTCACTTATGGGTTAACCTTCCAACTATCAATCACTAAATTCAAACAAGGGAACATATATATACTTAGTTACTTCTCAAAAATCAGGACTAAACACTAAACATTACATACTACCACCCAAGTTTACATCTAAAGGCACAAGAGCATTCAAAGGCATCCATCTGTCATCCATACAAGGGACAAGGGCTACATCACTTGTGCATACAATCAGGGTTCATTTTAAGAGACCTCTTGGAAATCGGAGGTGGAGAATACCTAGCGAATATCCCCGAAACTGGTTTCGCGAGAAGGCAAATTTTTTAGGGGTTGTATGAAAAAAATTCACTTGATTGTCAAGTGGTGTGACAGAAGGCTGCAGACGCGTGACAGGAGATTTTGCTGTTACGCATCAAGAAAATGCAGTGACACGTGTCAACAGACCTTAGTGAAGCGTGTCAACAAACCTCAATGACGCGCATCAACAAGGTTGTTGACACGCGTCACTAAGGTCTGTTGACGCGCGTCACTGCATTTTCTTGACACGCAACAGCAAAATCTCCTGTCGCGCATCTGCAGCCTCCGACCTCTACTTTCCCATCAAAAAATCTCCGTGTCACGCGTCAACACTGCCCTTTTCGTGTGTCAACACTTCCTCTATCGCGCGTCAACACCTCCTCTGTCGCGTGTCACCACTGCCCAAGTCGCGCGTCAACACTTCCTCTGTCGCGCGTCACCACTTCCTTTGTCGCGCGTCACCACTGCCCAAGTCGCGCGTCAACACTTCCTCTGTCGTGTGTCAACACCTCCTTTGTCACGCGTCACCACTGCCCAAGTCACGCGTCAACACTTCCTCTATCGCGTGTCACCACTTCCTCTGTCATGCGTCACCACTGCCCAAGTCGCGCGTCAACACTTCCTCTATCGCACATCAACACTTCCTCTGTCGTGTGTCAACACTTCCTCTGTCACGCGTCAACACTGCCCAAGTCACGCGTCAACACTTCCTCTATCGTGCGTCAGTACAGCTGTTGTCACACGTCAATAATCACAGGCTAACAGTAATCTAAATCTCTGGTGCTTAAGGGTATGCGAGTTCAAATTTCACAGTATTGGTAATTTGTTAAGCTACCTGAGGTATACTACCTGACAAATCAACTAGGTTTTTATAGGAGATGTTTTCAAATGAAGGCGAAGCCGACCCCCCAGAAAAAATATACTATATATTTTAGGCGAACAGGACACCAACCCACTCCGAATAATTCACCTTTTCAAATTTTCATAAAATGAAATTTTCGCCATATTACGAATATTCGCCGCTAAAATTATCCCTGCATACAATACATAGGAGGGGAAGTTTATTCTATTCCATCTATAGGTGCCCCTGTCATGTGTCATTCTTGAGCTCCATAACTTATAGTGAGCATTAACGACCCTTTCTATAGTTTGTTCAACATGTTTACCTGCCCAGATCACCTACAGTCTGCTTCAAAATCAGCTAAGTCTTCCTATCTCACTCTCTTGCTTATGGTTTTACATTTGTACAGGCTTGTTTTCTTTTGTCATTATTGTATTTTAGCATTCATATATTATTTATTGCAATAGTTACTCTGAAATATAGATTTAATTCAAATTAAATTAAAACAATGCGACCAAACTATGAAGTGAAATGAATAACATGTCCACACGTTTAGATTAGGACTAATACACTATTGTTTAGGTTGCATTATAATGTTATCAATATATTATTAAATAATATTCCATTCAACATGTTTCATGGTTCAATTTATATTGAAATTGTTTTGTGTATGCATTATCATGTGTTTTAAACTCCTTTTCACTAAAGAATATTTCACAAAGGTAATTGTATGTTTATGTGTGTATAATGAACATAGCACATTATAAAGTGAAATGAATGTGTCAACATGTCTTCGTGCGACTAGTGACTATGTGGTTTTCCAAAAGCATTTGTATTATTACATTATAGTGAGGAAGTGAGAAGCTTCCACATGGCATCTTGTGAAGAGAAGATAGATGTGTTGTGCTCAAAAGTAAATTTTACAAGAGTTGTGAAGTGGTCAGTTCCCGCCATTTATGTTGTTAGATGTTGGAATTTTTTTTTTATTAGTTAAATGTTTTAACTTGCTTAAAATGCTATGACTCCAAAATATGAAATTTAATAGTAAACTAGTACTAGTTAACGAATTGCAATTGTATTTGCATCTAAATATAGTTTTCATACTTTAAGGCAATTAACATGTACACTTGTACATCTTTTTATGCAATAACGATGCCTCACAATTATAAACAAGCCCACAGCCTGATATGTAAGCCACTCTACACATAATACAAACAAAATATTAATCTACAAACTTTAGGCTTGAGTGAAAGAAAACTTAGTAACAACTTTTGTTCCTTTAGTGATAACATTATTATCCATCTCTCCAAGAAGTATGAACTTGACAGCCTTTTCATTTTCTCAAAGATGTCAATCATGAAACCTTCCATGATAAACATTTATAGCCCTAGACATGTCCATGGAGGAATGCACTTTCTTTTAACAACCATTCCGGTGTTTGGAGCCATGCTTACAACATCACAAATCAAGTTTGAAGGGTGAATATGACAAATAAAATATCTTCAAGATAAGTACCACCCACATATAATAGAATGTGAAATCAGAACATACCTTGTGAGGTAGATGATGATGGATTGTATGGTGTCTCTCAAGATGAAAATGAGCGGTACATTCATTTGCATTGTATTTCATGAGTGACGAGGTAGACAAGCATATATTCTTATCAATAATAAGTCCTATAGATGTTAAACATCTATTCTCGTCATATCCCCACAAATAGGAATTTTCACAAAAGATTTGGTAAAAAATAGAGTTAGAAAAAGAAAAGAGAGCAAATATCAATGGTCCCGCTAAGATTTGAAAAATAATCCACAACAATAAAAATAACTTGACTATTTATTTACAAAGATTTCAAATTTTTGCTAGGGAAAAATTAAAAAATCGTTGCTAATAGCCTTATAAAAATTAAATGGATCATTTACTTGAATTGAAACTACTATACAATATTAGCATAAATCTCTAGGATTCTACTCAATCATAGCACTTTACCTATCTGAAACAAAATAGAAATTTTTCTATGCATACATATCTGTAAAAGATGGAGAGAGTACGTTAAAAGTTTGACAGTGTCACTCGTATAGAAAAGAAAAATCTCGAGAAATTTTGAGTGTAATCAGCTTAACGTATTACATGGGTTATGGTGGTGGAAAGAAAAATATAGAGAAATATATGGTAGTGGAAAGAAAAATATAAGGGACAATAGCCATTCGTGGAGCATTACCCAATAGTTGTGAGGGTAGTTGGTCTCATTGGATCCAATTTTTATATATTATTATATTAATACGAGATAGAAAATAATCCTATACTTGTACAAAAAATCTTCAAAATTGATGTAATAATCAATTTCATATACAACTATGCCGCTGTGAACAATAGGTTACTTGCATGCACATGACCTGGTGGGTCCCGCGCATCAACAGTCACATCAGTGGTGTGTTGTGTATTTCAACAAAATGAAATCAAATCAAGTTCAAGCAGCCAACAGGCCGTGGCTAGATTAGTGGGGACTGTGCACTGTGACTAAGTTAGTCATGATTTGATCCTAGCTGCACCTCCTTGCGCACGTGTTATTCAGTGCATTTTGAGTCAAGGGTAACTCTCACCTGTCAATAGCGGGATGCAATTTAAATAACCCATTCATCATCCATGTAGACTCCTTGCATTGTGACGTAATCGATTGAGCGTTTTGAAGCGGAGGATCGATACTAAATGCAATATAAGATTGATCAATTGTAATACTTAATGGCATTTTGAGCTGAAACTAGTTTTGAAACTTATAACTCATGGTCAAAATACCCCATTCTAAGTTCAACTCAATATTACATTAAATTAAAAATTATAGTTATTCAATCTTTAGTATGTTAGCAGACTCTGTTTTCCCCATAAAACTTGGAATATGCCAACATGTGGTTTGAACGTAAAATCCACTATATATTACCAGTGATTTAAAAATGACATTCTAAAAACCTATATATCAAAACCCAACAACAGTCAAAATTGTTAAATACGGGAGGGAAGATAACATTTAAACTACAAAACTGAACTTTGTAACTATTGAATAAGGGTCTCTTCTGTTAGAACTAGTAAAATATGCAAGAAAAAATGTAGTAGTTTCTATCACTGGCTTAGTGATAGTAAAATAATCACATCCAAACCATACTTCCGCAACAGTATCAAAGAGAAACAAAAAATTTCCAACATTTGATGTGTCGATAAACACAAGCACACTTATCCTGTGTAATTTCTCTTCCCATTTTAACCAATTTGAATTCTCTGGCATTGGCAAAGAAACCTAGAAAAATATGCTTGTAGTTGCATCAATATCCTAAACCAAGGCGAAGAGAGGCATTTTCATAGAAAACAAGGTTTCCACATGGCGATTTTCTATTCGTTTCACCCCACCCAAAGTTAGGGTGCACCACGATTGGCTGTGGGTAGATTTTTTTTTTTTTTTTTGGTAGAAATTGTGATTTGATTTGACTTGTTTTTAATTTTTTAATTTTTTTTATTGATATACCAATATATGTTAGGAGATACATTTTAATATGTCAATTAATAATAGTGTCACATTTTATTTTTTTGATTAAGTATTTAAATATTTTTTACCACAATAAAGGTTAAAAATTATCCAATCAATAAAGGCAACCAATTGAAATCAAACAAATATATCTTTTTGTTTATATGATATTTAGAAAATTGTGAAATTACATTCTTAATTTTGGAAATATGAATATTCATTGAAACATTCTTATTTTTGATCCACTGAAAAGATTTGTGTTAATTAAACACAATGAAATGTATAGTATCTTGCCAAAGGCAGAACTATTAATTGAAAGTGTTTGTGTGGGTCTTTTGGAATTACATAGTGGAAATATGTTATTGTGTCATACTCGTTTTAATGTTTTATTAAGGAATGAAATGATTGTGATACATGGCGTACTAAGATAGTGTGAGATTGAAACATGTCTCATAATGATTGGTGTCAATAAACATGAAGGCCCACATGATCAAATATCTAGTATGTTATGAAGTAGGTTTAATAATTGAACACGTCTACGTCAATGAGAGAGTATAAAATTAGTGTGTTATCTTAAAACTATAATGGCATAGAGGTATTCGTAAGGAGTACAGTAACTACATCAAGTAAAAGACTAACAATAATTGCGAAGTGATATAATGAACTCTCCATTTGAATTGAGAGGAGTTAATGGTGATTGATTTCATTAATTACAATGTATTAAATGAATTCCATTTTTGGAGTTTTTACGTAAAGGGTATCTATAGACAACATTAAAACATTCATTAAAAATTTAAGATGAATTAAATGCGGTAATTTACAAAGTTCGCATACTTTACAAATGTTTACAATTTCACAAAGTTTACTAAATTGAGCACGTAGTTTTCAATCACTAGTCATGAAATGGCACTATGTAGACACCTAAATTTGGTCTTTGACACTTGACAACATCAATTTTAACACTTTCTTACACAATTGGATTATATATATATATATATATATAACTCTTGAATACACTTTCCTCTTATTTGTTTACCCATACATGGTCTTAGGAATCATTATTTTCTAGTCACACTTATTCAAGATCAACTCATTCTATACAATAACATCTTAGAAAACCTTGACAAACACTCTCCAACTCACAATTCTCAATTATTTACCTGTAAATACTATTAACAATGTCAAATAGTATCATTTACTAGTAGCATCCTCCTTTATCTGCAATGTCCTCAATTGGCCAATGGTTATTTTTCAAATATGGCATGTTCCACTAAGTTGGCTTAAAAATATTACATGGGTCGATTATGGTGGAAAATTAACAAAGGGGCACCTATATATGCAAATGACACCATGGGTCATTCCTCACCTCTTATATATCTTAGAGCACCCCTATCACCTGAGGCACTCTCATGTGTCTTATATCATTACAAAAAGGCATAGACACATCTTAGAAATCCTCGCACATTTTATCCAAAAATCAATTTACAATCTTATGGACTCTGAAAATATCAAAACTCTTATATAACATCTCAAATATTCAAGGAACAACCCTAGGGAAATCTACTAATCCAAATCTAAAAACATTGAAGTAAAAGTAGCATGGTGTGAAGTGTCAAAGTAGGAAGGAATGAATCTAGATTGTACATTATTTTCATATCTTCACTCATATATCTAGAGAATGATGTGTTGTTTGTTCCATCTTTGGAGCATTGATATATAAACAATACTTAACCAGATCACGAGGGTGTGTTGAGGGTACTCCATCCTAAAAGGATAACCCAATTTTAAGATGCTTTGTTACTAAGCATATTTATTAGGGTTTGGACTAAAAATGGAACATAGGCTACGCCAAATTTGATTAGAGAACCCAAAATACGTCAATATCATATTGCAAACATAGGAAAATGGCTCTAATGAGTTGTAGGACTATAGAACCCTCCTAATGAATTTTGATAAATCCAAATAGTGTTGTCAGAAAGATTTGTTTAGTTGTGATGGAAATGTCCATGCAACTCCTCTACACTTGATTTTTACCAAACCTATCGACGACACATTCCTAAGTTGATTTTAGGCATATGTACTCTTTATTACGTTGATAGGCGTGCCTTCTATTGGATGAAGGCTTACCAGTTCTAATACCCATGTGCAAAATTGACAACTTCAATAATTATTATGTGTATGCTTTGATTATGGATAAATCTTAGTCCTCCATTTGTTCACTGTGACATTTTTGTATTTTCTTGGTTCATGTGAGAGTGATTGTGGTTCAGTGTGGGGTTCGTGAAAGAAGTTTTACTTGTGTGATAAAGAATCAAATCCTTAGTTTTATTAAAACTTCGTTATCTTGAATACTAATTGGTTTTATTATTTAGCATTCATCTTCCTCTTGCAAAGTACATTTCAGGTTATTTAGGGTATTCAATAGTGTTAAAAATTTGCAGGAGTTACGCACAAAAATAGAAGGTTAAAAATGTTTTTTTTGTTGGTTGTAGAGTATAAAACGTTACTAAGTGTTTTTTTTTTCAGGTATGTGCTATGTGTTTCACTGATAATATTTAAAGTTGTTTGGATGTGATGTGACTTTGACAATATCTACAAAAATTTATTTTTAATATAGTTTGTTTCTCTATTGACAATTTTTTTTAGTACATGGGTCATGATTTTATTATTTTTTTGCATCTACACATGAGATAAGTGTTTTTTATATATTTTTAATTTATTTAGGAATACTTTCCGCAAAGGAAAAAGTCAATGCTCAGTATTAATACATTATTCCGCATGTAGCTTTTCAATGTTTTCCATGTCATATACCTAACATAAGGAAATTGTTCCCTATTTGGTGTTTATGTTAATATGTCATGAACCACTTCATTATTTTATTTATAGACTAATGTCAATACTCTCTTATCTAAATTCAAACATAGTCTCTCATCCCCAAAATATTGCAATGAATGGCCCCACTATAGTGTATTATTGTTGTTGATGACGACTTGCACACCTAGAAGACTTTCAATATTTTAAAAAAACTTGGCTTTAGAATTCCTTTTCAATTAAGAAGATGATTTATGGTGTCATAAGCATTCTCAACAAAAAAATATTTCATGCCAAGAAAACATGTTATATATATATATAGTTGAAAGTGAGTTTTTGAAGGTGACTTTAAGTAACAATATTTTATTTCTACATAGTTTTTTAATGTTCTTGGGTAGTCTTAGCTCTTTGAATTCATATAGATAATAAAATTCTCCAATATTAATATTATATCAAAATATATTGTTGTTTATTTTCCCTTTACCATACAGGTTGAAGCGCTAAATTGTCAATTTCCAATACTTTTTATTTGCACCTTGTTGGTGAAATAATTTGTCATGTTGCAAATTATGTGTTTCTACCAACACTCACGGGGCTACGCCCCTCCTTCTTGTGTATAGAGAGGCTCCCATTATTGAATGCAAACTATCCTAATTCTATATAAATGTTGTGGGGTGGCCAAATAAGTCATGGATTACACATAAACACTTCACTGAGCCTATGGCAAAGTGATTGTATGGAGTACAAGGGAGGAATTTTGTAGCAATGAGGGGTAAAGGAGAGAAATTAGGAAATGCAAGGTTATTGTTGTGAGTAGGCACTATAAAAGTTCACACACAATAACCGGAGTAGATTCACATTCAATTATAGGAAAGCAACAATGTAATTAGCGAGACTAACAAACTAGAGACACACAATTCTTTAGATTCATCAAGGATACAAAGTTCCTTATTCATGATTATGCTTGCAAAGTGTAGAAAAGAGAAAGAATAGAGGAAAACATGAGAAAGGGAAATAAAATAAATGTAGCTTTTATTTCTTGTGTTAGTGATACAAATATCAACGTCCAAACGACAATCCACAATTTCTACAAAAAACTAAACTTTTTAAGATCTAGGAGCTAGGATTTCAGGATCATTTGAAATGGAGAAGCCATCCCAATTTATAGCATTGCAGATTGACCTCTCAACTACCCCCACATGACTCTTCATGTTCTCATTCAATTTATGAATTTACATCTTCTGAGGAAATGAGAAATAAGTTCCATTTTTATAAATCAAAGGGACTTTTACAATTCAAATTTCGAAAAATCACTTAAGTGAATGAGACAAATTATCATCATTACATAAACAAAGAACTAGAAGAGGAGAGAATAAAGAGGGAGAAAGAGACAAGAAGGAAGAAGTTGCCATATTTGATGAAGAAGTTGCCATATTTGATAAAGAAGCTCCTTATGACGAAGAACTTGTTGATTCATAATCCTTGACGAAGAGTTCTTGGAATGGGCTCTTGTTCCTTGAATTATTTTTTGAATTGAGTGACTGCAGATGCCAACTTATCCACCTTTGGAATGTAAATGCAACTCAACACCTTTATCCATGCCCTGGGAATATCATTTATCTTCTTGCATTGATTGAGCCATATTTTTTGTTCCTTTGCAATTGTGGAAATGGAACTTCTGATGTTGTCCAGGGACTCTAAGTTATCTTCATTGAAAAAAAGAGAGTCGCTTGCCTCTTTCTTGACCAGTTCCCGGAAGAAAACAATAAGTTCTTCCGATGATGAATTCTCAGTGAGTGGAGGGAACCCAAGTTTCTGAACACAGTTACAAACTTAATTCAAAACTTCAAAAGCATGTTGTTCGCTAGATTCAAGCTCAAATATGGAATATGCTATCATATCATAGATTTCATCTATGATGGGGACCCAAACTGGAGACAAGTTCTCGAAAACTGATGCAAACACATTCTTATTCACGAGGGTCTGAGAGTTGAAGGAGTTCATCTCGGACATAAGTTGGAACACCTCATCCTAGTGGATCTTATCTTTTATAATCTCGTCCCTCTCTTTATTCACCTCTGAAAAAGTGGCAAGAATGTATTTGATAAGAGAGATGACCTCCAGAAACAATGCCTTACCTTTCTCGATGATCTTCTTAATCCACTTCTCATTAACCTTCCCCTAAATCATATAACCTTGTGCTTTCTTGATCACCTTGGGGTCAACATTTTTTATCGGACGAATGTCTTCTATAGGAAGAGAAGATATTGAATTGGAATCCAAGAATGGTTGAATGTGAGCACTAATATTTTTTACTTGTTCCTCCAATTGCTCAATTATTTGTTTGTACTCTTTATTCCGAGTAAGGAGGTGGGAAGAGGATTATTTGAAAAGATGAGAATCACCCTCATGAGAAGCTTGACCCAATGAGATGTTGATAAACTCATAGTCTAATGGAGTCATCTCTTCCATAGGATTTTCATTCTTGGGCCAAGAAATGTCTACATATTGGTTACCTAAGGTGTCACTGAAGAAGTGAGAAGTTATCCAGGCCTTCTTCCTTTACTTGGATCAATTTTTTTGACATAGCTTCAAGATTAGGCATGATAGCTTGTTGCGTTGTTCTTGGCTCACTTTTGAGCATTTCTTAAATCCATGGGAATGGCTTTTCAAGAGTTAACATGACGTTGCTTAACAGAGCACTTTTAGGAATTTGGTGCAAGATCACTTCTTGTTCATTATGGGAAATCTCCGCTATTGGGGAGGACATACTTGGATTCCCATGAAGAGATGGAGGCTACAATGGATCAATATTTCTTGACTTGAGAAGTTATGTGAGATATTCAATGGAATTTTCCTGCTTAAAAACTTTCCTAGGATAAGGAATCATTGTGCACCCTTTTCTTGTTAATTTATTAACTCAAGAATATATTTGATGTTTGAATACCTCAATTTTCATGTTCCTCCTATAGGAAAGGATGAGCTCTTGACTAGCTCATTTGACTCACCCAACTCGCCCAACTCAAATCAACCAACTATCTAGCTCGACCAGCTCTCCAGCTCAACCAACTCAACTCAACTCAGCTCAACTCAACTAACTCATCAAAGAGATGATGGTCGATCCAACTTGATTGATGACTTACGATGACCTCATTAGCTTGAATCTCAACAGATTTCTTGACTCTTTTTTCAAATATTTTCCGATTGCACAATGTCCCTGAATTTTATCTATTGTGCCCTGTTATGTTCTTTCTCGCTCCTTGACACAATTTTAACTAGGATGATGCTTCAGGATCCTTGTCAAGAGTGAATTTCATTTTTTGAGCTATGCAAACACCTTATAACCATGTGAAGATGTCAAAAAGTAATTAGATGAGTTGAATCAGAGCCAAGTGTGACTTTCTACAAAAAAAAACGGAGACTTTATATTTTTGGCATGTCAAACCAGGACCTATTACTTTAGAAATTTTTTCCTTTCTTGCTCAATTTTTTTCTTTTGGATCTCCTTTCACACTCAATTCACCTTCATTGATGATGTTTTACCCATTTCAGAAAGTTTCTATTTTTTAGCAGTTATTTTTTTACTTTTACTTTTTCAGAAAAATTTCCAATTTTGTCTTGCCTGTTGTTTTGCATTGTTTTCAGATGAGCTAAGATATCAGAGCTTTAAATTTGAGGTAATTACTATTTTTAGCATGTGGATTGGCATGACATATGCTATTTTTAGTATTTGGTCATTTTGGACTCAATTTTCTTTGCAAAAACCATTTTTGAATTCAGCTCCTCATTGTGATCTCGTGCTCCAATTTTTGTCGTGTTCCACCTACTATAATTATTGCAAATCAAAAAGGTAAATTCTAGGGCACAAGTTACATGTATGAAACTTTGATGGAAGCCATTAATGGAGGCTTTGAGATTCAGTTATCACATGGATGCTTTAGAGAATAAAACTCAGTGAAAAGCTTAGTAGAATCAATTTTCCGGCTTGCTAGCAATGAGAATAGCTCCATTTTAGCAAACAAGGATGCCCTTGAATAATTTTAACAACATGGTGGTTGTATTTACAATTTTTTGGAGATTTCATATAATTAAAAATGGATTCCACCTTGAACTATGTGAATAAATGAGGTTAACATAAGTCATTTTGAGTTTCTTAAGTTTCTGAAAGTGTTTTTTGGTTAACGGGTGAAGTAGCATCAAGTAGTTTAAAAACTAGGGTTCCCCATGCTTTTCTTGGGGCACTTTTTTATATCCCCATTATTCCCTTAGGAATGGGGACAAGAGGTGAAAAAAATACATGCTCACTTGGTCATGACAAGTGGCGCACTGAGGTTGGATGAGAAAGGCTAGTCTATGCACCTAGGACCTGGATGGGGGATAGAGAAGGGTGCATTTTTATGTCCCCTTCAAAATGAGGACAAGATGGACACAAATTTTTTCCCTCACCAAATGGTTCCATGTGGTGTAACATGGATGCAAGATGGGAAAGTTGAGATAAGCTTGATAAGCCCTTCAAAGTGTTGCAAGTTGATCATGTGGAGGACCAAGGGGAAGAGCTAAGGAGGGGAAAAAAATTAATGGGTACAAAATAGCCGAGTTGGTGATGAACGTGTGTTGTGAGGTGTAGTGTTAGGCTTATGATCCTGGTGTTATGTCTCTGGTTTGACTCTCACCATGGTTTACCAAAACCATTTTAAATATTGACCTGATGGATCTTCCCTCTCCCCACTCTTCCCCGTTTTCTAATCCTAGTTTTGTATTGCTTGGCTGCAACAGTGGGGTGGTTGGAAGTAGTTCATTTTTTCCTCACCAAGTTAGTGGATCAACTTTAGACATTGGTTCTATTTTTAGTGTGAGTGGTTGTGGATTTGGGAGCATTGTTGCGGGTGGATTTGTGTATGGGAAGGAGGGCTCAATTGGGGTATTTCCTCAGGCTCCCTCCCATTCTTTTCTGTAGGTTACGACTTCATCCTATTTTCCCTCTAAACTGATTTCTGCTGCCAAGCTTTCCCCTTTGGTTTCTTTCGGGGATTCTGTGATTCAAGAGGAAGATTTTTTCTCCAATCATGGGTTGATCTGTCACTTCAATGGCTTATGGCCTAGGTTGTCGTTGTTGGATTCTTTGATCTCATCGACCTAGCAACCTCTCTTGAAAGGTAGAGTAGACATTTACCCTTGTGCTAAGGGGTTTTTTAGCGTGGTTTTAGATATTGCTGATGATAGAGACGTTATCTTTTCCAAGCTTTGGGAACTACAAAATCATCACTAGCTGATGAAAATGTGGTTCCCGTCTTTCAACCCTCTCACAACAACTTTCAACGCCAAGCATGTTTAGGTCTGTTTACCTCTTCCACTACAATTTTGGGGAGAAGAGTTTGGTTTCCATTGGTAACGCTTTGGGCAAGTGCTTGTCCATCGATTCAGAAACTAAATACCTCTCTTGAGCTACCCGCTTTCATTGAACCGAAAGTTTTGGATAGGATATGGACTCAACCTATGGATTATAAAGGTTTTCCCTTCATATGCGGTAAATGTTTTGCATTAGGTCACCTTACTTCTGAGTGCCATAAATTGAACCTGAAAGTGAAAGAAAAGGTTTATTGGTGGAAGGATTCCCAACCAAGCCTTTTAGTTGTTGGGAATGGCACAGATTCCTCATCGAAAGATTCGATGGAAGATGTTCAGGACGAGTTTGAATTTGATGAAGGGGAGAATTATCTTCCGGTTGACACTCGCGTTCCCCCTGCTCTGGTGTTGATGCTCCCCTCAAGAACAGATTCTAGCTACATTAAAAATACTTTCTTGAAGGAGGAGCAAAATGTTGAAAAAAAGAGGTGTTTCGGCCTCCTATCCACTTAGATGAAAACTCGGATTCTAACAAATGTGATGGTTGGACAATAGTTAATGGAAAAAAGAAAGGATCTTCCTTTCCTAAAATGAGACTAAGCTCCCATGGTAAGTTGCCCTTTGTGGTCTCTTGAGGATTGACATGTATGTTTATGCAACTGTGCTTGCCTCTTTGAATTTTGTTTCATTCAATTAGTGCCTTTGTGGCTTCTTATTCTTTGTTTCCTATGGGCTTGCTATCTATCTTTGCTTCATTGATATATCTTGCCTTCAAGGCCTTTTCCAAAACCCCCATATTTACCCTTTTTCCAAAAAATAAAGACACAAATTTACACTAGCATTGAATAACATGCAACTAGTTCGTATCAAGATTGAGTTTCTATACTTTCAAAAGGTTTTCAAATGCTTTCTTAATATTAATATCTTTGGATACAAAGCTTTTGCAAAAGTGAAGCTACAATATTTCAAACTATACCAGTGTTATATGATGTCATTTCGGGAGTTAAATTGAATCCAAACAACAATGTATTATTATTGTTTTTTGAGCCACTTGTAATTCAATTTTGAGTGTAAAATCACATTTCAACAAAACAAAGAAGAGAAATTAGTAAATATTTAATAAGAACATTAATTATTGTGAAGAGATCCTAAAGTGTTTAAGTTGAGACCACATTGACTTATTTCAAATTTGTATTTTCTCTAATTTTGATATCCAATCAATAGGTCATTGATTCATTGGTGAAGTTGTTTGGCTCACAAAGAGGCCAACAAGGATCAATTGTTACAAAGTGTAAAGGACCTTAAGGAAGTGGTCCCATTGAGGGGGTTGTTGCTTCTATTTTTGTGTTACATGTAGTCCCAAGAAAATTTTATAATTGCAAAACGACAAATATGGAATCTCCTCCTAAACTTTTGGACGAGTGGTTGTTTAGGAAGAGTAGTATGAACCCCACCTAATTATGGGGATGAGAATTTGTAGCAGTTGTTGCAGAGAGATTGTAGGGTTTCTTTTTACCAAATGTTAATTGCACATTAACTAAGTTATATTTTACAAAAAAATAATATCAACTTTTTTCAATGCCTAAATTTTAGAAGCTATCCCAAAATTTTAACAAAACATGAGATCACTTTGCTACAAAAATCCTTCCGAATTTTAGTTGCAGTACGTGCATAGAAATTTGTGGTTTTCCCCGTCTATGGGACCACTACCTAACACCAAAAAGAGAAGAGGGCAAGATCGTTCCCTCAATGAATTTGGTGGAATGGATACCCTTAGGCCTTGATGGCATGTATACTCCTCAATCCTTGGAATAAGTTGGCCTCAAGGAACAAATTAGAAGGTAAATTATTTTGTTCACCTGAAATCATCCTCCTAGGTGAATTTAGTGGAATGGATAGGCCTTATAAAACAAAATATTCTATGCACCTGATACCATCATGATGCAAAGATAACAATTTAGAAGGAAAATTAATTTACGATACCAACAAGGGCGAATTTGGTGGAATGAACAGGCATAAGAAGGCATATCAGTATATGCATTGGTGATACCATCAATGTAATAACACCAAAAAGGGATGAGGCTAAGATCGTGCCCACGATGAATAAATACCCCTTATCCCTTAGCACTAAGCAAACATCAAGAATAAATTACTTTGTACACTTTATAGGTATCAATACAATATATATTCCTAGAAAGATATCATTTATGAAAAAATTAGTATATTAGGATATGTTTGTTCAAATAATATATTCTTTTTTTTTGCTTGAAAATTGTCGATTGCATAGATATTGGCATCTATGCCTATGATAAATTGGAGATTACATACAACTGATTTATACTTGATGATAAGTGTATATCTATATCGAAGTCTTCCTTTAGCTAAGCAGCCACAACTATGGGGCATCAAATCCGTCAAAGTCACCCAGGTAACGATCTTGGCCCTATCTGTTTGTTGACTCTTCCTGTCGGGTATCTCCAGGCCTTGCACTCAGCAAGACTTAATCCATGGCTCTAAGCCAACCTAAAGAACAAGTTACTGTGTACACTTTATAGGTATCAATACAATATATATGCTTAGAAAGATATCATTTATGACAAACTTCATATATTATTAGAATATAAATAATATATTCTTTTTTTGTTTGGAAACGACATCTCTGCCCATGATAAATTGAAGATTACATACGATTGATTTACATTTGATGAGTAAGTGTATATTTATATCAAAACCTTCCTTTAGCTAAGCAGCCACGAGCGTCCAATCCGTCAAAGTCACCCAGGGAATGATCCTGACCCTACTAGGGGGCATCCAGGGAACGATCCTAGCCCTATCCACTTGTTGACTCTTCATGTCGGATATATCCATGCCTTGCATTGAGCAAGACTTCATCCATGGTGGGCTCATATCAACCCATTCAACTTCACCAAGAGACCAAAGACCCTTTGATAAAAAATAATATATTCTTTTGTGACAAACTTTATATATTATTAAGATATACATAACATTGATACTCATAATCATGGGTCAATAAATTACCAAATTCAAACTCATCTCCTTGTTAATTCACAATATATACAACTACATTCCCTAATCCCCTCGTCTACGTGATTAAAACCGAGAAAGGGGGGGAAAAAAAAAAAACTAAAGAAAACTTCTCGACACAGTGCGGTCATTGTCAAAGCTTTAAAGAATCACACGCAAGAGATTAAATTCATATTCTATCTTTTCAATAAAGGAGGAATGCTTTCTTGTTTTAAATCTTAATTGAGTTAACGAGAACTGAGTTACCTGTAATAAACCCTACATTAAGTGCATTGAAGCGAAATGAAAGCAATTAATTTCCGTTCTTCTAATTTGGTCCTCCTCTAAATTATTGTCTCCTTAATTTTCTCCATTAATGTAGTGCTTTCTTGCTATTTAAATTTTAGAGAGATTTTAGGTTTAAATCCAGCATGATTGTTACCATTTTAATTTGCTGTGTTTCTAAATCATCCGTCAATAAGGAATTAGAGCTCGGCATCATTTTCCCTTTACTTTTTTGGTTTTCCATCTATATATATAAGCATGCATGCCACAAGTTTTTTACTCTTACTCCATAGGTTTTTTTTGGGGTATATTGTGTTGTTTGGGAGTTTTCTCTTATCAAATTTCAATTCATTAGAATGTAGGAAAACTTTAGTAGCAGAGTTTGCAGCAACTTCGCTGAAGTTTCTTGGGCTTTGAATGTGTATTTTCTGGACATCAAATTGAACTACCCAGAAAAAAACTTTTCATTATTGCCAGGTAAGGATTTCGAACTCAAATACGGTGCAGATTTAATGTAACATTTGTGGTTGGTTCAGAGCAGTTTTTCAAGATTGTTTTTTTATCAGTGTTTATTTTTTAAATACATTGTTCAAACTCTGATTATTGTCTTGATTGAAGATTTTTTTGTTTTTATGTCAGAGAGCTTAGTTCAGATGTGGACTAGTAGTTTTCTTGTTTTTGGAGCCTGAACCAATGCTTTGTTTATTCACTACTTTTTCAATTTTTAGGGTTGTGCAAGAATGGGAAGAGTAAAAATTCCAATAAAAAGAATTGACAACCCAAATGCCAGGCAGGTATGCTTTTCCAAAAGGAAGATGGGTATCTTCAAAAAAGCCAGTGAACTGTCTGTATTGTGTGGTGCAGAGATTGCAATCATAGTGTATTCTCCAGCAGGGAAGGCCTTTACATTTGGGAGCCCTGACATTGATTTTGTGGTTGACAAAAATCAAAAAATTCCAGCCCGGGTAAATGATAAGAAAGTTCAAAAATCATGGAGATCAGTTCAAGTGTACAACTCCGTACTGAGGGACCTAGATGCAGAAAAGAAACAAACTGAGAAGCTCAAACAAGTGGATTCATGGTGGAGAAGAGATATAGACAATCTAGAGCTGCATCAACTGGTTGAGTTTGTTGATGCACTCAAAACATTCAAGGAAAGGGTTATTGAGGTTGTACAAGGGAAAGAATCAAAGAAGTGTAATGACAAGCACCCAAATGAAATGGAGGCTGCACAAATGGCCCAAGTACAGCCTTATCAACCACATTTATGGGATGATGAACAGGGAGCGTTCATTAATACTCAGTCTGTAATGGGTTCTTCTTCCTTGAATGGATCCAATCATGCAAGCAATCCACCTCTAATGCTGCAAGATGGCAATGAGTGGTCTTTCTTGACTTACGGGAATCCATCAATTTTCAATGAAGGAATGCCATCCCATTTACTTATGCCAGATGAGGGTTGTCTGCCTTTGTCTGCCGTGATGTCTGACTTGCAGAGGGTGGTAATGCCTGCAGACAACCGTCATTTATTCTCTGATAACTGATTTTTGAAGATATGTTTGCAATACCATCTTCAACGAAGGAGATTTATAAATCTTTTTAATTGGTTCTCGCTCACCAATTCAAATGATATTGAATTAATTCCATTGTGTTTGACTCTCTCTCGGTTCCCCTATTGAAAAATCCATTGTGTTTGACCCCTCTCCTAGGGCTTCCCTGAAGTCGCGAATACTTGTAAATATGAAATCTGCATTCCCTGCCATTATTGGCACGTACCAAGTCTCTCTGTCAAATTAATCTCGTTGTCAAACTCGAAATGAGGATAAGGTTGTCATGTTTTGGTTTGGATTCTGGAAGGGCGTGTTTTTTTCCTTTAAGACTGTTCTTCGAGTGTGGGCAGGTGTCTTGTAAATGTCTTGTTTTCTTACAAATATGATGATAAAAGCTATGTTTTTGTAGTCTACGATCTGAAACCATTGCATTTCACCCTACTTTGATATTATTTTCTGGTTAATTTTTTTTTTTTTTTTGTGTATATTTGAGTGTAAGTGAACAACCCTAACTTTGCATTACTTGTTTCCCTTTTAATAAATTTTCTCTAATAAATTTTTGCATATCCGTTCTCGACAAATTTTTGCATATTCAAGCGTAAGTGAACAACCCCAACTCTATACCCCTGTCATATATTTTAATAAAATTGTTCAACAAATTTATAATACTTTCCGGGATGCCAAAAATGAAAGGGAAGATTTGGAAGACATACTCGTACCAAAATTTTAGGTACCATCATTGTGTCTTGAGTTAACCCCAAGAAAACATTGAGTCAAGAAAATCCCCGCTCTGCCCCAAAACTAGGGTCCCTTATGTAAAATCACTTGAAGGCATTCCTTTAAAAACCCATTATCACGACATTACAACACCCTCGAATGCCCTGAATGTGAGATGGGGCATTCAGTGTAATTTGATCATCTCTCAAGTTATGGGACTTGCAGGTTTGAGATGACCCTCCAGAGAAGGTTGGTTCCTACACCTAAACTACCTGCCACAAGCTACTCTCAGTGCAGGAAAGACTATCTAATCATAACCTAATATTCCAAGGGACCAGGGAGAGAGAGTGGATAGCATAAAAATAAAGCCTACACTAACAGTGGTGATACACCAGAAAAGGAGGTTGTCGATCATAATTCCTACTTCCCGAAGTGAAGAGAGGTGAGCACTGGAGAGGATGGACAAATGCATCATAGACCAAAGATGAGACTCACACAAAACAACGCTTCAAATACATTAAGCATAGCCCCCAAAACTTGTAATAGACATCAAGAGATATGCACAGTATACCTTGTAATGAAGAGAGGCAAGAAGAGGCAATAAAACATGCAAGGATGGACAAAATGCATCACAAAACACATTATATTGTTCTAATAGATATGCGCAGTACAACATCAGAGGGAAGGAAGCATGGAAATTCCATTACAAACATGGAGAAGGAGGCTTAAGCTCAACATTCAACCTTAGCAGAGGAGAGGGGGGGGGGAGAGAAAAATGACCAACTCCTCTACAAATGAGCCCAAGGATACAATTTATATAATTTTAGAAGAAGAGAGAAGGGAAATCCCGAAATCCAATTTCTAACCACTTGAAAGAGCCAATAAATGAGTGCAATTGATGGTATTTTTCTTGCAAAAGGCTCCCTGTTCTATACCATAACCTGTAGAAGTGAAATAATGATGACCATGCCTCTTAACTGCACTCCCAACCACCAATAAAATCATTGTTTTGGACCTGGCCTATTTTCCTTTAAAATATCCCCTGAATCTGCATCAATTCCTAAATTTCGTGATTGTTGTGGATCGGGCTCGAAGCCACGATTCCAACGAGACCTATTTTGTGAAAATCCATTGAGAATTTCTCTAGTTATGGCTTTCTAAGTGTAGGTAGCTATCTTGAGTTTTAAAGGCTAGCGGGAATGTCTCGGGACTCGACAATTAAATTTTTCGTTGAAAAGATATTTTAAATATTTATTTCCTCCTTCTGATGTTTCCTTTATCATTTAAATGACCTTACATTTAAAATGTTGTGGGGCCGCCATTGAATCTTATACTTTGTATTGAGGCTATTTACATTAGCCAACTCGGCCAACTCGACCGAGTTGGATCCTTTCTTATCTTGTTGAGCCCTCTCATGCATCAACCAACTCTTTTGCATTAGGACATGTTGCACATACATTGGGCTCCTCTCGTGCTGTGTGTGCCAAGTTGTCTACCTTGGCATTCTCTCCTCTTTCACGTGGTAAGCTCTTTTATTTTTTATTGTCGACCATTACATCACCTACCTCCACACTTTTTGCATAACATGATCTCCACACACTCCCCACACCATCATGGCTCTCCCTGCTCCACAGTTAATAGGGCCAGTCGGGCCTTTGACCTCCGACATACCTACACTATGTTCATTGCGAGCGAGTCGGGCCTTTCATGCACAAATGTCCCAAGGTGAGTTGGTCAATCTCCTTCCATTTAGGCCACGATAGCTACTCCGTGAACTCCTCTTGGCTCCGGCTATCCATATCCGCATCAGCAAAAGCGAGTTTCCATGTCCTAAGAGGCCCAACTCGCTCACGGGCCACTCGGGCACAATTCTACCTCCATTTTTTCAGCACAACATTACTTGCGGCACTTCGGCTATTTCGGAGACTTATGTCCCGATTCACCCTTGGGCTCCCTGGGCCACATTCGTTCACTTTCCCGACAACTCACCATTGTACTCAGTTCGGCCTCCATTGCGACTTAGACATTATTTTACTTCCCTTGTAATGGTCTTTGACTCCACCTTGGCCAAATCCACATTTCATTACAGAATTTCCATGAAATTTGTAAAATGGCTCATTTTGTCAAAACTCGTGACTCACCTTTAAGAATGAACTTAGTTACATAACGCAGAGCTCGCTCTACTCATGCTTCCAATGGGGCTTTCATGGACTACATGACCTGAGCTCGACTTTCCATGGCTACGTCGATTTGGACTCAAAATGTAAAAGCTCATCATCCCTTGGCATGACTTATCCCTGCAGTGTTCAAGCCTAGCTTGGTTATGATAGTACTTTGCCACAGTCTATGATTTGACTGAGTTTTGAGGAGATTTTCATTGTCATTCTAGCACATATTAGCCCAATAGTCATTGCAAATCGACTTACGTCACTATCAATCTTTAGACTATGTACGTATCGGTAGCTCGTGCGGGTTCATCATTCACGGCCTGGGTCCTCTTACAGTTAGAAATCGACTCGACCTTCATTATCAAAATGAATTACTCTTGTTCTATTAGCTTGACGCAAACCACTTGAAACTCGCTGACCTCCATAATGAATAACTCGACCCGCTTCTTTCATGTAGCTCGTTAAGGCTTGATTTCCATCATTATGGACCGCTTTGCTTGTGGTACAAACCCAATGGTCTTCAATACATAGCTTGCCTCTTATACGAGTGGCTCGATCTAACCATATACCCTAGTTCAGGCCCAATGCCGATGGATACAAGCTCGATGACTCATTCAAGGAGTGGTTCAGTCTTATTGCATAGCTTGGTGTACTATAATCAGCTCAACAATCCAGAAAATAGCTCGTTCAACAAGTTGGAGAATGGTTTGGTTGTATCCAGAAAACAACTCGACTTATTACGCGACGACTTAATGGCTCTAATAGACAACTCAGTGACCATTTCACACAGCTCGAGTTGTGAACACAATATCTTAATGAGCATACAACTCGACTTGCTCGATTAAGAGCTCGATGATCTACAACCATTTGATGGCTAGACTTAGATCATTTGAGCAACTTGGTCTAGTTAATTTGAAGAGCTCGGTGAACAATAAAAGAGAGCTCGGTCTTGTTTAATGGAATATAGCTCACTGCAATAATAAAATTTGCCATCCCTAGCAACCAACTCAAATAGCTCAACATCATCCAACACTCTCGATAACTCGGTCATTGGTATCAAGATAGCTTGGTTATAAATAGTAGGCACAACTCCGTCTCCCATAATTACCGACATAGCTCGACCCCTGGTCTTGATTGAACAATCTGAATGAGCTCTATCCAAAGCAGCTAAAAAAATTCATATGAAATGTATACCTCCTTCTAGACCCTTCTATGGAGACTTCTGGGACTTTCCCAGGTACACCAGAGCCGTGAGAGACAATGTTGGGAGATTGTTTGGACAAATTACCAGATTTGTAGTTTTTCTCTTACAAGCGGATCCCTACCACTTGTCATGATACAAGCTTGATCGTTTCCTGATTTCACTATGAAGGTGAAATGGGATAACAATTTTGGCGATTCATGGGGCCATTTGCTTGTTAAATGGAGCATGACCAACTTCATGTAGCAATCCATTGGGCATGGAGTTTGCATGATCAACATAGACTGATTTGAACTCTGAAAACTTAACCCCGGATCATTTGAAATACTTGGAATGTAGTTGTCTTGCTACCCGAAAAATCCTTCCACTGCTCGCACTTTCAACTTCATAAGAAAATCTTGAAATTTGTTTTGTAAGAGTAGAAAATTGTTTTAAAACTTGAATTCCACTCATTCTTGTAGCTGTAATATGCTGAGGTTGAAGGATGATAAACATTGTCATTGCTGCCTCAACATCTGATTTTGTCAAATATGAATAAGTAATACTGAGTATACTGCAGAATTTGAGTGAAACTTTCCAGTTTAGACATCATGGAACTCTATTAAGTTATGCTTTTCTTTCTTCCTCAGAATGTTGCTTTGGCTGGAGTTGATTTCTAACTTGGGCTTACCAGCTGGTTCTTTGTTTGCTTGGCATAGAGGACACTTAAATCTTGCTGCAATTGTCCCTGGAGATAATTATCAAGATTTCCTCCTTAACTGATTTTAGTTGCTATGTATTTGTTTTAATTTGAAGTTTGTAACTATTACAAGCAACTATGATCTTCTCATTACAACAATTGAAAGCTTGATGCATTGTACTGGTTAGAGCAACACGAACAAAAGTTATATACAAAAGATGAAATCATACATGCCTCAAGTAAGAAATGCGGAGTGTGCACAAGCACTTATTTTGTTGAAAACAAACCTACTCCTACCCTACACTAACCAAAGAGATGGGAAACTTCAAACAAAACCTGCCACCAGTGATGAGAAATAGTTTCCCTTCCTTACAATCGACAGCCATGTAAATGATTTGGCATTGAGTACAGTTGAGATTAGGAGTGGAAGGTTGGCTGCAAATTGACTTCCCATTTCCTCCTTCACCAAGGTATCAACAATGAACAAGACATATACCTCTTCCAGCTACTGCTTACTTGGTTCCAAGAGGTGTTTTTGTTGATCATTGGCACATTGAAGTTCTTCCTCATACTCAGATACAAGCATGACATGTTTTAGATTCTTCCTTGGCTTTAATGAAGCCAAGTACCTAATTGGGAAAGGTCCGGTCCTTGCTGAGGTTATGCCCATTACTTTGAAACTTAACTTCGAAAATGGAGTCTTCCTGTAGACCTTCTTGAAAAAGAGGGGTTATCTGTAACTTGATCTTCTTCTTCTTGCACATCTATAGACAACTGATGTCCCCTTTTGGTGAATGGTATGGGAGAGATGATGACATCTTCTTGCTATTTCCCTTCCTCTGCGTCCAGAATGACATTTGGAAGATCAAACTCTTCCAACTTCGATTCAAGAGGCATGTTCCAAACTACAAATCCTTCTTGCACGTTCTCCTTTTTGGTAGCAAGCTCTTGTGATTGAAGGGTGAATGATGAGGCAACAAAAGTTGTAATTTCTACAGGCTCTTCCTCATCAAAACATTCCTCCAAATCTGATAAGCAATCAAACTCTTCGTTGTCCTGCTGCAACAAGGTCTCTCCCTTTTACATGATGACCTTAAAATCTGCATTATTTTCACCATATGAAGCTTCATCTTCAAACATGAAGCTAATGAGTTCAAACTCCTCCACCAAATAAATTTTTTGGAGAGAAGTGGGGGAGAAGTCTGCAACTTTATGTGCAATCCACTCACAATTCAATGCCTTTGAATTCATCTTGCTTCACCTCCATGTGTTCCTCTCTAACTGGAATTAGAGCTAGTTGTTCTTCCTCTTCTTGGATTGATTTTAAAACTTCAGTTAGATGAGCAACTTCTTTAAACAAAGTGCCATCATGGACACTGCATTCAGAGCAAACTAATTATTGACCATCTTCTTGTTCCATTTCTACAACAAAATCAACCTCAACTACGACTGTCTCATCAACTTTTACCTCCTCCTTTGGCTTTACCAGCAGGGGAATCTTTTCAATTCCAAATTTGAGAGCCCATTTTTTCATTTCCTCTGTTATTTCTTGTTTTCTAGGCTCTTCTTCGTGTTTCCCTGAGCTGGTTATTTGATTGTTTACTCCCCAAGATGAACTTGAGACAGCAAGAGGAGGGAAGGGTTGGGTTACCCCAGATTTTAAAATTACTTGTGGTGGTGGAGGAAGTAGAACTTCTTGTTTGTTTGGAGGGGATGACTGCTTAGGAGGGAAAAGGGATGAAGAGTTGAGATGAGATGGAAGATTAGAAGATGGAGAAGGGAAATCAACACTCGGGGAAGTGAGAAATGTGCTTGAATTATGGTAATGCTTAAATGATAAAGCTTGGGAGAGAGAAAATGAAGGACAAGGAGCTGGTGATTGACATACCCATTGACAAGGTTGTCTTACACTTCGTTTGAATTCTTAAATATCCTCAATCCACTGTGCAAGTTGGGGTAGCGTTTCAACCCTGAAATCAAGCTTTTGTTGTGCGCTATAATGTCTTAGAAAAGGGCCTTCCCATGGACAAGGTGCCCTACAACCTAAGTGCAGACACACAATTCAGTGCGAGTGGCTCTTCTTTAGTCTAGAGGAATAGGATCTCGTCATCGACACTCTTCTGGGAGACTTTCTAGAGTTGCAGAGTTTAGGTCCGTCCATGGCATCTTCTGCATTCCTCTTGTTTCCCTCTTCTTCCCTCTTCTTCTTCTTTCCGAGAGATTTCTGCTTGGTGCATGGGTACCTTTTCAGGCTCGTCTATTGTTGGGACCCATCTTTGGCATATTTATTAGATTAGAGAGTGTTTTTTTTCTTGTGGTAGATTTTTTCCCACTGGGTTTTTCTTCACTGCTTGGAATCTCTTTTTTGTGCATGGGTACCTCATCGGCCCTTGTGTCAGGACCCATTTTTCATTTCTGACTTGCCGCCTCATCCTAAGTTACAATGAAGGGGATGCTGGTGTAAGTTATTTTCCACATCATTAGGTGAGATCGTATGTCCACATTTCATTTAGGGGTCATTATGAGATTCTCTTACGCGTTAGTGCATCATATGCATCATTGGGAGTTACTTTTCTATTCTGGTAATGTAACTCCCCCTCACCACTCAAGCTTTCATGATTGCAGCATTATGGGTTACTCAACACCTCCTATATGTACACCCCTTTGGATCTATGAGATAGATAGAGAGAGAGAGTTTGTAGATTGTAACAAGGTTCTTCCTATGTTTTGAATCTTTGCATGCACATTTGGTTGATGCTCACTCCTCCCAAGATATCTTCACATTGTTGTTCACACGTCCGTTGATGTGCACGTCGTCCCTTGTGATCCTTGCATTTCGGGTTTCAAACCCTCTTTCATAGATCACCCTCAAGATAAGGATGGTTCCTACTCCTAAACTACTTGCCACAAGCTACTCTTAGTGCAGGAAAAACTATCTAATCCTAATCTAACTTTCCAATGGACCAGGGAGAGAGAGTGCATAATAATAAAGCCTACACTAACAGCAGTGGTACACCAGAAAAGGAGGTTTTTGATCATAATCCCTACTTCCCGAAGTGAAGAGAGGTGAGCACTGGAGAGGATGGACAAAATGCATCATAGACCAAAGATGAGATTCACACAGAACAACGCTTCAAACACATTAAGCACAACCCCCAAAACCTGTAATAGACATCAAGAGATATGCACATTATACCTTGCAATGAAGAGAGGCAAGAAGAGGTAATAAAACATGCAAGGATGGACAAAATGCATCACAAAACACATTATATTTTTCTAATAGATATGCGCAGTACAACATCAGAGGGAAGGAAGCATGGAAATTCCATTACAAGCATGGAGAAGGAGGCTTAAGCTCAACATTCAACCTTAGCAAAGGAGAGAGGGGGGGGGCAGGAGAGAAAAATGACCAACTCCTCTACAAATGAGCCCAAGGATACAATTTATATAATTTTAGAAGAAGAGAGAAGGGAAATCCCGAAATCCAATTTCTAACCACTTGAAAGAGCCAATAAATGAGTGCAATTGATGGTATTTTTCTTGCAAAAGGCTCCGTTCTATACCATAACCTGTAGAAGTGAAATAATGATGACCATGCCTCTTAATTGCACTCCCAACCACCAATAAAATCATTGTTTTGGACTTGGCCCGTTTTCCTTTAAAATATCCCCTGAATCTACATCGATTCCTAAATTTATTGATAGTTATGCATCAGTCTCATCTCGGAGCCACAATTTCAACGAGACCAATTTTGCGAAAATCCATTGAGAATTGCTCTAGTTATGGATTTCTGAGTGTAGGTAACTATCTTGAGTTTTACAGGTTTGTTACAATGTCTCAGGAATAAACAACTAAATTTTTGTTGAAGCATATTTTAAATATTTATTTCCTCCTTCTGATCTTTCCTTTATCATTTAAATGACCTTGGATTTAAAATGTTGTGAGGCCACCGTTGAATCTTATACTTTTCATAGAGGCTATTTACATCAGCCAGCTCGGACAACTCAGCCGAGCTGGCTCCTTTCTTATATTTTCGAGCCCTCTCATTCATCGACCAATTCTTTTGCATTGGGACGTGTTGCACATACGTTGGGCTCCTCTCGTGCATTTTGTGTCAAGTTGTCTACCTTGGTATTCTCTCCTCTCTCGTGTGGCGAGATCTTTAATTTTTTATTGTCAACCATTACATCACCTACTCGGTTCACCTCAAGAATCAAAACATTACTCTATATGGCATCACGTTAAGGTCATTTTGGCTTGTGTTCCACGTTGGTATCTCACCTTGTGCATGGGCTATACCACTAACTGGCCTAAGTCTTAATGTAATGTGGGTCGGATCCCTTTTGCGGGAACTTCAACTCGTGTTGACCCAACTATACATATCCACACCGGTGTAAATCCATTCAATATGTTGGGCCACTTGTGCATCAATGTTATGCTTCACCCGCAATTCAGGACATTGACTGAGCCTTCACCCATATCCACCAGTTGGCAAATTCAGACATTCATGTCCCATGCAGCCTAACTCACTTGCGGGTTGCTTTGGCCTCCTACCTCCGCTTTCACCGCATAACATCGTCAGGCTCCTTTCATGCAGGGATTTTGAGTTTCTTCGACATGCCAAGCCCATGGGACATTCGGGCCACTAACTTCTGCCATGCCCACCTTGAGTTTTTGCGGAGATGTCAGATTTCTGGCGCACACAAGGCCCGACTCGCCTAGGTCATTCAGACTACATTTTTCTGGTTTTTCCGCACTACATGACCTAAGCTCAGTTCGTGGCTTGCCGAGTTGGCTCAATGAGCCACCACCTTTTCCTTCACATTTTGTTAAGTCTTCAACCTTCATGGTTGGGCTCATTAGTTTGTTAATTGCTCGGCTCATGAGAGTATCTCGACTCATTGATTAGAGCTTAGTCGCTTCACTGCAAATCAATTTGTCACACAAGTTTGGATATTACGTATTTCAAACTAGTGCCTTCATCTTACATTATTATATCCTTACAAAACTCACTAAATTCTTAGCATTTTCCAAGTTTTGGAACTTCTTGGCCTTCTCGCCATATGACACCCAACTGTGCGACATTGGCTCTCCAATGTTATGTGATTATTGACATCCCACGAGGAGCCTTTGGATTGGTTTACAACCAGTGTAAATTATAGCTTGCTTCTTCTACGAGTAGCTCAATTTGTCCACATACCCTTTTTCCTGATTGATGCCATGAACACAACTCAGTGACCATTATGCAAAGCTTGACACCTCACATCATTCATGTTTGATGATATCTCACCCAGTCAAAGTGGCTTGGTCTTCTCATGATGAAGGTAGCTCATTCTTGTCAAATTCATATGATCTTGTAATGGCTCAATGAACCTCTCATATTTGAAGCAGCTGGGGTTGTGAACACAGTATCTTAATGAGCGTAAACTAGCTCACTCCACAATAGCTCAATGATCTTAACCAATAACTCGACCACTTACCCCCTTCAAGTGATCAGATAGCTCAGTTTAAGAGCTTCCCTTTGTACATGATCCGGTTTCACAAAACATAACCAGCTCAGTTTAAGAGCTCGGATTACACTGCATCATCCAACACTTGGGTAGCTCGGTATTGGTATCAACATAGTTTGGTTTTTTTGGCACAACTCGGTCTCCTATATTATCGACATAGCTCAATGGTCATATAGAACTAGCTTGATAGCTCTTCAAACACCCAAGACAATTCTTTGAGAATTCTTCTAACCTTCTTGGAGACTTCTGCACTTTCCATTGCCAAGGAGCTGAAAAACAATTTCGGATAGTGTTTTGAAACCATACTGCTAGATTTTATCATTTCTTACCAAGTGTGCCCCATAACCACTTGTCGTAATTCAATCTTGTCAGTTATCCAATTTCCCAGGGTAGCAAAATTAGATAACAATGTGGTGACTTGTAGGGCCATTTTCCTGTTAAATGGAGTTTGACTAGTTGCCTGAAGCCATCCATTGGGCATGGAGTCTACATGATCATTACAAACAATTCCAAACCTTGAAAATCTTGCCGCCGGAACATTTGAAAAACTAGGAATGTCGCTACTTGCTTTCCGAAACTGCCCTCCGCTTCTCGCACTCTCATAAGAAAATCTTGAAATTTTTGTTTTGAGAGTAGAAGATTATATTAAAATTTAAATTCCACTCATTCCTAGCAACTGTGATATGTGAGACTAAATGATAAACACTTTCATTGTTGCCTCAACATTTGATTTTGTCAAGTATTAGTAGGCAATAATGAGTATACTGCAAACTTTGAGTGAAACTTGCTAGTTTGGACATCATGGAACTCTATTAAGTTCTGATTTTCTTTCTTCCTCTGAATTTCCAATGCTGATTTGACTGGAGCTGATTTCTGGCTTGGGCTGTCGGCTGGTTCTTGACTGTTGCATGACACATAGGCTTGATGTAGTTGTTCTTGGAGAGAATCATCAAGACTTCCTGCTTCACTGATTTTAGTTGCTCTGCATTTGTTTGATTTGAAGTTTATAACCATTACATGAAACTATGAGTTTCTTCCTGCAACAATTAAAGGGGATGGTGCACTGTACTGTATGGAGCAACACAATATATATATATATATATATATATATATATATATATATATAATAAAAATCATACATCCCTTAAGTAAGACATGTAGAGTGTGCACAAGAACTTCTACTGAAAACAAACTTACTCTTAACCTACACTAACTAGTGAAATGGGAAATTTCAAACAGAACATGAAACTAGAAATGCAAAGTAGTTTTCCTTACTCATAACTTACAACCATGTAGATGAATTGGTACTACGCACAACTGAGATTAGGAGTGAGAGATTGGGTGCATATTGTTTCTCCACTCCCTCTATCAAGGTATCAACTTGAAATAAAACAAATACCTCTTCAATCTACTGCTCACTTGGTTCCAAGAGGTATTGTTGTTGATCCTTGGTACTTTGAAGTTCTTCCTCATGCTTAGAAACAAGCATGATAGGTTTGGCTCCTCTCTTGGCTCTAATGAAGCCAAGTATTTTATAGGGCAAGGTTTGATCTGCTAAGTTTTCTCGCTCCTCTAAATTCCATCTTCGGTAAGAAATCCTTCATGTAGACCTTCTTGGAATAGGTGACTACCTATGGATTGTTTCTCTTCTTCTTGCACATCTACAGACAACTTATGTCCCCTTTGAGTGAATGGTATGAAAGATGTGGCAGCTTTTTTCTCTTTTCCTTCCTCTGCATCCGATATTACATTCGGAAGACAAAACTTTTCCAAATTTGATTCAAGAGACATGTTACAAACTGCAGGTTACCTTTTCACGCTCTCCTCTATGGCAGCAGGTTCTTATGGTTGAAGGAAAAATTACGGGGAAGTAAATGTTGTAATTTCTATGAGCTCTTCCTCATCAAAACATTCCTTTAAGTCTGATAGGAAATCAATCTCTTCATTGTCCTATTGTTCCAAAGCTTCTTCCTCTTGCATGATGGCCTTTGAATGGTCTTCTTCTTCTTCAAAAATGAATCTAGTGAGTTCAGATTCTTCCAAAAAATCATATTTTTGGAGAGATGAAGTGGGAGAGATACCTGAATTTTACTGTGCAACATGCTCATGATTCGATGCCTTTGAATCCATCTTTCTTACCTCCATGTACTCCTCTCTAATTGGATTTGGAGCTGGTTGTTCTTTCTCTTCTTGGATTGCTTTTGCAACTTGAGTTGGATGAGTGACTTCTTCAAACAAAGTGCCATCATGGAAACTGCATTCAGAGCAACCTGATTGTTGATCATCTTCTTTTTCCACTACTACAACAAAATCAACCTCAACCACCACTGGCTCATCAACTTTGACCTCCTCCTTTGGCTTTACCAGCAGGGGAATCTTTTCAATTCCAAATTTGAGAGCCCATTTTTTCATTTCGTCTATTATTTATTTTTTTCTAGGCTCTTCTTCTTGTTTCCCTTGGCTGGTTATTTGATTAATTACTCCCCAAGATGAACTTGAGACAACAAGAGGAGGGAAGGGTTGGGTTACTCCTGATTTGTAAATTACTTGTGGTGGTGGTGGAGGTAGAACTTCTTGTTTGTTTGGATGGGTTGAAAACTTGGGAGGGAAAAGGGCAGAAGAGTTTAGATGAGATCGAATATTATAAGATGGAGAAGGGGAATCAATACTCGGGCCAGTAGGAAATGGGCTTGAATTATGGTAATGCTGAAATGATAAAGCTTGGGAGGGAGAAAATGAAGGACAAGGAGTTGGTGATTGACCTACCCATTGACAAGGTTGTCTTACACTTCAATCGAATGCTTCAATATCCTTAGTCCATTATGCAAGTTAGGGAAACATTTTAACCATGAAATTAAGCTTTTTTTGTGGGCTGTAATGTCTTGGAAAAGGACCTTCCCATGGACAAGGTGCCCTACAACCAATCCTGGACAAAATGCATCACAAAACACATTATATATAATCAATAGATATGCACAGTACAACATCAGTGGGAAAGAAGAAAGGAAATTCCATTAAAATCATGGAGAAGGAGGCTTAATCTCCACATTCAATCCTAGTAGAAGAGAAAGAGAGAGGGGGCAGGAGAGAAAAATGACCAACTCCTCTACAAATGAGCCCAAGGTTACAATTTATAGAATTTTAGAAGAAGAGAGAAGGGAAATCCTGAAATCCACTTTCTAACCACTTGAAAGAGGAAATAAATTAGTACAATTGATGGTATTTTTCTTGCATAAGGCTCCCCATGTTGTCCCATAACCTGCAGTAGTGAAATAATGATGATTATGGCTCTTAACTACACTCCCAACCACTAATAAAATCACCATTCTGGAGCTTGCCTATTTTCCTTTAAAATATCCCTTAATTCTACATCAATTCCTAAATTTTTTTATTGTTGTGCATTGGATATAGAGCCATGATTCCAAAGAGACTAATTTTATGAAAATCCATTGAGAATTGCTCTAGTTATGGCTTTCTGAGTGAAAGTAGCTATATTGAGTTTTACAGGCTTGCTGCAATGTCTCGGGACTAGACAATTAAATTTTTGGTTGAAAACATATTTTAAATATTTATTTCCTCCTTATGTTTCCTTTATTATTTAAATGACATTTCATTTAAACTATTGTGGGGCCACCATTGAATCTTATAATTGGCATTGAGGCTATTTACATTATCCAACTCGGCCAACTCAGTCGAGCTGGCTCCTTTCTTATCTTGTCGAGCCCTCTCATGCCTTGACCAACTCTTTTGCATTGGGATGTGTTGCACATGTGTTGGGCTCCTCTCATGCCTTATGTCCTGAGTTGTCTATCTTGGCATTCTATCCTCTCCTATGTGGTGAGATTTTTTATTTTTTATTGTCGACCATTACATCACCTACTCAGTTCACCTCGGGCATCGAAACATTACTCCATATGGTGCCACATTAAGCTCATTTTGGCTTGTGTTCCATGTTGGTATCTCACCTCATGCATGGGCTATACCATCAACCGACCTATATCTTAATGTAATGTGGTTCGGATCCCTTTTGGGGGATATTCAATTCATGTCGGCCCGACTATAAATATGCACACAGTGTAGATCCATTCAATACGTTGGGCCACCCGTGCATCCATGTTCAGCTTCACCCGCAATTCGGGCCATTGACTGAGCCTTCACTCGCATCCACCCTTTGGCGAAGTTAGACATTCATGTCCCATAAGGCCCAACTCACTTACGGACCACTTTGGCCTCCTTCCTCCTCTTTCACCGCACAACATTGTCGGGATCCTTTCATGCGGGGATTTTTGGTTTCTTCAACATGCTGAGCCTATGGGCCGTTCGGGCCACTAACTTCTGTCATACCTACCTTGAGTCTTTGTAGTGATATCAATTTTCTGTCGCACACAAGGCCCAACTCGCTTGGGTTGTTTGGGCCACATTTTTTTGATTTTTCCACACTACATGGCCTGAGCTCAGTTCATGGCTCACCAAGTTGGCTCGGCAATCCAACTTCTTTGCCTTCACATTTTGTTAATTATTTAACCTTCATGATTGGGCTCGCTATTTTTTAATTTCTCATCTCTGGATAGTATCTCGAATCGCTTATTAGAGCTCAGCCACTTCACTGCAAATCAATTCGTCGCACAAGTTTGGATATTATGTATTGCAAGCTAGTGTCTTCATCTTACATTATTATATCCTTACGAAACTTGTCAAATTCTTAGAATTTTTCCAAGTTCTAGAACTTCTCGGCCTTTTCACCATGTGACACCTAATTATGCGACATTTGCGCGCCAATGTTATGTGATTATTGACGTCTCACGAGGAGCCTTTGGATTGGTCTGCAACTATCGTAAATTATATCCTGCCTCTTCTACGTGCAACTCGATCTATCCACATACCCTTTTTCCTTATTGATTCCATGAACACAACTCAATGACTGTTCTGCATAGCTTGGACCCTCACATCATTCATGTTTGATTATATCTCGCCCAGTCAAAGTGGATCGGTCTTCTCACGATGAAGGTAACTCATTCTTCTCAAATTCATATGGTCTTGCAGTGGCTCGATGAACCTCTCATCTTTGAAGTAGCTGGGGTTGTGAACATGGTATCTTAATGAGCTCAAACCAGCTCGCTCCATAACAACTCAATGATCTTAACCAATATCTCGACCACTTACCCCCTTCAAGTGATCGAATTGCTCTGTTTAAGAGCTTCCCTTTGTACATGACTCAGTTTCACAAAACATAACCAACTTAGTTTAAGAGTTCGGATTCCACCGCATCATCCAACACTTGGGTAGCTCGGTATTGGTATCAACATAGTTTTGTGGCTATTTGGCATAACTCGGTCTCCCATATTACCGACATAGCTCGATGGTCATATAGAACTAGCTTGATAGCTCTTCAAACACCCAAGACAATTCTCTGAGAATTCTTCTAACCTTCTTGGAGACTTTTACACTTTCCAGTGTCAGGGAGTTAAACAACAATGTCAGAGAGTGTTTTGAAACCTTAAATCTAGATTTTATCATTTCTTACCAAGTGTGCCCCATAACCACTTGTCTTAATTCAAGCTTGCCAGTTGTCCAATTTTCCAGGGTAGCAAAATTGGATAACAAGACCATGTACAATGAACAATCCTTTAGAACAAAATTGGACTTTATGGGGCTTAATCCTATTTGTGGAGAGTCATTTATATAGGTCTATAGAGCGGGCCTATAAACCATTAAACATGTGAATAATTGCATATTATTTATAGCATTAATACATTTCTTCAGTTGCTCTACTTGAGACTTGCATAATAGGAAAATAATCTACTTTATCCACCATATAAGGGCTCAACATTAAAGTAGAGACAGGTTTGGATACATTAAACAAAAAAGGTTTCAATGTTGATCCTACAACTCCTTCACGCAGGCGTAAAAGCACAACAATTGTTGAGCAATGGCATATTTGATAATCTTGCAGTTGGTAGGAATCGTTAAGAAGTTTCATCTTTTAGACCAGACTTTGAAGGGCAAGAGCAATGACTATGGTGTGAACCAAGGAATGTTTAACATTCATGACCGAATTTGATCCATGCACTTATAAGGAATGTTATTTCCCCTCAATATCTTTGGTGAATATCTAAAAATGTTCATTAGACATTTCATGGTCTGTCTCAACCATAGTGGTCATAGAGCTCTCCTTTGTTAAAGACCTATGGGAAAGAACAAATTTTTTTTTATCATACATAAAGTTTTTAACCAATTAAAACCAAATATTTAGCTTTTGAAATATCAAAAGCTAAATATTTGATTGGAATTGGTTAAAAACTTTATGTATGATAAAAATAATAAAAATAGCCTACCTTGAATTAACTCAAAATTTGTGTTCTTTTAATTTAGGCAATTTTCAAAAATATTTATTTTTAAATACGTGACTCAAAATTTGATGCAAAACTCACTTGAACTATTTTTGATATTTAATATATTTTTTAATCATCCAGGTAGCATAAATATAATGCAGAATATGATTTTTGGGGGCATTAAATTAGTGTGAAGGTGACAAAAAAATTAAAATAATAGTAACTTCGTATCATATTTGTGCCACCTTTAACAATAAAAATTAGCAAAAAAAACCAAAAAAAACACTTTAAATGTCGGTGCTTTTAATCTTAAAAGTGACATTATCTACATTTATTTTGATATGGTTTTAATTGATTGTTTTAAAATTGTCGTTATAATCATGTAAAATAAATAATCAATAATACTTAATTATCTCTTTAATCAAATATGTAAAGAGAGAAGATTCTTAGCTTCTTGAGTATTATTTTTGAATTTATCAAACGAAACATGCTTGTGTAGTTCTACAACTATTTGTTATGTTATCCTCGAATATATGTATTATCTCATAAAAACATGATTTGTGGTTAGTACTTATGCTCCTATAAATCCCATTTCGCGACCCAATAAATGCTCTCAATTGCATGTCTATGGAATTAAATTAGTGTGAAGGTGACAAAAAAATTAAAATAATAGTAACTTTGTATCATATTTGTGCCACCTTTAACAATAAAAATTAGCAAAAATTACCAAAAAAAACACTTTTAAATGTCGGTGCTTTAATCTTAAAAGTGACATTATCTACATTTATTTTGATATGGTTTTAATTGATTGTTTTAAAATTGTCGTTATAATCATGTAAAATAAATAATCAATAATACTTAATTATCTCTTTAATCAAATATGTAAAGAGAGAAGATTCTTAGCTTCTTGAGTATTATTTTTGAATTTATCAAACGAAACATGCTTGTGTAGTTCTACAACTATTTGTTATGTTATCCTCGAATACATGTATTATCTCATAAAAACATGATTTGTGGTTAGTACTTATGCTCCTATAAATCCCATTTCACGACCCAATAAATGCTCTCAATTGCATGTCTATGGAATCTCTTGGATAATGAATATCACAAATGAAAAAAAATTCCTAACTTGTTCACTTACTAAACTATTATTTATCTTTACCCTATTTTCACACACTTTGACCCATATCCTCATCTAGATAAAGGTTTGGTTTGGGGGTATATGTATTTAAGGTTAACTACTAGTGGGAATTATTTCTTAATTTTTCACAACCTTTGAAACTAATTGGCATTAAGTGGACTCATAATTCATCTAAATATGAGGATGAGGATGAGAAGGTCATTAAATATAATAGAAAATATCTCAAGAGTTCTTCAACAACACTTGTATTAAGGATAAAATGAGTGCTTGATAATGCTTAATGTTTATAAATGACTTAAATTCAAACTTTAACAAAATTACTTTGGGCATGAATAACTTCCAACTATAATTTCATGAAAGGAAAAATGTTTGTATGGGCTTGTTTAATTAACAAGTATCAAGACTTTACAGAAACATGATAGAGTAAGCACATGACTAAAATATATCGATCATTTATAGGTGTCTACATTTCGTCTCACTTTGAAGTGTTTTCTTAACTATAAAGTAGTTTCTTAACCATAAAGTAGATGGTGTGAGATTGCACTTTAAATTAGAAAAAATATATTAAAAAAAAAGACATTTTCACATATATAAGTCCAAATGACGAGACAGTGAATCTTAGAACTTGCAAAATTTTAATTACCTTCTTGCAAAAACTTACAACACATACTTACCTTTCTTACATAAACATAAGGGAGCAAAAAATAGTAAATGATACATGTGCAAATAATTTCTAGAAATTTATATACCTCATTTTATCTTGGCATGCGACAAGAGTTTTATAGGTCTAAAATATCATCGAAGGAAATAACAAAGGAGTGGGTTACCCTATGTTTTGTTATAAGATTAGGGGTCTCCACATCTAACATAAAATCTAAGTCACTGAGCACTTGGAATTAAATGTGTACCTTATAGTCATCAAGCAACAAGCCCTTAATCTCGTATCATTAAGTAAGTTTCTTACATTAAGACGTTAGAGTGAGATATGATTGAATCACATGAAGTTTGGCAAGATATGTATCTCAAGAAGAAGTAAACAACTTTCCCTTGCAAAACAATTTTATGTAATCAAATTTGTAATGCCATTATTAACATAACATGTAAATATATGGCAAAAAAGATATTTTTTCCTAAATAGGTTCAAGATATTAAAAAAAATTAAAGTCATTATAACATAGAATATAGTAAGCATATCATTGAACATTGATTATTAAGTGCATAAAGATATAAAAATAAAGAACAAATGCCAAGAAAAATATCAAGGAATTGTAGCAAAACATAAACATAATTCATTTGTATGATAATTAAGGATCATGAAAATAGGGTGAAAACATAAATATGAGTGTAGCATACCAATTGTGTGGTATGGAAATATGTTAGAAATCCTATTATATTTGAATTTTGGATTGAATAGAAAAATTGTATAGAAATCATGGATCATAGAATCCTTGTATAGATAATGTGAGCAAAAAAATACTATAACATTTTGTTGAACTATTAACATATATATCGATGTAGATTTTGAGTAATTGGAAAACATTTTTCTCCAAATGACATCAAAATTTCCCTTCTCCAATTTTTTGGGTTCAAAAATATAGATATGATATCATCATTGATTTTCCGCATGTAGTATTTTATTCCTATTTACAGTTTTCTATCCTAAAAATGTATTCATATACATCTTCATCATCATTAGGCATGATATTTAAAAATTGAATTAGGGTATCAATTTTCTTATATGTTGGTTGTTTATAATATATGTCTTTGAGTTCTTTCCAAGCCTTCCAAGCATCAGGGTAAGTGCAACAAGTTAGGGGGTCAAAAAGTGGACATGAAAAACCCAAAATTCATGTACCACGATTGCGGTTTTTAAACCCGCGACCCCTCATTTTCCCCCATTTTCCCCTGTGAACCACGATTTCTCCTCCACTGTTAAAACTCGCACTTTGAATACCCCTTTCAAATTGCTCTTCGGACTTCTGGGTTGCAAAATTTTCAATGACCACCAAAACAAAGAGTAAGCCCTCAATTTTGATCAAATTTCTTGCATTTTAGGTTTTTTGTTCTGATTTTCATGGGTTTTTCAAAAAAAAAATTGTATACAATTTCTTTATTTTTTCAGTTGTTTAGCAATCTCATGATCTTGCAAACCATCTAAATATTCCTCAAAACCCTCCAAACATTCCTCAAAACCTTCCTCTAAACATAGATCTGCCTCCTATGACTCCTTCTGTCCCCACGGAACTAGCAGGAACACAAGCTGATATTGTTGGGAGAATCTGACAAAATAAAATTGCCATTGAGAAACTTATTCAGACAATAAGAAAAAATCATGCCACAAGTTTGTCCCGCATGACTTTATCCAACACATTGCAAACATTGATTGGCGAAGTCGACTCCACAACCAACCAAATAGACAGATGGAAGACTTTTAGAGGTGATTGTAGGCAATGGTATGCATATATTTTATCTCATGCGGCCGTAAAAGATTAAAAAAATGCAAAAGAACACATTTTTGCATTATTTACTAACCCGAGAACCAATTCTCTTCCCCCCCCCCCCCACATGACTACTTACAAATGGTTCCCAATCCATTGGTGTCACGATGACCAAATCAATAAAAAAATTTAGGACTAATGGTGGATGATTTTTTACTATCCCCCATGCAACAAAAATGAGGTTCCTCTCTATTTTTTGAAGAAATTGTATTGTGAGTTTGTACTTAATGAGGTCCCAAATTATTTTGACTTTTTTGAGTTTTACGGGCGAGGAGGTGGATCTGTATAGAGTAGACCAGGTGCATGCGTTGGTCAACCTAGGATCCTTCATACCTCAAAACCCCCAATTCCTTCAGTTATCCCTCCTAGATTGAAGGAGGTTGTGGAGATTGACAAACTACATGCATTAAGGGAGTTCACTGACAATCTATGACCCAGCATAGTGGCTAGATTGCATCTAGTGATGTTGGTGGAGGTTCGCTAGTTCTAGAACACCACACCAGTGTGGATCATGTGGTGCCATATACACTGCATGTGAGAGGCATCATTTGCTAGATCACATGATTTCTTTTCTCTACATGAGATGATGGCAGATGTTTTTGGAATTATGCAAATGATCTTGGTCTTTCACAGGTAAATTTCAAATAAATATAATATATATATATACACACACACAATAGTTTATTTCATTTGAAATTTTAGTATATATATATATATATGTATATATATGATTACGCCATGTACATATATGTAAAAAATAATATTTTTTTTATTTTAAATAGCAAGAGCCAATGAAGGACAAATCTTAGTGTCGACATGTTAGCTATTGTAGTCTGGGCGTGTTACAGACGTAAGTTTCAAGTTATATATAGCATTTCAAAGTTCATTTGATTGCACTTTTATTATTAAATACACATTTTTAATGTTCATGTATAGTGTTTCACGTGTACATGTACATATTAATATGTTTTTCTTTTATACGTAGGAGCCTAGCAGAGTCATCATCTGCTCTGGGCACTAAGGCTACTGGCACACCTCACTGTGAATTTTTCGTAGGTTAGTTTCTCTTTACATGTTGTTTCTAATTATGGAATTCTCTTGTAGTTTGTAATCCCATAACTCTAGCCAATACAATTTGATCATTAACATTAAGCTCTTATGATGCAAGGGTTAAGTAAACACACTCCTATATATACAAACTCTCCTTTTATCATGATCATGGACACTTACCTCTATATTAGACATGTTTCTAGAAAAATCCATTTCTCATGCTTTCTCCATCATCCCTTTCCTCTGAGGATCTCTTTTAGCTTCTTAGGATGTATGCATAACTGACCTTGCCAACATTATTAGTTTTATGCATTCTTTATTAACAGTCTTCTCTCTAAACAACAAAAAGATGAAAATATGGGATAAGTTACATACACTTCTAAATATATTATGGGTCCCTTAGTTAATGTTTATCACCAATACTCCCTATGTAGTTCTATACACCCATTCTCATATTATATCTGTTATTCATCAAGTTTCTCTATATTTGCATTCTCATGTACAATGGATATAGCTTGGTGACCTGCCTAGAACCAAGTTCTACATACCAAATACATTCTACATCTTGAATGAATTACTTCTTGAATATTAATGTAGGGGTTACGCTTGAAATTGAGATTTAACTGTTTTGATTTAAAGGTTTACTATTCATAATGGTTGTTTCACAATATCAAAGAGCTTAAACTTTCTCAAATGACCAACCTATACCTACCCCTGCCTAGAGGATCTCCCTTTTGAGGTTCAATGGCACCATTTGTATGCTTGAAATACCTTGAGGTCCACTAAGACCTAATACATGCTCATAACAACTAGAAGGGTTTTCTTAATATCAATTGATCAGGGGTGGTCACTTTGTGATCACCGAGCCAATGTCTAATAGATGTACAAGTCTCACATAAAGGATTGTTTCCAGCTATAAAATCCACTTATGAGGTTCTTAGAAAACATACCTCTCTTCATAATGGATTCCTTCTTCATCTATAGTCACAAGACCTCCTCTACTTGGTTAAGGTGTTCAAGACATCAAATTTAAACCTTTAGACTCCTTGATGAATACTCAAGCAATGAACTTCAAATAGGTATTATTGTAATTTTGCCCCTAGGTATCTTAAGGTTCTTAAATGCCCAATTCAAGGTCTTCAATGGAATTTAAAGGTTTCTAGGGCATACAATTTTTTCAACAGACCTTTCTCATCATGATTCAAGTGTTCATAATCCTTCATTTGTTGTTATATAGCTAAATTTTCCAACTCAACTTTCTAATAACCCTTTTTGTGACTTAATAGTATACTGTACAACCAGATTTCATTCAACTGATGGCATTTTATTTATTCCTACACCCATAAGATCATTCAAACATCTCGTTCATACGTGATATCACCTTCATACCTATTCTAAGATCATGATTTATCAAATTATAGTTAGAAGCCTGACTTTTTCCTTCATTTCTGTACATTTTACTGTTACCAAGTTGCTCGAAATAACTGTTATCTAGATAAATTTTACTACAATGTATTAATCACCAAGAAATATTGGGGTCTTCTAATTCATGCACAAACAGATATAATTTGAAATTTCTAGCAAGATTCACCTGTACAATCAAAAGTTACACAAATCCCTAGATAGAGCCCAAGAGCTTACAATTTGCTCTAAAAACCAAATTATGCAGTTTCAAGACACATAAACATTATGACTGTGATCTACATCACATGTAGGACCTTTCCATATTAACAGTCAAAAGAGATTATGCAAATGAATAGGACTAATTATCCTTCTCTACTTTATTATAAGGTGTTTAGACTATTGGTTCGGTCATACACTTGCAATCTTACATAACTCTCTGTTTTAGGCCTTATTGCTACTAATCATCTTCCCATGTTAATACCCATTACTATAGTTTTCAATTAATGTTGATCTACATGTTTTTTGTATAGTTTATGAATGCTAGAGAGACTCCTCCCTATATGTAGACTGTGGAGGAAGTTGTAGATGTTGTTATAGCATCTGCAGATCCATGAACTCAGGTACAATGTTTCAAATTTGTTAATTTTTAGAGGAATGTTTTCTTACTACTTATCTACAATATCAAATTGTACATGAAATATTTAATTTGAACTATTTATTTATATGTATCCTATCCCTCATGAGTCTATCGTTGAACCTACAGTGCGTCGACGACAAATTGATAAGGATTATGAGATTGCGATAAGATTTCATGTGCATTAAAAATTCTAAGTTTCTAAAATTTGAATGTATTTTAAAAATTTGGGTGTTAACAACTTGATGTTTATGAATGTGCAAGCTAGGTTTCAATCCATCTTAGAAACACCTAGGACCACACAGATGAAATCCATAGTGGCATCACCCTCCACTACATCCACAGGTCGTCGGCATGTTTCTTCTAGCAGGGCGAAGAGAGGGAAGATGTTTCATGATTAGATTCATAGGACCCATGTATATATATATATATATATATATATATATATATATATATATATATATATATATGCCATCTGGACCTAGTTTATGATTCTTCATAGGCCATGTATATAGCCTTATGTGACCGTATGTGGTCATATATGTATGACACACTTAGTTCAATATATTATTCTTATATTTTCAGAGACGTGGCACACTTAGTTTGATACATTATATCCATGTTGGTTTTCATAATGATATTACTTTTATGTTTTATTTGATTTCATTACACATGGTATACTTCCATGTTTGTTTTCTTAACCATATTACTTCTATTTTTTATTTGATTTGATGGTCTCGATTATGTGACCATTATCCATATGATATATATGATATATGATATTATGTTATACAATGGTTTTGAAGGTTATTGGGTGCAAGATCATTTTTTATTCAAGAGATTCAAGTGTGGAGTTATATCAATTTTCTTATTTTAAGCACGTGGTTAACACACTCCAAAGTGGGACAAAATGTACACAATTAAAAATGGTCTTGAGGGATTTATTACAAGTCATTTTATATGTTTGTAGTGTACTTACAATTTATTTGTTAAGTATTAGTCCAAATTAAGTGTTATTGATGTGTGTAACAATAAAGTCCTAATTTGAATTCACTTATTTAAAAACATACATAAACATTGTAGTTTAGTTGGCACAATATATGAAAAAAATATTCTTAACACTCTATTGTGTATTTACATGCTTTAAAAAGAGATCAAACAATCATTAGAGTCTTTACATGGTAAGATGTTTACCTTGTTGCAATCTCATTGATGCGAGCTGAGTAGTGAGAAGTCATTCCTCATGATGTCATGGGAGTGAACTGCCACCGCCAACACATCCATTTGGGAGGTATATGCCTTTGGGTGCTATGGCAAGCTCCAGAGAGGTCCGGTTTGGAGTCAGACCACTCGATCCGGAGCCAAGAATCCCTTCCCTATTCATCCCAACTCACGTTTTCAGCGGAAACTTATGACAATCACAACTTGGCGCTCAGTCATTCAAGCTGAGAACCATCTAAGCCAAAACTTGAGTGAAAGAGGCTTCTAATTGCACCCAAGAATTTAGGGTCATGACATTCCTTGACCCTTTGTAGCATAATTGTTTGCAAAGTGCCTTTTCTAGGCAGTCCTAGGAAATGAACGGAGTCGATTAGTGAGAAGTCATGCCTCGGGACGTCGTGGCACCAAAATGATGACACCAACATGTTTAGGTGGCCAGGTAAATGCTAGAGGAGGTTTCGTTTCGGTGCGGGATAATGTCATTGCTTCTGGGCTACTTCATTCAGGCATAGTATCTTAAGAGCCCTGAGACCAAAAATTGTTATAAGTTCGACGGGTGACTACACAGTCTCTTCGTGAAATCTATAGACATCTCATGTAAGATCCTACACCTCGATGTATAGACAATGTAAAATATCCTTTCTCAGTTTTTTCCATTCTCCAATCGGTGCTCTCACTGCCCTATTGTTTGTTAACACGTTGCCAAATAGTGCATAGTTTGAGACAATGTAAGTTTGTCAAATGATATGTGTTGAAAACGGTGGGTCATTGGCACCGAACTGACTATGCATGATAACATGTTTGGGTGGCCAAGGTAAACACAAGGGGAGGAATTTCAGTTTGATGCTGCAACAACGTCATTACTTCCAGGGCTACCTCATTCTAATGCGGAGTCTCTTAAGAGCCCTGAGACCAAAAAATCGTTCAACTTTGACGGGTGACTACAAAGACTTCTGTAGCACCTAGAGATATATATTCATCTGATCCTAAACCTCCATCATAGGGATAGTATAAAATAGCCTATCTTATTTTTTTCCTTCTCCAATCGGTGCTCTCGCTGCCCTATTGTTTGAAAACGCACTAAATAGTGCAATTTGAGTCAGTGTAAGGTTGTCAAATGCTATATTTTGGAAACAAAAGCTCAAGGGACCAAACTAACTATGCACAACACATCTTGTGTGTTTAGGTTAAAACTAGAGGATTCATTTTTTAGTGAGTAACAATGTCATTACTTCCATGCTACTTCGTTCGGGCATAGTCCCTTAAGAGCCATGAGACCAAAAAACCGTACAACTTCGACGGGTGATTACTCAGCCTCTGTGGCACCTAGAGAAGTCTCATCAGATCCTACACCTCCCTATAGGGACCCTCTATAATAGGATATCTCATATTTTTTCAATCTCCAATCGGTGCTCTCACTTCCCTATTGTTTGTAAATGCACCAAATAGTGTAGTTTGAAGCTAGTGAAAGGTTGTCAAATGCTATATTTAGAAAATGATGGCTCATGAAACACCAAATGGACTACGCCAACATGTCTGGATGTCTAGGTAAATACTATTAGAAGGCATCTTTGGTGCATCATAATGTCTTTGCTTCCATGCTACTTCATTTGGACGTAGTCCCTTAAGAGCTCTGAGACCCAAAATTCGTAGAACTTCAACAGGTGATTACAGGGTGTCCATGACACTTAGAGATGTCTCATCAGATCCTACACTTCTACATAGGGACCCTCTATAATATTCTATATCATTTTTTTGTCTGTAATCAGTGCTCTTATCACTTCCATATTGTTTGTAAATGCGTGTTAAATAGTGTAGTTTGAGTCAGTGTGAGACTGTCAAATGCTATATTTTACAAAAGAAGGGTCATGGGACCAAAATGACTATGCCAACACATCCAGGTGTTTAGGTAAATGTGAGAGGAGGTGTCATTTTTGGTGTGGGAAAATGTCATTTCTTCCGGGATACTTCATTCAGGCGTAGTCCCTTAAGAGCCCTGAGACCAAAAAACCATAGAACTTCGACGAGTGATTACATGGTTTCCGTGGCACCTAGAGACATCTCGTTATATCCTACACCTCTGCGTAGGGACCCTCTACAATATTGTGTCTCTGTATTTTCCATCTCCAATTGGTGCTCTCGCTACCCTATTGTTTGCAAATGCGTAAAATACTACAGTTTGAGTCAGTGTAAGGCTTGTCAAACACTATATTTTACAAACAGTGGTCGTGGCACCAAACGAACCATGCCAACACATGTATGGGTGTTTAGGTAAATGCTAGAGGAGGCATCATTTTGGTGTAAGACAATGTCATTTCTTTCGGGCTACTTCATTCGGGTGTAGTCCCTTAAGAGCCCTAAGACCAAAAAATTGTATAACTTCAACGGGTGATTTCTCAGACTTCGTGGCACCTAGACATGTCTCATCATATCCAAGACCTCCATGTTGGGACCCTCTACAATAGCCTATCTCATTTTTTTCATCTCCAATCGATGCTCTTGTTGCCCTATTGTTTGCAAACACACCAAATAGTGCAGTTTGAGTCAGTGTAAAGCTGTCAAACACTATATTTTACAAACAGTGCCTTGTGGGACTACTGTGCACACACATAGGGATGGCCTTGTTAAACTTGGGGATAGCATCCCTACACTTCCAGTTTCGACCTCCTTCGGAAAGAACCCCCTCCACAGGTACATAAACTGTTGTTGGTTGCTTCTCTTTACTTGTAAAACAATGAAAGTTCTCAGCTTCAAGAATATAAAATTATCTACTAATAGTTCCAACCACGTGAAGGTGGAAGCTTTTTTGGAACCACTAACCTTGCATAAAACTGTTAGTCAAAGAAATTTAAGTTGAATCAAAACCATACTAGATATATACAAAATACACAAATTTAATAAAATATATGAACTTGAATCTAGTTGACAAATTTAAACAATTCAAAGAAATTATATATACCAGACGAGCATGTAAATTCATTCCAATGTTCACCATCAGGACGTGAAAGTGGAAGATTTTCTGGCACCACTAACCTGCATAAAAGTGTTAGTCAAAGAAATTTAAGTTGAATCAAAACCATACTAGATATATACAAAATACACAAATTTAATAAAATATATGAAATTAATGATCTAGTTGAAAAATTTAAACACTTCAAAGAAATTATATATACCAAACAAGCATGTAAATTCATTCCAATGAACCATCAGGACATGAAGGTGGAAGCTTTTTTGGCACCACTAACTTGCATAAAAGTGTTAGTCAAAGAAATTTAAGTTGAATCAAAACCATACTAGATATATACAAAATACACAAATTTAATAAAATATATGAACTTGAATCTAGTTGAAAAATTTAAACACTTCAAAGAAATTATATATACCAGACATGAGCATGTAAATTCATTCCAATGAACCATCAAGATCAGATCTAATCTTAATAGTGGACAATTTGCTTCAAATGACTCTTGAACCTTCTGAAGAATATTTTTATCAGGCCTTCCTCGATATCTATATAGCTAAATATTTGTCACTAGAACTAGATGTGAATATAAGAGTATTTTCCTTGTGTCTCAAAGTCTTCAAACACCCAAACAGAGGAATTTTTTAATGGATACCGTCGAAGCCAAGTTCCAGTAACTACCACTGACCCTGTAGGGTACTCAATATCTTTACCATCTATAACAGGAGAATTCAACTTCTTTCTTTCCTCGATGCAATGACATAAGAAATAGTTTGTTCCTTCTTCATTGTCTTTTGTCGCAATAACTGCAAACACATGTCCTACAAAAAAACAAAGGTTTCAACTCAAATTTAAATTACATATTAATTTCAATGGACATAACTCAATACAAAAATTATAAATAACCATTTACCTTGTCGCACCAAAATCAAAATGTCGTCAAATTCCTTGGATGTTGTAACTTCATCTGGAGAAAAAAGTCATAATGCCTGTGGAGGTTGATAACTGGAAAGTAGAATTAGAGGCATACAAATCCATCCATCCACCCATTCTTGTGAATCACACTTAGAAAGTGACAAATTCGATACAAGATGCACAAAAACATGCCAAATTTCTTGTCCATGTGGCCCACAAAGTAGCATCTGAGCTACAAAATGAGTGCATATCACTGGACCCTGTGAGTGTCATATAATCCTCATAGTTAGCAATTTTTTGTTCCTCTATCAACCAAAAATATCTGCGAACTATGGAATTTTCTTGAGAACCTCGGGCCATGTTGTCAATACACCATTCCACTATGCTCTTTGCATCTTTCAATTTAGAACCATATTTGTACTTCAACTCTTCTCTTGCAAGATCTCTTTTCACACATGCCCATGCACCATCATGTTCTCCTTTTCCATGTCCAGCCTCAGTGAAACTCCAAATATGTTGCACACCCATCTTGACATGCATCATGCTCATCCAATAAAACATTCATGCATTCTTAAACTGAGACATGAAATTATCTGACCATATATAGTGTTGATTGAAGCGGATGTCCCTATCAGACAAGTTTCCATAAAATAACTGGAAACACCCTTGCAAAAATTCAGTAAAATGAGAACGATCATCACTGATATAAAAGTGGTACTCTTAAAAAAATTTCATCATTCTTTGTACTGTCGAGAGAATGTATACATTTTATATGCACAAAAATGGCAACATGTACTTAGTTGTAATATTGCGATTGAACCTCCATTTGTGGTTGCAACATGTAATTCTCTACAAAATTGACTACTGAAACAATAGTACCAATAGGAAATGTGTCCTTGCATATCTTGAACTATTTATTCAACCATCGAGCTCTGTGTGTATGCCTAGCATACTCATAAAAAATTTCATCCTTGAATTTTCTCATAAATTGAAAAATAGACATATGTTCTGTAACTAGCTCACATCATTTAGACTCATTTCCATATTTCAATTAGTATGGTACTCATTTATATTTATCAAACTCAACTAAATTATGTCCTATTGCACCTCCAATTTTCTTATGAATACAACTTTCCAATTTAGGTACTCCGCTGCATGTACCACAACTTCCATTTAAACAATCCTGGCTATAAAAAAATTGTCCAACTTCTCTTTCACAAAATATCGTAGGAATGAAATCCCTGGAAGATATTGGTGGAACTTGAACACCACATTCCGGTAACATAGTTTCAAAATGAAAATCAGAACAATATGTAAAAAATTTAGCATAATGCATCGTAAATTCAACATGTTTCCTACAATAACAAGTGGTGCGAGTGTGGTTGATTTTCACATATAATGGTTTCAACATTTCAAAAAAACGTTGACTAATTTTAATTTATGGATGCTCCTATTCAAACTTATGAAAAAATTGAGTTTGAGTCATATCTAAGAATATTTTTGGATGTGGTTCACGATTAGTAGAACCAACTCTCCGTTTTACAACATCTCTTGTATTAGGTGAAACTCTAGTGTTATCATGCCAAAATTGAATAACAACTTCTCTTATAACATCAAATATATCTTTGTCCTTACGTGGTGCTCTAGCAAAAAATGCCCAAAAATTAGTGTTATTGAGTGATTGAAGGATATTATGCCTTTCAATTGCTTTCATTAGAGTTTTTCGATTAACTTTCAACATTCAACTTGTTTGCCTAATCAAACATTGTTTTTTTGTTAATTCACTTACAACACTAGTAGCAAGTACACGATGCACAACATTACTATCCCTTGTGCATCTCTTGACACCAACAGTGTGATATGCATCATGAAGGTTTTCAACAATTGTAGAGGTTTGACCACGTATATTAGATGTTGTCAATCCTAAGGTGTTTAATGTAGGTATCATTTTATTCAATTTCATCAAACTAACCAACAACTGACATCTTTGGGAATCATTTAAAATTTCAAAATGATTATCCCAAATTTCAGTGGCTTTTCTTCTGATTTGTTGTTCAAAAAGTTTTGTCAAACATTGGTTTCAAAATGTTCTCATCAATTTCAATAAAATAATTAGGTCTCTTACGTAAAATCATAGGAGGTGTTTTTGTAAAAAAAAATTGTCTACGGTTTCAATCTGAATTTCCTGATTCACATTTTCATTGTCTTCTTCAATTTCAACATCAGCTACATCACGAGTATTTAATTCATCTTCAACATTGACAGTAAAAACATCTTCATCACGAGTATTTAATTCATCTTCAACATTGACAGTAGAAACATTACCTGGTTCCTCATTGCTTACAATAGTAGGGGTTGAAGATGAACCTCTTCTTGATTCACAAAGTTTCCACATTCGCTCAGCATCTTGAAATATTTTTGCATCTAATTCGTTCGGTGTTTTTTTACTTATTGATTTCCTTTTTTGACTTCGTTTCTTGTCTCCCATGATGTTTTACTTCCGATGATAAGAAAAACGTGTAGAAAGTGACATAATTTCATAGTAATTCATACAGTAAGGTCAAACAGTAAAAATCACATGGTAATTCAAACATTGGGATCTGTGTAAATATGATTTAATAACCATGATCGGTTTATAAACTATGATTGTGGTTTGTAAAACACAATCATGGTTCTATTATTTAGTACTCAGGTTTATAAACCACGTAATCGTTTTCTTTCTGTATCATCAAATCTGACCCTCAAGGCTCGGGAAATCTTTGTTTTTCCCCAACCAGAGCTATGAGAGGTCATTATGGTGTGTGAAAGGCCAAAAACTTCAAATTTACTCTTCCGCGGACTTGAACCATACCAAAAAATTAAAAAATCTCACAAAAATGGTACCATCACGTAGGGGAGACTGTTAGCTTCGTAGAAATATTGATTTTAAAGTGAATAGAATAAGATAAATATCATTTTATAATTTTTTACTAACAGTAGGTCTTTAAGACATTTTTTCCCGTGAATGTTCATGTCTACGTTTAAGACTGCAACTTTTGTTTCACTTATCAGAATGTGATAAAACCTATACCATCCCAAGCATGGAAAAATTCTATACATGTTAAAAAAAAGTATTTGATTTCGATATTTTTTGATATAGTTATGGTGGGAAAATAGAAAGTGCTCCGTTTTCTAAATTTTTATAGACCACTTTCATGGAAAAAATCATTAAAAAAAATATTACTAAAAAATACAAAATAAAATCCATCCCAAGATAGACAATGACATCTAAATTTTCACCAAAGGAAAAAAAAAAAACAAGATTTGGTCATCCAAATCGCGGGTAAACAGACTACAATCTTATAGGTTTTTTAAAAAAAAAACCAAGTCATAGAATTTTGAGTGTTTAATATAGCTAAACTTGTCCATTTTTTAAAAAAATAGTAGTTTAGAAACTAGATTCCAAATGCTACGATTCATATTTATATAATTTTTTCTAATTTTGAGTGCGTGTATTGCTAATAATCCCTACAAGTTGAGATTTCATTGTTTTTTGCAATATGACGTCCACTTATGACCCCGTTTTGGTCCACCAACTTGTTGCACTTACCCATCAGACTTAATGAATTTTATGTAAATGACGAATTGTGCAAAAAAAGAATATTTTAACAATTTCATTTCTCTCTTGCAATGTTTTTGAAATTCAATAATTTACCAACGTTTGTTTGTATGAAGTCTAGTTTGTTTTTCAACTAGTACCCAAAGATCATTAGAACCTAGTGCATTTTCCATATTCATGCTCCATTCCTTATAGTTTTTGAGTGTTAGTCTTCATGATTCGATAATGAGGCTTACATTTTTAGCCATGATGACACACGCAAAAAATACCACAAAGAAAATATTAGGGATTTACCTTTACCCTCTAGTAGATTTGTGATATAATGTTTGCTACTTAAAATATGGATGTAAAATTTTAGAATCGTAGGCCTTTAATACACAATCATTTCATCATTTTACCTCCTTATGCATTTAGAAAATACACTCTAAAGTGCAACATAGTAGTCATGTTGACTTGAACTTGAATTTGTGACTCTACATGCCAAAAAAAGACAATTGAACTCTTAACATCTCCCCACAACGAATGATCTCTCTTTGCAAACTAATCAACTCCATTATCTCTCACTTTAGAATAAGAATACTTGAAAAAAAAATCTTCAACATTTCAAAAGACATGTCAAGAATCAAGATAAATTTAGTAAGAAGTTTTCAATAAAAAAGAGAAAGATATCCAAAATTGATAAATGGGACCTATAGTCAAGGTATGACACGCTGGTGAAACATTATGTGGCTTTTTAAATCACACTCAGAGTGTAGTCTCATGTTGGGGGCTACTGGTCCTTTTTATCTCAGAAATGTGGCCCTATGTACAATTTTTTATCATCATTGCTTAAACCCAATAAAGTTCCTACAAAAATTTAGTGCCTACAATTAGGGAGAGGATTTCTAGCCCTATAAAGCAATGGGGAGCAAACAAAAAAATTGGTTGCTTAAGAAATTTAGGCAGTTTTTCTGCCACTTGGTACTTGTTATCCATATTTTTCCCTTGGAAAAATATTGGATCAGCCACAAACCCGCACAGAAAGAACTAGATAAATCACGTTCGAATCCTACAAACAAGTTACAGAGGGACTCTATAATGGAGTGGCGGGGCTTACGAAAGATCAAACAATCCCATGCAAGAAGAAATTTGAGAAACGGCTCCGTCGAGTGAATCTGTGCTTTAAATTCATTAAACAGATTACAGGTAGGCTCGGAAATGGAATAACATGGTCGGGGAAGGAGGAGACATTGTCAAAGAAGCCAGAAGCTCAAAAGAGAAGGAACGACGAAGGTTCGAAGTCTTGGGCTCTGAAACAGTTCAGAACGAGTCCAAAAATCGACTAAGTATGGAGGAGACAATAGACGTTGCCAAGTGTCCAAACAACACATCTCCAAAGTCAAATCCAAAAAGTGAGGCTTGAACGAGTGTCAGGCCCACACATGTCCCAGTTCCAAAGCAAGGGCAGAGTCAAAGCTAAAAGTCAAAAGGTGGACAAGGTGGGCCTCAAAAAGACTAAGTATAGAAGTCCTAGCGGAAGCCACCACGCGTCATCTTGGCGCATTTCCAAAAGTTAATCAAAAAGCGGAGACCCAAATGAGGATGGGCTCACCATGTTTTCTAGGGTCCAAAAAGGAAAGGGAGGCCATTGAAAAGTCCAAAGAATCATAGAGGCTTCCACGTGTCAATCCGATGCTCCTTCAAAGGCAAATCCTAAGCGGGCTTTTAAGTGAGCATGGAGCCTCCATGCATCTAGTTTCATAAAAGGATAGGGTCGGGTTGAATAGTCAACACATTAAGACAGGCTAGCGGAGGGTGCCAAGTGTCCAAATAGCACTAATTTAAGAGCATAATTAAGGGGAGGTTTCTAAGAAAGCATCAGGCCACTGCGTGTCCCCGATCAGATATATGATCCCGCCGAGCGAAAGACTTAGTTAAAAAACATAAAAAATCGAGCAAGTTGCAGAGGAAACCACGTGTTAGCCCCACGCCACTCCAAAAGTAAAATATATAGGCTGACCTCATACATGCGCCAACCCTCCATGTGTCTGGTTTCAAAAGGGGGCCCGTTTTCGACCTATTTTTCCCGTTATTTTGTACAGACCCTATTCAAATTTCAAATGGGCATATCTTTCGACTCGGGGCTCGAAATTCAGAAAATCTAGCACCATTGGAAAGATCGCGGCCTCATCTACGCCATGAAGATCTGAAACTTTAAGTTTGGAGAGGTTAGGTGGGAGAAAAATGGAGAAACATCTTTAGGCCATTAATTCAGGATATATTTTTCCCCAACAACCAGATCGGATTCGATCTGATCTATTGTTTCCCCTTCTTCGAGACGTCAAACTAGTAATTGATGTAGTCAAGACAAATTTGGGGTGGATATTTTGTAGGAGGCATTGATGATAGTGGTTGAGATTTGAACCGATTTTTCCCACTTCTCTCTCTTTCTTCCCTCTGTGTTAAATCTATAAAAGCAGGGTCGGAACTCATTGTTGGGTTGGACATTCTTCTATTTTGTAGGCTCCCATTTTCCTCTGGAAAATGAATTTATGGAGTTTCAAACCTTCCATTAGATTGCAACACGTTTTCTACCTTTTGGCCATTTTGTAAATGCATTGTATCAAATCTGTAGAGCAATAATACATGTTTGTGGCTGATTTTAGACCCTTTTTGTCTTCATTACTCTCATCTAGTCTTTCATTGCAAAACTGGTTATCTGTGCTTGATTATTGCATGCATTTTTTGGTTTATGCCTATCAACAAAACAAATGTTCATCATTCATTCGGTGTATCACCTGGTTAGCTTAGTTTTAATTTCTTGCATTCCTTTCATCCTTGTCTCCTTGGCAATATTAGATTAGGTTTAGGAATCAATCCTTTGCAAATTTCACGTATGCACCTAGACAAAGGAATAGGAACCAACCTTAATCTGGAGAGTTTTCCCATTTGTAAAGTCCCACACTTTTGGGGAAAACTCAATGTTATGTAAATCACATCAAATGACAAGTTTGAAACACCAAATTCGAGAGGTCATTTGGGGTGCTGTGATTTTGCACTAATAGTTTTGGCATGCCCGGTGGGAGATCAAGAAGTCTCCTTATTTATTACAGTAAGATTGATGTGCACTTGCTGTGATTCTAGCTTTTAAATTTTTTTAAAAATTGCACATCTGGAAACTCCAAAAGAGACAGAGTCCACTGGTTTCAGCATTCCAAGCTTACAAAGTTCATGAGAAGAATACAAACAAGGTCAAGAACCAGAGAAGAGGTAAAGTTTTTCCACCTACACTTCTCTCCAGACAGAAGGAGAAGGGGGAGAAGAGCCCAAAGATCTCCATCTCCACCAAAAAGAGCCCTGTCAACACCTCCTCCTAGTAGGCCTTCTTTCAATCAAGAAGGGTGCTCAGGCCAATCAGGATGGCACAACCAAATCCTTATGTCATTTTCACTGGCAGTAGCCCACTCACTCTTAATGCACAAAATCCAGTCCTATTGGCATCATTAAAGAGCATCCCATATTTCACTGGGGAGAACCAGACTTCTCCTAGTGACCACATTCAAGATATTGCAAATGTCTGTGCAATCCATGAGATCACTGAGATGGAAATTGTAGTTAAGTTGTTAGCCTCTTCACTCCAGGGAAAATATTCACAATGGTTCAGGAGCCTAACAGCAGGCTCTATTCAAAATTAGGACCATCTGTGCACAGATCTTTATGGCCAGTTTGGAGAAAAGGGAGACAACTTGTCCTTGTTGGAGCAACTGAAAATGATCAAAAGAGCTCCTAACGAGCTGTGGACAGATTTCAACCTTAGATTTCAAAGGACCTGGGATAGAGTTCCATCAATTGTAAGGCCCACAAAAGTAGGTGCTTTCTTATACTTCCTTAGAGCTCTAAATTTTGATATTGCTTTAATGATTCAGTCAATGGGAGGCACAACCTTACCTGTAGCTTATAGCCTTTCCATAAGAGTTGAGAATCGTTTAATTCAGGCTGGAAAACCTGCTCCTAGGCCACCCATGCCTCTATACCTAGAGTTAAGAAGCCCAAGCACTAGCCAAACACCCACATTAGCTCCTATACCTACTCCTAGGAATCAAAGTTCAGTTGAAGCCTCCACCTCATCCTCTAACACCTCAAAAGAGCTTCAAGAAGTCATGAAACAGCTTCAAAACCTAGGGAATGAGTTAGTGACTATTAAGAGGCAACAAGCTTAGAGTTATAGGCCATATCAGCCTCAAGCTCAGTATCAAGCCAAACCCCCGTATCAGCAAAATAGACCACCAGCTCAGGTTGTAAATCAGATTCAAAACCAAGGACAACCTCAAGCTGTTAGACCTTTTAGGTCATATGATTCAAACACAGCTTCAACATCAAGGGCATTGGTTCCAACACAAAATAACATGGCACAAGAATATGATTGGTGTTTCCCATGCAATCAGCCTCATAATCAATCAATGTGCTTCAATGGTGCACTAAATCAGGCCTTGATGGTATAGATCATTGGTGTGTCACAAGAGTCTAGCCAAGAAGAAAATCAGCAGCAAGGATCTCAGTAAGAGGGACCTCCCAAATGAAATTATGCTTGTCAACTGGCAAGCTGAAGAATTTTGTGGCATGAATCAAGATCCTTCTCAAAGTATAGCTGCCAATACATGGTCCAAGAAGGATAAATATTGGAGAAGGAAAATCACCAAACTGTAGGTAATCCTCAATCCTCCATTACTCCACAAGGTATTGGCACTCAAAATGCAACTCCTAATATGTAGAGCCAATCTAACCCACCTTCCAAATCTACTCAGGCACCGGTTGTAACAACCCATGTGCAAGAGAAAAATGTGTCAGGGAAGGGGAAGCAGAAGGATAGCTCATTTAATATCATTGAGAAAATGAAGAAGACAAGTGTGAACATTTCACTATGGGAGTCACTGGCCATTCCAAGACAGAGGGATCTGTTGCAGACTGTTATGGCCAATTGGTCAAGCTCAAATCAACCCCCTAACCAACAAGAGAAAGTGCTTACCAATGCAACTCAACTTGAGGGAAACCATGGAGAGCAACAAGGTAAGAACCTGAGGCCTCCTCCATTCTATGTTTCATTAATCATTGGGGAAAAAATGGTGCATAATTGCATGATTGATTCAGGGGCAAGTAGTTTTATAATGCCCAAACAAATAGCTAATCAAATGGGTCTCCAGTATGAAGTCATCTCTAGAGGTGTGGTACATTTGGATGGGACAGCAGTGACAACTGTTGGAGTAATCAAGGATTTGAGCCTCACACTACATGTCTGCCCCAATGTGACTGTATTGCAGAACATATCAATCATAGACTTGCCACCACATTTTACATTGTGTTTTTCGAGGGACTTCACTGGCAAAATAGGAGGCTATGTGTTTGCTGACTGGTCGCATATGCTTTTTAGAACAAGGTATGGAGCTAAGGCCACAATCAGATCTGAGCCCATAGTAGATTACCACATTGAGTCTTATGTGCCTAGCCCAATCAATGAAAATTGTTCATCTTTTGATCAGGAGGACCTCCTAAACACTTATGAAGTAGATACCAAGGTGGGGTGTATCCCAGACTTGACTCTCGACGAATGGGAAAACAAAAGACATGCTTTTGACCCCTATAAGGAGATGGAAGAATCTGAGCTAGGATTCTACTGCCTGCATGAGGAGAATCATCCTCTTCCTGACATCATTAATCCGGAACACAAAGATGACAATGAAGTATGGAAATTGTTCTTTGATGGCTCGAGAAGTAGGTAAGGATCCGAAGGAGGAGCTATGATTGTGTCACCCCAAGGTATGAAATACTACTCAACTTTCCATTTCCAATTTTCCTGTTCAAACAATATAGCAGAATATGAGGCTTTGGTTCATCGCTTGCATTGGGCAAGAAAACGAGGAATCAAGAACTTGCAAGTGTTTGGTGATACTGAACTAGTTGCTAATCAAGTCAGAGGACAAAATTCTTTCAAGAACGACCTGCTCAAGAGCTACAAGAATAGGGTATGGGATCTCATTGAGGATTTCAAAGCCTTCAACATTGTGTCCATACCCAGGAAGGAGAATGAATATGTCGATAGGCTTACAGCAGTTGAAGCAACATTTGATGTGGTTGACAACATTAAGAGGGGCAAAGGACAGCCACATATCCATGTGATTGTGAGGAAAGAAGTTTCTAGAAAACAACACATGTTGGTAGGTGTTTGAGAATGATCAACAAATCATTAATTTCTTGCAAGAGGAAGCTAAATTCTTAGCTAACAATCAAGACAATTAGAGCAACAATATGGAGATCAAGTACTGCAGCTACATATGAACAAGTTTCCCAAAGGTTTGGTGACATTAGAATCTATCTTCAATGAAAAGAGAATGCTAACATACATATCAAAGGAGAAGATTCAGAGTCAGTTCTAGTTGGAAAAGGAAAAACACTTCAAATTGACAAAGTGGCCACCGAGCAAGAAAGGTATGAATTCATGTAACTTTTCCAAGATTTTCCAGATGTATTTTCTTGGAGATATGAAGACCTAAGAGGGTTCAATCCGAAGCTAGCACACCACACAATTGAACTAGATCCAGATCCTAAGCCCATCAGGAAAAAGAAGAGACCATTCAATCCACACATTGAAACTCTGATGAAGAAAGAGCTAAGCAAGCTGGTAGAGGTAAGTATTATATTTCCAATCAAACACTCAAGCTAGGTTGCAAACTTGGTCCCAGTTAGGAAGAAGAATGGAGAGATTAGGTTATGGGTAGAATTTTGAGACTTGAACAGAGCATCTCTTAAAGACCACTACCCACTCCCCTTAATGGAGAAGATTTTGCAAGTGGTGTCTATATTAGAGAGATTCTCCCTCCTACATGGCTACTTAGGGTACAACCAGATAATGGTGAAAGAAGATGATCACTTCAAAATGACTTTCGCTACCAAATGGGGCACCTATGCCTACAGAAAAATGCCATTTGGATTGTCTAATGTTGGAGCCACTTTCTAAAGGGCATAGGATATGGCATTCATGGGGTTGATCAAAAAAATAGTATTGGTATATCTAGATGACATCACTATGTTCTCTAAAAATGTAGTAGATCACCTTTTTCACCTAAGACGTGTATTTCAGAGATGTAGGAGATTTGGGGTATCATTGAACCCTAAAAAATGCATATTTTTGGCCCATGAGGGCAGGCTTCTAGGCCATATTGTGTCAAAGGAGGGTTTGGCAATCGACCCAGAGAGGGTTGAAGCAATAAGAGCATTTCCATTACCAAGCCATAAGAAATATCTTCAAAGCTTCTTAGGAAAGATCAATTTTGTTCGTAGGTTTGTACCAAACTTTGCTGCCCTTGTCAAGCCAATAAAGTTGATGTTGAAGAAGAGCTTGGAATTTAGGTGGACAACTGAAGGAAGAGCAAGATTTAAATCGATCAAATAAGCTATATCACAAGCCCCAACTCTCATAAATCCAGACTTCTCTAAGGACTTCATACTATATGCCTTTGGTGGCAGTGACACAATTTCTACAATCTTAGTATAGCAAAATAAAGAGGGTACCGAGCAGTCAATTGCCTTCTTCAGCTAAGGACTGGAAGATTATGAAGGGAGATACTCCATCAAAAATCACGTCCATGTAGTGATCAAAGGGTTAAAGAAATTTAAACATCTGGTTTCAAACAATAAAATTCAACTGTTAGTCTCCCATGCAGGAGTTAAAGACTTCCTTCTCAGCAAGGATCTGAATGAAAAACGTGCAGGATGGATCACTCGTGTCATGGAGTATGACATTGAGATCAAGGTTACTAAGCTGGTCCATGGGAAGGGATTGTGTGAACAACTAGCCTCAAGTCAATAAGATGAAGCAAGCAGTGAAAAGGAAGTTGTTTTTGTCCTACAGAATAGTCAAGAGGAAGAAAATGATGATGTGCCCACTCCTTTTTGGACTCAGAACATTATGCACTTCCTATAAACAAGCCTATGCCCTCCAAAAATGAGTAAAACAAAAAGGAGACACTTCAGACTACAGGCCATCCCATACGTGCTTATTGATGGTGTCTTGTTCAGAAGGGACATCAATGACATTCTGTTAAAATGTATTAGGACAGATCAAATTGAGAGAGTGTTACAAGAGTTCCATGTTGGAGTAGATGGAGGTCATTTTTCTCCATGGGTGACAGCACTCAAGATCATGAAGACGGCTTATTATTGGCCTAGGGTGTTTATTGACTGCTATGCATGGATCAAAAAGTGCAAGAACTATGCGTTCTTCAAAGGAAAAGAAAGGCTAGCAACACTTTCATTGCACCCAATTTCAGTTGAGTAGAAATTCATGCAATGGGGATTGAACTTCATTGAGGTCATCAATCCAAATTTGAGCCAAGGCCACAAATGGATTCTGACAGCAACAAACTATTTCACTAAGTGGACCGAGGCAGTGGCACTCAAAGAAGCTAATGAGTCTAGCATACTAGATTTCTATGAAGGGATAGTGACCAGATTTGGAGTGCTAGCCACCATTATATCAGACAATGCATTAGCAATCATAGGTTCCAAAATCATAGAATGGGCTATTAGGAATGGGATTTACTTGAGCACTTCATCAAACTATTACCCTCAAGGTAATGGCCAAAGTGAGCCCACAAACAAGAACCTACTAAGGATTATCAGAATAGCTCTTGATGAAAATCAGAGAACTTGGCACACAAAACTCAAATCAACCTTATGGGATGATAGGACAACACTGAAGAGGTCTACAAGTATCTCTCCATTCAAACTTGTCTATGGGAAAGAGGCGTTGTTGCCTATATCACTTGAGCTGCCAGCATTGGAACTCATGAAGCAGCTGGAGATGTCTAATTTTGAACCAATGGAGGCCAGGTATGCAGAACTGATGGAATTGGAAGAAACCAGAGAGTGTGCACTTCAAACAATGGAGAAGGATTGGGTCTCAATCAAGAGATGCTTTGATAAGAAAGAAAAAACAATACTTTTCAAGAAGAAGACCTCGTTTTGAAATGGAATGCAGATCAGACAAAGCCAGGAAAAAACTCCAAATTTGATGCCATCTATGGAGTGGCCCTTACATGATCACAGAGTGCAAGAGTAGCAATGCCTTCCAGTTGGCTAAATTGGATGGCGAAAAATTATAGATCCCAGTAAATGGGATCCATCTCAAACATTGCTACTGAATGGGAAGTTTCCACCCCTGTAAATATTAGCATAGGATTTTTATTTCCCTAAGTGTGTATGCACGTTGTTTTGTTGTAGTGAAGTTTTTTTCCTAAGTGTTGTGGCACAGGTTCTTTGTTGCTTCAGGTTGTGTTGTTACATAGTCCAAGGTTCCTCCAAGTGGACATGCTATCCCTTTCAGTATTCACAGTAGGGAGACTCATATAATAGTTTCCATCTTCAAAAGAAAACAACTACAGAGAAACTAAAATCCGTCTTCGAAATAGTCCATTCAAGGATAGGCAAAAGCCCCGAGTCGAATCAATTTTCTACTCTCAGAAACCATTGTCTCGATATTTCTTATGAAAATTGAGACTACAGATGGTCAAGCTCATGGATCAAAGGTAGGATCAGTATCAGGCCATCATTCTCGACTCCATGCCCAATGGACATAACAAGGCAACTGGTCCTCTCATCTAGTAGGCAGATACCCCTACGAGTCACCAAATTGTTATCCATATTTTTCCCCCTAGAAAAATATTGGATTAGCCATGACCCCGCACAGAAGAAACCAGAGAAATCACATTCGAATCCTGCAAACAAGTTGCAGAGGGACTCTACAATGGAGTAACGGGGCTTGTGAAAGATCAAACGACCCTGTGTGAGAAGAAATTCAAGAAACGACTCTGTTGAGTGAATCTGTGCCTTAAATCCATTAAACAAATTACATGAAGGCTCAGAAATGGAATAGTAGGGTCGGGGAAGGAGGAGATAGTGTCAAAGAAGCCAGAAGCTCAAAAGAGAAGGAATGATGAAGGTTTGAAGTCTTCGGGCTCTGAAATAGTTTAGAATAAGTCCAAAAATTGACTAAGTATGGAGGAGACAACAGATGCTGCCAAGTGTCCAAGCGGTGCACCTCCAAAGTTTAATCCAAAAAGGGAGACTTGAACAAGCGTCAGGCCCCCACATGTCCCAGGCCCAAAGAAGGGGTAGAGTCAAAGCTAAAATTCAAAAGGTAGACAGGGCGAGCCTCAAAAAGACTAAGTATAGAAGTGCTAGCGGAAGCTGCCACATGTCAGCTTGGAGCATCTCCAAAAGTTAATCAAAAAGTGGAGACCCAAATGATCACGGGCTCGCCACGTTGTCTAGGGTCCAAAAAGGTAAGGGAGGCCATTGAAAATTCCAAAGAGCCTATGGAGGCTTCCACGTGTCAACCCGATGCTCCTTCAAAGGAAAATCTTGAGCGAGCTTTTAAGTGAGCGCAGAGCCTCCACGCATCCAGTTTCATAAAGGGACAGGGTCGGGTTGAATAGTCAATGCATTGAGATAGGACAACAGAGGGTGCCAAGTGTCCAAATGGCGCTAACTCAAGAGTCAAATTAAGGGGAGGTTTCCAAGCAAGCACCAAGCCACCGCATGTCCCCAGTCAGATATATGACCCCACCGAGCAAAGGACTTAGGAAAAAAACATAAGGAAATTGAGCAAGTTGCAAAGGAAACCACATGTCAGCTCTATGCCACTCCAAAAGAAAAATATAGAGGCTGCCCTTAGACATGCACCAGCCATCCACGTGCCCGGTTTCAAAAGGGGGCCTGTTTTTGAACTAGTTTTCCTACTATTTTGTATGGACCCGATTCAAATTTCAAATGGGAATATCTTTTGACTCGGGGCTTGAAATCTAGCAAATCTGGCACCATTGGAAAGATCTCGGCCTCGTCTACACCATGGAGATCTAAAACTTTAAGTTTGGAGAGGTTAGGTGGGAGAAAAATGGAGAAACATCTTCAATCCATTAATGTAGGATCTATTTTGCCCCAACAACCAGATCGGATTCGATCTGATCCATTGTTTCCCCCTCCTTCGAGACACCAAACTAGTAATCTATGCAGCCAAGACATATTTGGGGTGCATATTTTGCAGGAGGCATTGATGATAGTGGTTGAGCTTCGAACCAGTTTTTCCCACTTCTCTCTCTTTCTTCCCTCTGTGTTGAATCTATAAAAGTAGGGTTGGGACTCATTGTAAAGGGTTGGACATTCTTCTATTTTGTAGGCTCCCCTTTTCCTCTGGCAAATGAATTCATGGATTTTCAGACCTTCCATTAGATTGCAACATGTTTTCTACCTTTTGGCCATTTTGTAAATGCATTGTATCAAATCTGCAGAGCAATAATACATGTTTGTGGCTGATTTTCGACCCTTTCTTGTCTTCATTGCTCTCATCTGGTCTTTCATTGCAAAACTAGTTATCTGTGCTTGATTATTGTATGCATTTTTTGGTTTGTGCCTATCAACAAAACAAATGTTCATCATTCCTTCAGTGTATCACCTGGTTAGCTTAGTTTTAATTTCTTGCATTCCTTTCATCCTTGTCTCCTTGGCAATATTAGATTAGGTTTAGGAATCAATCCTTTGCAAATTTCACATATGCACCTAGACAAAGGAATAGGAACCAGCCTTAATCTGGAGAGTTTTCCCATTTGCAAAGTCCCACACTTTTGGGGAAAACTCAATGTTATGCAAATCACATCAAATGACAAGTTTGAAACACCAAATCCGAGAGGTCATTTGGGGTGCTGTGAATTTGCACTAACAGTACCTATGTTTGAGCTTCCCTCCTAATTTTTCCTTCCAATAGTCTATTCAAATTCATGGGACCAAACTTTTACTACTACTAAAGTCTCATATTTAATCTTTTTGAGAAAAATAAAAAATTGTGGCACCCTATTAATGTTAAAATACCATATATTTTCTCTCTCTCACCTGCTCAAAATTTTTAGCTTTCCCCTTGCATGGGATTACAACCTTATATGGAGTTCTCAGGTTAAATGTAACTCTCCATGCATTGAAAAATTTGTGTGAAAACATATTACAATGCCACATACTACTTTCCAATGCCATCTATTAATATTTGAACGTGTATTTAATAAATATTAACTTGATGGCACTTTTGTAAGGCATTCAACCAATGAATAGTGTTCCAATAGTGTTTCAAATTCCAAACTTTTTTTATTGACTTGTTGCTTTATAGTTAACAAAAACATTTCAAGTATGTGATAGGGGGTTTTTCCATTGCTAGAATTTATCTTGTTAAGAAATCTATCAAGGCAATTTTATAAATAAGTATCTTGTTATCGTACTACACAGTAAATGGGGGAAATGTAATTATTTATTATTATTGTGTGCATATAGTAGGTCATTTCAATAAATAAATTGCTAGCAATTATTGTTTACTAATTGTGGGCCCATGATTATAGTTAATTGCATGGGAGGGAACATATGTGCATTTGCAATTGTCTATGTCAAGGAAAAGAAAATTTAAGCCCTTCATCAATGTCCTATTTTACCCCAACCATTTATCCAACAATGTGGTTTCCTTTGAAGCAAAATTATACAAGTAGTTGAGACACAATGACATATTGAGAGAGTATGTGTTATGATCCCTCTTTAACCAAATATATTAATCTATCAAACACGTCATGAGACAAGGTCAATGAAATCACTAGGGAAGGAAATCATTCACCTTTATTTTTTCTAGTCATAGATTGTGTTAGGTATATTAGATTGTGTAAAGGGATGTTGCATCAATAGACCTACCTCATTCTTATTTAGCTAGAAAAAACAAAAAATTGTGTTCAAGGTCGCCATTGACTATCCCCTTAGGAATGGGGACAAGAGGGACACAAAATTTCACCTCAACCTAGAGGTGACAAGTGTCCACTTGAAATTTTACCAACTGTGAGAAACACACCTGCAAGAGAGGCAACTTGTCGACGAGATTGACATGATGTTTTTTTATGAAGTATTAAATGATTTTGACTCCCAAGCTCATTATAAGAACAATGGGATGGGTTTGATTATGAAAATTAATTTTAGGAAAGATTATGATAGCATAGAATGACCTTTCATTATTTTCATGCTTCAAGCTCTTGGTTTTAGACCTCGTTTGTGCATTCTATCAAAATGATCTTTCAAGATGTTGAAGCATGTGTCTCCATTAATGGAGTCTAACCCTCTAGGTTTTGTCTCTTCAAATCCATAAGACAAGGATGTCCTCTCATTCCACCCTTGTATGTTTTGTCCTCAAAAGGGTTTAACTACTTAGTAGCCATCTATAACACCCAATTTTTGGTTAAAGACATTAAACTTCCTCAATCCAACCAACATCTCATCAATGGCCACTTTACAAATGAGTCCTTCATCACCCTGCTCGAGGAAGAGGCTTTGTTCACTAGTGCCATGGAGTACTTGGATATTTTTTGTTTCACTTTTGGCTATGTTAACCAATGGAAAAAGACCCAATGTTATAGACAATCCCTTTCTCCCAAACCTCCATGGCTAGAAAACTATTAATGGAAATGGATACAACCTAGTGTCCAATTCAAATTAGCATACCATTTTCTTTCAGAGCTTCTCCTTTTGAGTTATGGTATTATGTTGTCTAGAGAGTGGAAAAAAAATATTACTTACTATATTTACTAAGCCCCTATCTTGCTGAAAAATTCCATATCTATTCCAATTTTTTGGAATCCACTCATGTCTATTACTCTTCGTGTTGGGATCCTTCCAAAGCAGCTTACGCCAATCTAGAAAACTTCTCAGAGAATTCTTATGGGATAACTCTGAAGGCCATAAAGGGTTCCACATAGTTGTCAATGACATTTGTTATGGACCCAAAGAAACAAGACATTTTTGGACATCAAACTCTGAGAATCTGCCATTAACATCAAATGGATAATTTGAAGCTTGGAAAATCATTTTAAGACATTATTGCAACTAAGGGACCCCTCTGGTTGACAATATTGACAAGGGTTGGGATTTCAAAGCCTTTTCCTTTCACCTGTGCCGATGAAGAACAGTGGCAATTTTCACTTTTGTGGCTAAAAGCATAGGGAAAGATTGGGAATTGCCCAAACCCAACCTCATATGGGTGGGAGAAAACGTCAGATCAAGGCTTTTAATTAATTTTCTCTCCTTATGGTGGTCTCCCCTTATTAAATTTTCACAATGTTCCCTTTGCAATGGCTCTATGGGTCAAAATTATTAGGCTATTTAAATTGGGAATTAAAGTAATTGACGACATATTCTGCAAGGTTCCTTGGGACTCGCTACCATGGGATTTACTTAAAGCTAAATTTCAGCTCAAAGAATAAGATGCAAAGTCTATTTTAGAAATTACAAATTTTGTCCCTAATACTTGCCTTCATAAAATTGGGATCTCCTTTAGTGTACCTTGGTGCAGAGATTGGAATTGGTCGTTGATGACTCCTTTTTGTTGTTACAAACCACATATTGGCTACCATCTTCTTGTCCCAAAACACGTTATGGGTGACTCTTTAAATCATCATTGGAATCTCAAATCCAAAAATGGGACTTGTGCTAGATTGCTTGAAAATGTGTGCAAATCTCAAGTTGAGCCTAAAAAATCCCACTTTATATGGTGCATGTTATATCAAGGGATCCTTGTAGGAGATAGAATCAAACACATGGGAATTACAACCCTACTTGACTTGCTTACCAGCAACTAGAGTCTATTAAACACCACTTTTGGTTTCGCCCACACGTCCAATCTACTTGGAAGTGGATTTACACCCTTTTCCAACCCTTCTTCCCTAATTTCTTCACCTAGAAAATGGTTCTGTTGGGGGATTCGGCCATGCTCCCTGCACAATTCAATGTTTTTTGGCAAATGTTTAGAGCATATATTCTATTTCATATTTTAAAAGACAAAATTTCACTTGCTTTAATAACACTACTATGAATAGAGATTTCCCTGTGACTAATAAAGTTATTGTGATCTCCAATGTTATGCTTCAAATCTAAGTGTATGCAAAGAAAGTGCGCCTAGAGATGGAACATCTTCAAGCCCTACTTTCACATTGGGGTAAAACCCCATGTGTTGTTAGCTGAATTTCTTTACATTCATTATTCCATTGTCCTCCCTCACAGTGTCATGGCCAGGATTTTCCTAGGTGCCACTTCAAAAGTCGGTAGAGCCCCTCCTCGACGCCAATTCTCCCCTCCCAAAACACGACGTTCTTCTCTGACCCATAGTGGTGATGTTTTTTATTGGTTTTGCAACGTTGGTGACAACGGTATAAGGGGGTAGGGCTCGCCTTCTTAGGGGAAATTCCCTCGATTGGTACTAGTCATCTATCATAACCACCAACAAGAAAAAGAATAGAAAAAAGAACATGATGGGTGGGATCATATCCCCAACATGGCCCACCCTGTTGGGGTTAGCACATCAATTGTACATACAATATATCAGATCTAAGCATACATGCAAATAAAAGTGGATATTCTACCAGAAGAAATATATAAAACAAGAGATATAAATCAACCCCAGATTTAACGTGGTTCACCCAGTGTGGTTTATGTCCACCAAGAAAAAAGCCAATTTATTATTCAAAGCTTTGACAAGATATACAATTGAAGATTTATAATCTTCCACACCTCTCAGATGTATAGTACTTTATTTCTCTCAAGCTTTTTCTTCTCCTCCAATAATTCTCTCTCTCACCAACTTTTTGCAAGTTCTTAATTCTTACTTCTAAACCCTAGTTTGCATGCTTAGATAGACATTTATAAACTTAGGGCACTTAGCCATGTAATTACAATCAATAGATATAATTTAATGCTAAAAATAGATCTAATTCCCGAGAGATAATTAAAACATTCCCGCACAGGTAACCAATGTCAGTTAGCCCTAACCGATGTCGTTTCCTTCCTTGCCTAACCGATGTCGGTCCTAGGTGACCGATGTCGGTTCCTCCTAACCGATAATGGTTACTATGTTTTCCAACAAGTTTTACATTTACATGCTAATCTAAAGTAATTAAGCTCCACGACTCAACAATCTGCCACTTGGAGATTGATTACTGCACCATACATGTACAACGTCATTCTTGGATCCTTCCTTAGCTTTGTTTCTTCCTCTTCAAGTCTCAAACTCAAAGACCAATAGAAGTGGAGTGTAGCTCCAACTTCTCCTTTGCTAATGGCTTCGTTAGCATATCGATAGGGTTCTCGCTTGTATGAATCTTTTCCAGATTCAACTATCCATCCTCCAATACCTGCCGTATGAAGTGATACCTCAACTGAATGTATTTCGTTCTCGAATGAAACACTGATTTCTTTGCCAAATAAATTGCACTATGACTGTCACTGAATAATTTACAATCATCTTACTCATTTCCCAACTCTTCCATGAACCTACTCATCCATATCATCTCCTTGTTATCCTTTGTAGCTGCAACATACTCTACCTTTGTAGTAGACAAAGCCACAACCTTTTGCAATTACTATGAAAATGTATCTAATAGTGCTCCTACCATCCAGATCTCCAGCCATATCCGAATCAACATAGCCATATAATGAAATATCCGAACCTCCATAGCATAACTGCATGTTAGATGTCCCTTTCAAATACCCAAGTATCTATTAGAGTGTTTTCCAACGCTCTTTACTTGGATTGGTCATATATCTGCTCACAACTCTCACTGCCTATGCAATGTTTGGTCTGGTACAAACCATAACATACATGAGACTACCAATTGATGAAGCATATGACACTCGTGTCATGTATTTGACCTCCTCATGTGATGATGGGCATTGCTTTTTTCTTAATTTGAAGTTTCCAAGCCATAGGTGTATTAACAGGTTTTGCATTCTGCATCTTGAACCTTTCTAACACCATATAGATATAATCCTCCTGAGAAGAATACAATTTCTTGTTTTTTCTGTCTCTATGTATTTACATGTCAATGATTCTTTTTGCAGCTCCTAAATCCTTCATAGAAAATGTGTGAGCTAGCTTTCCCTTAAGCTCACCAATGTCCTGCATACTGGATCCTGCAATAAGCATATCATCCACATACAGTAACAAAATAATATAGCTCCCATTTTCAAACTTCTTGAAATAAACACAATGGTCAGATTCACATCTCAAGTAACCACGCTCATACATAAAACTATCAAACCTCATGTACCATTTCCTTGGAGCTTGCTTGAGCCCATATAGACTCTTTTTCAACTTGCACACTAATTTATCCTTACCCTTGACTTCATACCCAAGCAGTTCCTGCATATAAATCTCTTCATCCAAATCACCATGAAGGAAAGTCATCTTCACATCTAGTTGCTCTAAATGCAAATCTTCTATTGCAACTAAACTCAATACAATACGAATAGAAGTCATTATAACAATGGGAGAAAATATTTCACCAAAGTCAATACCTTATTTGTGTGCAAATCATTTTACTACAAGCCTTGCCTTGTATCTTTTTTGTCCACCCTCTTCTTCCTTGATCTAGTAAATCCACTTGTTCTGCAATGTTCTCTTACCTGCTGACAATTTAACCAAATCCCATGTCATGCTCCAAGGAGTCCATCTCCTTGGAGTCCATCTCCTTATCTATGTCATGCTCCCACTAGACATGGGTTTTATCCTGTATTACTTCTTCAAAGCTCTTTGGTTCACCATTATCAATCAATAATAAATAAAATAGAAAAGGTGTAAATCTTTATGGAGATTTACTTACCCTTTGTGACCTTCTCACAGGAGTTTGGGGTACCGGAAGCTCAATCTGGACCTCTTGGACATTTATATCCAAATTTGACCGTGACCGATGCCAGTCACCTATAACTGACGTCGATTCTGTTAACCGATGTCGGTTTGGCTCTTTTGTAACCAATACTGGTTCTTTTGACCGATGTCGGTCAGGGGTAAACCAACACCAGTTCCTATGTAACCATGTAGATAATATTTTTACATCTGAGAGTTCATTTTCATTCACAAAATTCTCAACCGGTTCATTTTTGGGTACCAAAATTTGATCCATGTACATTCTCTTTTCATTCCATTCAACATCATGACTCCTAATAATTTTAGAACTCTCTAAATCCCAAAAATGGAATCTGAAATCCCCATATCCATAACCAATGAAAGTGCATCTCTTGGATCTTGCATCCAACTTTATTTTATTTTCCTTATCAACATGCACAAAATCTTCTAAACCAAAAAATTCAAGAAAAGAAAGATCTACCTCTTTTTCAGTCCAAGTTTCCTCTGGTATTCCTCCATCTAGTGAACTTGATGGCCCACGGTTAATCAAATAAACCGATGTATTAACTGCTTCCACCCAAAATTGTAAGGGCAGTCTAAAATGTATCCTCATACTTCTAGCATGTTCCATAATTGTCATGTTCATTCTTTCTACAACACCATTCTCATGTGGTGTTCTTGGAACCATTATTTCTCTACGTATCTCATTCACTGAACAATAATCATTAAAAGCCTTATTATGATATTCAGCACTATTGTCAGATCTAAGGCACTTTAACTTAGAATTTGATTCATTCTCAACAAGGGTTTTCCATCTTTTAAAAGTCTCAAAAACATCAAATTTACGTTTAATACAATAAACACATACCTTTCTTGTAGCATCATCAATAAAAGTAACATAATACTGGGATCCCCCATGAGAAGCTACTTGAGCTGGTTCCCACACATCTGAGTGTAGAAGCTACAATTTCTGCTCCTTCTTAGTTGCACTAACTTTGAGAAATCTCACTCTCTTTTACTTTTCAAAAATACAATGCTCACAGAAATCAAGATCTAAATCTTTCAAATCTAATAACTTACCCTTAGCCTTTAAGATATGCATTCCTTTTTTACTCATATGGCCCAGCCAGTTATGACACGTGCATGCATATGAATATGAAGTAGATAATGCAGAAAATAAATCAATAACACAGGTAGATAAATATAACGTTCCTACCTTCTTACCTCTTGCCACAACAAAAGCACCCTTGGTGACTTTCCAAAAGTCTCCTATAAAAGTAACTGTGCAATCAGTTTCACCTAGTTGCCATGCAGAAATAAGATTCCTCCTGATGCTTGGCACATGCCTCACATCTTTCAATACCCATTTATTTCCATTTTGTAATTTTAGATGAACTTCCCATTTACCAGTAATACTGCAAAGTTCATCATCACCCAAATAAACATGCCCAAAATTGCCCTGGACATAATTTCTAAAATAACCCTTGTTAGGGGTTGCATAGAAAGAAGCTCCTGAATCTAAAACACATGATTCAATTCTATTATCTAAAGAAAGAATAAGAGCATCTTGCATTACCTCTGATGCATCAAAATTTGTTTCTTTACCTTTGTCTAGTTGTTGGTTCTCTTTATCCTTTGACCAACAATCTTTCTTTGCATGTCCTTTCTTTCCACATTTCTAACAAGTAATTCCCTTACTTTTGAATTTAGATCTACTATCACTTGACTTTGATTTCCCATTACTCTTATTCTTATATATCTCATTTTTCTGCCCCTACTTTCTACATTCAAAGCATTCCCAGATGATGATTCCTCTGTACTCTTCCTGTGAATTTCTTCATTCAAGATTATACTAACCACATCATCAAACTTCAAAACATTATTAGCAGATGTTGTATTACTAATAGTCATTACCAAGTTATCTCAACTATCAGAAAAAATAACATAAGAATAAAAGTGCTTTCACTTCATCATCAAATGGTATATCAACCGATTTTAACTGATTTACAATAGATAGCAAATCATTCAAATGTCTAGATGCAAATCCGCCTTCATACATCTTATAACTAAATAGTTTCTTCATCAAATAAACTTTATTTGAAGTACTAGGTTTTTCATATAAATTAACAAGAGTTTTCATTAACCATATCGTAGAAGTCGCTTCTATAATATTGGAAGCCATAGATGATGTAAGGCTCAATCTTATAGATCCCAAATCCTTTCTATCAAGAATCTTCCATTCTTCATCAGTCATCTTCGTAAGTCTATACTTATCATCCAACGGTAAATACAAATCTCTTTGATACAGAAAATCCTCAATCTACATCTTCTATAATTGATAACTTCGCCTTTCAAACTTCTCTACCTTGTATTTGTTTTCTTTTGTCATTGTTGTAGCTCCCACTCAATCATAAAACCCTATGTGAGTAAATCTGTCAACACACAAAACCGTGAAACAAAGTTCTAATACCAATTGTTGGGGCTAACACACCGGTTATACAGAAAATATATAAGATCTGAGCATATATGCAAATAAAAGCGGATATTCTACCATAAGAAATATATAAAACAAGAGATATAAATCAACCTCATATTTAACGTGGTTCACACAGTGTGGGTTACATCCACCAAGAAACAAGTCAATCTATTATCCAAAGCTTTGACAAGATATACAATTGAAGATTTACAATCTTCCACACCTTTCAAATGTACAATACTTTCTTTCTCTCAAACTTTTGCTTCTCCTCCAAGAATTCTCTCTCTGACCAAATTTTTGCAAGTTCTTCTTAATTCTTACTTCTAAACCCTGGCTTTCATGCTTATATAGGCGTTTATAAACTTAGGGCACTTAGCCATGCAATTACAATCAATAGATATACTTTAATGCTAAAAATAGATCTAATTCCCGAGAGTTAATTAAAACATTCCCGCACAGGTAATTGATGTCGGTTAGCCCTAACCGATGTCAGTTCCTTCCTTGCTTCACTGATGTCGATCATGGGTGACCGATGTCGGTCCCTCCTAACCGATGACAGTTACTGTGTTTTCCAACAAGTTTTACATTTGCATGCTAATCTAAAGTAATTGAGATCCACAACTCAACACACCCCTCAGCCACTAGTGGTTGGGAGGACAAGCCGGATAGCTCGCTACCTCTACCTTTATCGACATCCATGTTCGTTGTTGCAACATAGTGTTTTGTGGGCCTCTATTATCTAGAGCCTTTTTGTTCTGTGCTCCTTTTTTGGTTAAAAATTACACACACATATATAAACTTTTTTTTTATGCCTTCATGAGATGAGATGCCCTTTCTTGAGGCTTTTTCAGCTCGATTTAACTCGCATTCTCTGATGTGACTTCATCCACCCAATTCTTTTTTTTTGGGTAAGATTGACCGTGTACTACAAGTGCGCTTTTCTAAAAATAAAAATAAAAAACATCAATATATAGGTGTCGAGAAATATTTCATTGTTGATGCTCAAATATAATATACACATAGGGGAGAGGCACCGGTGGTGGTGCAGGGTCCAATAATGGAGATAGTAGGTGAAAATACAGTCACCAGTTAAAAAACCTATTTAGAATGATATATGAATTTAATACAACCTGACCGTGTTGTATTATATTACTATTATTTAAACATGGAAGCATGTTATGTTGAATAAGACAGTTTTAAAAATAGTCAATATTCTCTTATTCATTGATAGAACTAAAAATATATATTAATTTATATACAAGTGTACAAATATCAAATCTATGTAGTCAACTATTCATTAAGTAATATTTTCATTTTATGTACATCATATCTATTACAGTCACTTAAACAAGTTATTTCTAAAGACTTTCTAAGCCAGATCTCAAATATAATGCAGTATTTTTGATATAAGAGTTTTGAATCCCTAGTAACCACTTGCATAACAATAAATGAAATTATGGTCAGGCTCACCTTTCATAGTGTTTAAAAACCCAGTACCATATGAAAAATAAATTGTGTAGTCAGCTACATAAAATAATAAAAACAACCAACTAAAATAGTATCCATTGGATTAAATCCCAATAAATCTCAACCATTCAATTGAACTATCATATTGAATCCATGTCAACTAACATCAACCAATCATAATTTAGGATGATAGAATAAAAAGATGAAGGATGACAATTATAATTCCAATTATTCCTGCAGTTTTCATCTCTCACAGTTGAAGAAGTGAGGAGCAGTGCAGTTCAGGTAAGACACTTATGAAATACAAACTATTTCAGAATTCAAGCCCTCTATTCATTTTTTCAGTGTTGTATATTGCAAGCAGTGTTATATATGTCTAGTAGAGTTGTATAGTCCAACACTGTATTATGCTAAGTAATGACTATACATTAGAATGAGATATATAAGAAAAATAAACAACATAGTAAATTCTGAAGTTCATATTATGCTAAGTAAATTCTGAAATATAGTATACAACACAGCTGAAATGTACAACACTACTGGAATATAAAACACTATTGGAATATAATCACATCAAGTGTTCTATAGTCCAACAATGTTGTATATTGCATTTCTGAATTGACTATATTGTTCATTTTTTCCATATATCTCATTCTCTAGTGTATAGTTATCACTACTATATTGGCATCAGTTTAATTGTATACATAAAAAGATGGAAAGTATTCTAATTACATGTGCAAAATTTATATTGAAAACAGTGTTGTATATTCCATCAGTGTTGTATGTGCACACTATAGTAAATTCTGAAGTTCATATTATGCTAAGTAAATTCTGAAATACAATATGCAACACAGCTAAAATGTACAACACTACTGGAATATACAACTCTGTTGGAATATGACCACATCAGTGTTCTATAGTCCAACAATGTTGTATATTGCATTTCTGAATTCACTATATTGTTTATTTTTTCCAGATATCTCATTCTCTAGTTGGAAAGTATTTTTTCCAATCATCACTGTGATATTAGCATAAGTTTGATTGTATACGTAGAAATTTGGAAAGTATTATGATCACATGTGAAAATGTTATATTGAAAACATAACTTTAAAAACTACATAGGAAGAGTCCAATGAATACACTAGAGAATGGTATATCATGAAAAAAAGAACAATATAGTGAATTCTGAAATGCAATGTACAACATTGTTGAACTATACAACATTGTGCTCATTTAGTCAAATATACATTGTCTATCCAAGCACTTTCTCTATTCAACATATTCCATACAAGTTTCATTGTCATAATGAAAACTACAAGTCAATTAATTCCTAAAAATGAAACAAAATCATTCATATTCTAGCAATCATCTTTCATTCAACAATTCCAGCAATCATTTTTGGTATATTTATAGTTTCTTTTCTAACAATCATCTTTCCTTCAACAATTAGAATTGAGTTGATAACCATGTACTTCTATTTTGTATTTCATGTTGTGAATCAGGTATTTCATTTACACCATGAGAAAAGGTGCTATTGCTAGAAGATCAAGGAGGCCCAAAGTGAGAGGTGTACAATTATCACATAATGTAAGTGATGAAGAGGATAATTCAGCACCAACTGGTATTGAACCAGAATGTAGAAACCCACCCATTGTCTCAGTTCAAAGAACATCTACAACAAAGAAGCTTAGTGTCATCCGAGGTTGGACAAAAGAAGATATGGAAAAGGTGATAGATGATGTTGAGTTTAATGGGTTCTCAGTTAGAGCAGCAAAAAAGAAGTATTCCATTCCACCCACATCATTACACTATTGGCTAAATGGTCTCACCCACACAAAGAGGAGGGGTCCTCCAACAGTTCTAACTGAAGAAGAAGAAGAAATTGTTGAATGGTGCAAAGAAATGGCTGATATGGGTCATGGCTTGGAGTTAATGCAGCTAAAGGCAAATGTTGCTCAGATTTGTGAAACAAGACAAAACCCCTTCAGAGATGGGTTTCCTGGTAAATCATGGTGGGCTGGATTCAGAAAACGCCATCCAGACCTTGCAATCTGAACCGCTGAGGGACTTGACAGGGATAGAGCTTTAAACTTGTGCCCTGCAATAGTAACCAAATTTTATGATAATTTGGCCAAATGCTATGGAACCTATTCATACGGTGCTCAAAAAATCTGGAATTGTGATGAGACTGGTTTGCAGGCTGGGAGAAATTGTGGAGTGCGTGTAATTGCTAAGAGAGGCAGTCGTAATGTCCCAAAGGTAATACCAAAGAGCAGGGAGTGGATCACTATATTGTGTTGTGTCAATGCAGCAGGTTTGTCAATCCCATGATTTTATTTGTTCAAGGGAAAGAGAATGGTAAAGAATTACATTAAAAATTGTGAACCTGGAGCATGTATGGCTGCACATCCAAATGCATGGATGACAAAGGAATTGTTTTTAAATTGGCTATGTCATTTTGCACTTTCAGTACCAGGAGGTGTTTCTCCAAATAATAGACACCTATTGATATTTGATGGCCATGACAGCCATGTAGCATTACAAAATGTGGAGGAGACAAACAAATTGGGCATTGATTTGATAACACTACTAGCACATACTAGTCATAAGTTGCAACGTCTTGACGTGAGTGTGTTCAGCCCTTTCAAGACATATTTTAGAGCTGAGAGGTCCAAATGGATGACAAAGAACAAATGTACAGATGTGAAAAGGAATGACATTGCTGAGCTTGCAAGTAGAGCCTTAAAAAAGGCACTAACACCATCTAACATAATTGCAGGTTTCAAAAGAACTGGTATTTGGCCATTAAATTATGATGCTCTCCTAAATGACATGGCATGCAGCTAGGCATTTGACATGCAAGGTGAGGAAGATGTTGATGCTGTCACAAACATTTTGAGCCTATCTCAACGAATAAATCCCGAATTAAATAATAGTGAAGAGGTGGTACTTGAAACTCAATTCATGCAAAATGTTGACTCAAGAGATGATATGGAAGCAACTGCAACACATGGAGTGGAGCTAAACGGTGCTCTTGGAAACCCAAGTAACATCATTAACAATAATGAGGGGTCTACAGATTTTGTAAGTAACAATGATTTGTCCTTGCCAAGTCAAGTTAACCTGCCACAATGGTTAGAGGATGCCATGAAAAACATGGGTTACAAGATACCATCCAACACAGAAGATCAAAGCTTAAATCTGCCTTCCTTTCCTGAAGGACTAGAACAAGAAGCAATAATTCATTACTATGCAGATGTTGGAGATGAGGATGAACAAGATGAAGTCGAATTTCAAGAGGATGCTCAGGAAAATGAAATAAACTTAGAAGTTAGGCAACATGAACCTCAACACCCTGAAGAGATTGAAATCCAAGATGGACGTGGTAAGTTACTTTCCCATTTTCTACGACTTCCAAGGGAGATCACAAACAAATCAGATGGTTCTATTAGACTGAGTAGGCATTCACAGATTTTGACTGCACCTGAGTACATGGAGCTATTGGTTGATGTGGAAAGAAAGAAGGAGGAACAAGCAAAACTAAAGTTAAGGAAAAAAGAATTGGCACAAGAAAAAAAGGTTGGTAGACTTGCAGCAAAAGAAAAAAAATTGCAAGAGAAGCTTGAAAGAGAAATGGGGAAGCAGGCTAAGGAGCAACAAAAAGAGATTGAGAAGGCACACAAGCAACAAAGGAAAGAGCAAGAGAAGAGGGAGAGGGAACTTGCAAATCAATTAAGGGAATACGAAAAGAGGATGCGTGTAAGTTCTCCAACTGATCATGAAAATCGAAGGATTTTTCAAGATATGTTAAATATTCAAATTCCAGGTTATGCTCAAATTGGAACACCTCCATCACTTATGAATAACTCTTGTACAGTTCCATCTTGGTATGTATCACCTCATTTACTTTGTACAAGTTCAAGCAGTCCTAGTAGTTCATTTCCAATGTCACCATGGATGCAAGCTTCAGCAGGGCAACCAACTCCTTTGTCAACAATAAGGGCAAATCCCTTATCAAGCAGACAACCAAATCATTTTTCAGCAGGGGGACCAAATCCTTTATCAGTTGGGCAACCAAATGCTCTATCAAAAGGGATTCTAAATCCCTTTTCAGCTGGGCAATTGAACACTGTATTGGCAGGAAAAGAAAATCCAAGTGCAGTATTGAAAGAGGGCAATATTACTTATACTAACTAAGATATTGAACATGTGCTCGTAAACAATGTTTATTACCCCATATGATGATGGTAGTAATTTTGCTGGTGATACCATTTTGCTAGATGTGTCCACCGAAGTCTTCCTATGTAGTCTCTAAAGTTATTTGTGTAATATAAATTTTGCGTATGTAATCAGAATACTTTCCAGCCCTCTATGTATACAATTAAATTTATGTTAATATATCAGTATGATGATGGTCTATATTTTACACCCTATTTGGCGGTGTAATCAGAATACTGATATAAATTTTGCGTATGTAATCAGAATACTTTCCATCGTTTTATGTATACAATTAAACTTATGTTAATATATCATTATGATGATGCTCTATATTTTACACCCTATTTGGCAGTGTAATCAGAATACTGATATAAATTTTGCGTATGTAATCAAAATGCTTTCCATCGTTTTATGTATACAATTAAACTTATGTTAATATATCAGTATGATGATGCTCTATATTTTACACTGCCTATTTTGACATCCCCCAAAAACGCGGCTTGTACACGTGGCACTGACCTAGAAATGAGGTGGCAAAGGAATGTAGGAGGTCAAGAATTTAGTGCTGAATATTCTGGTGGTGTTTTTACTCGCCCACGTGGCAGTGACGTGGCACAATGACTGTGTAAAGATAGGGTGCACCACAACCAGTGCCTCTCCCCTAAACTATCCAAATAGGACAGTGAAAATAGGACTTCAACATCAAAATAGGACTCCCGCATCAGCCAAACTCAATGAAAATAGGACTTCCACATTAAAAATTGCAGCAAGCATATCCAAAACAGAAAAATAAACTCAATGATAGGACTTCCACATCTAATGATAGCACATCTAATATTCTTAATTTCTAGCCTGTGGCTTACAAACGACAAGGTGTTGAAACAACAAAACCGTAATTAAAAAAAACCAGAACCCATTTCTTGTATAAATCTTTCAATAAAAATGAGCTTTAATAAGTAATGGCTACCCCATTTCCTGTATAATCTTTCAACAAAAATGAGCTTTAATAAATAATGGCTACCCCATTTCCTATATACCCCAGACATTGAATTCACTCTAAAAAAACACCTCCAAAAACATGCAGGTCAAAAGCAATATCAAAAATAATAAGTTCACGTCAGCCCATTGAAACATCCTAAACAAGAAGATGAATGCCATAAGATTCACACAAATACTTGGAAATGATTTAAACCAGGGATTGCACATGAAATAAATCAATAAACCAACGATTTTACACATGGATTTGTAAAATATGACAAACGAAAAAATAAATTTCTTTTGCTGAATGGCAAACAACAAACTTTCCATAATACTACGGTGTTTAAAAACACTAAGGATCATTGCCTAAATGAGAACCCTCTCACCTCTGCGTTTTCTTCTCATCTTCGTAGCAAGCCAAGCCATTGCCGAGGAAGAAGTCGGTCAGGAGTGGAGAAAACTCACGCTACCACCGATCTGCAATGTGAGGAGAAATGGTCGCTGGAGTTCTGCGAATGAACAAGTCGGAAACAACAATGAATGAGCTCCGTTTCCATTTTGCGTGAAATCCCAATGCGCGATTTGCTGTGGCAGGTTCCATAAACCAAGGCGCGCATATTAATGTCAGGGGGGTGAGCATTCATTGAATGGTCGTTGAATGAACTACAACTGGCGCGAGAAATGGACGACCGCTGGTCCCAACCAAAAACACTGCCTTTTTTGACATCCCCCAAAAATACGGCTCGTACACGTGGCACTGACCTGGAAATGAGGTGGCAAAGAAATATAGGAGGTCACAAATTTAGTGCTGAATATTCTGGGGGTGTTTTTACTCGCCCATGTGGCAATGACGTGGGACAGTGACTGTGCAAAGATAGGGTGCACCACAACCGGTGCCTCTCCCCTAACACACTTATAAAGCCTGCCCCTCTTAAGCCACACATGCCCCCTCAAAGCAAGCTTGGAAGATTTTCTCTTTGCAGGGGAGAGACAGACTGGTGTTTGATTCAGAGGAAATGTAGCTTTAGCTGTGCAGTCAACTTAGGGTGTTGTGTTTCATCGTCCTTGTGGTACAAGAAAAATTGAAAACAATGCATATTTTCGACGTTTCAATTATGACCATCCAGTGCCAGTGCCAGTGCCAATGCCAATGCCATCGACATCGCTTGCAAATCTCAACCTCAGTCTCAGGGTATTCTGTAGAGAGGGTTGGTTGAAGGAGGCGCTACACATTCTGCTTACTACACATAACCCCCCTCTGCACTGTAACCCATATCTTCAACTATTGAACATCTGCATTACCGAAAATGCCCTTTCTGAGGCTAAGCAAATCCACTCTTTCGTCACCGACAGGGGATTTACATTTGCTACACGCACATTTTTCCAAAATAAGTGTATCGACATGTATGCAAAGTGCGGGAGTTTAGTGGAAGGTCGTAGAGTTTTTGACGACATGAAAGAACCAGACGGCTTCACCTGGAATACCATAATTGCAGCTTACCGAAGACGGGGGTTTCCTCACGAAGCATTGACACTGTTTCACCAAATGCAACGAACAGGGCTTCAGTCCGATCAGTTCACCTTTGCCAGCATCCTTCCAGCCTGTGCCAAATTAGGATCTTTGGAACAGGGTGTGGACATACATCAAAGCGTAATCGAAAGGGGATTTTTGTCAGATGTTGTAGTTGCGAGTGCTCTGGTAGACATGTATGCCAAATGTGGAAGCATACGTAAGGCACGTGAACTGTTTGACAAAATGCCTCAAAAAAATGTGGTCTCGTGGAGTGCTATGATTTTAGGATATTCACAAAATGGGTTAGCTGAAAACGCCTTAAAAACTTTCAAGCAAATGCAATTAGTAGGTGTAAAGCCAAACTCCACAACCTTTGCCAGCATCCTCCCGGCTTGTGCCAAAATGGGAGCTTTGGAACAGGGTATGAACATTCATGGAAGCATAATCGTAAGGGGATTTTTGTCGGATGATGTAGTTGGAAGTGCCCTTATAGACATGTATGCAAAATGTAGAAGCATATGCCAGGCACGTGAACTTTTTGACAAAATGTATAAAAGAAATGTGGTCTCATGGAATGCTATGATTGCAGGGTATGCACAGAATGGTGTTCTAGATGAGGCTGTAAGGCTTTTCAAAAAAATGCCTCAACGAGATGTCGTCTCGTGGAATGCTATGATTGCAGGATATGCACAAAATGGTGTTCTTGATGAGGCTTTAAGGCTTTTGAAAGAAATGCCTCAACCAGATGTCATCTCATGGAATGCCATTGTTGCAGGATATGCACAAAATGGGTTTGATGAAGAGGCATTTGAGGCATTTAAGCAAATGCAGCTGGCAGGTTTAAAGCCAAACGCTGCAATCTCTGCCAGCATCCTCCCAGCCTGTGCCAAAATGGCAGCTTTAAAACAGGGAATGTGCATCCATCAAAGGATAATTGAAGGCAGATTTTTGTCAGATGTTGTAGTTGCAAGTGCCCTGGTAGACATGTATGCAAAATGTGGAAACATACAGAAGGCATGTAAAATCTTTGACAAAATGACTCAACGAGATGTTGTCTTATGGAATGCTATGATTGGAGGATATGCACAAAACGGGCTTGTTGAAAAGGCCTTGGAGATATTGAAACAAATGCAATTCGCAGGTGCAAAGCCAAACTCTGCAACTTTTGCCAGCATCCTCCCATCCTGTGCCAAAAAGGGAGCTTTGGAAGTAGGTATGCACATCCATCAAAGCATAATCAAAAGTGGAAAATTTTCAGATGTTGTAGTTTCAAGTGCCCTGTTAGATATGTATGCAAAATGTGGAAGCATACATAAGGCACGTGAACTGTTTGACAAGATTCCTGAACGAAATGCAATCTCATGGAATGCTATGATTGCAGGATATGCACATAATGGTTTTTGCAAGGATGCTCTTAAACTCTTTGAACTAATGAAGCTTTCTGGAGCATACCCTAACCGTGTAAGCTTCGCTTGTGTTTTATCTGCATGCAGCCATGCAGGTTTAGTGAATGAGGGCTGTAAATACTTAAATGACATGAGTGACCATTATTGCATTACACCTACAATTGATCATTATGCATGTATGGTTGACCTTCTTGGCCGTGCTGGTTATCTTAATGAAAGTCTAAACTTTATCATCAAAATGCCGATCAAACCTGTGGTGGTTGTGTGGATGTGTTTGCTTGGTGCCTGTAAATCACGTAGGAATGTACGGTTAGGAGAATTTACAGCAGCTCTCCTTTTTGAGTTGGATCCTAAAAATGTGGCGACTTATATTATTCTGTCAAACATCTATGCAGAAGTGGGCAGGTGGGATGAGGTTCTTAAGGTAAGGAGATTGATGAGAGATGGAGGAATTGAAAAGATACCTGGATGTAGTTGGATTGAAGTCCATAAAATGCTACATGCTATTTTGTAGGAGACATATCACACCCATAGACACAGGAGGTCTATGCGGAGTTGGAGAAATTGTCTTGGGAGATGAAGGAAGCAGGGCATTTTCCAGATTTAAGACATGTACTGAATGATGTGGAAGGGGAGGAAAAGAAATAATTCCTTTGCCACCATAGTGAGAAGTTGGCAATTGCATTTGGATTGTTAAATGCATCCCCTGGAACAACTATTAGATTCATCAAGAACCCTCAAGTGTGTGTTGACTGTCACACTGCAACCAAGAGATTTTCTTCATCATTGTTGCAAAACAAATTGTTAAGAGATGCAAACTGGTTCCATCATTTTAAACAAGGACTGTGTACTTGTGAAGAGTATAGGTGATGTTAAGTGATGCATATCGCAAGCATAGGTTTGCACTATAAAAAGGTGCATCGTGTCGGACCTGAAGTGATTAGAAGGGATCAAATTTTATTTTCAGTTTCGAAAAGTGTTTTTTTTTGTATTTGGAGATTTTGACTATGGTGTTGACCTCATAAATCAGATGTACAGTATACAATGGGCATCACTGCTTATATATGCCGTTGGGGTATTTGTCAAAGCCCTGTTTGTGCCATGACATTGAAATGTTTTTAGGAAGCCTACAAGCAAAAGCATAAAGAAGGCATGGAGGAAATGGAAAGATGCTTGGACAGCTGGAATGTGGGAAAGGCTTGCAATCCATCTAATGCTTGGAGATGATAGGGAGATCAGCTCTTGATAGTATTTTTGTGGATTAATTGTATTATCTTGTGCCTATGCGGGGTCTGCTATTTGTGAATAGCTTAAAAACACCAGATTATGTATGAAAATTTATAAATGCCAAAGGTGGATTTTGTCTCATCTTCCCATCCCTTTGCATTTTGGGAGAGCTATAATGTTTACCAATTCATGTTAGTTTTATTTATTTTGATTTAATTTGTTTGTTTTTAGTTAGAACTGAATTATTAGAATTTATATATGTAGAAATAAAATTACAATTTTAATGATAACGTAATTGGCATTATAAGTATAGTGCTTGAAAAATTTGCATAATAAAATTTATAAATTAATGTTGGTGACAAGAAACTAGAATTTGCATATTTAGAAATAAAATCACAATTTATGTAACATTGTAATTGTATGTCTGTGGTATTACAATTTTATTTATTTATTTATTTTTGATAATTGAGATATTGCAATTTTAACTCACACAACGATACCATGCCTTTGAAAGGACCCAACGACCTCGAGCAACCCGAAGCCACGTAGTTGCAGGGTGAGTTCAATTGCACTAATCCTCAAGCAACACAACCAATGCCCAAGCCTGAAGCACTGCAGGTTAAATCAGGAGTGAACTCGTGACCTAGTGGTCACTGTACGATAGAAAAGTGACATGCGAGCATGAAAATCTACAAGCAACTCTTCTTCGTACCCGACCTCCCGAGGTCGTGCCGAGACAGCCGGTGAGGATAGAATTTATACGGATACAGACAAACTAGTAGGGCAATCTTATATCCTCAACACACAATAATGGAATATGTGAATCTAGGGCAAAGAAGGCCCTCCTAACCTGAATTGGTGTAATGGATCGTTCGGATATAATAGTTGTTCGGAGGCTCCAATCAATGTCGAGCTCTGCTGAGATCCTATTTATTAGCTGTTGGATACGTGGAAAATGACATGTAGGTGTTTTGTGTATATTTCTAGACAAGGTCATGAAAAAATAGTGATGAGAGGTGTAGTGGATCATCTGAGGTTTTATGGACGATTCTTTGGTCTAGTCCAGAAATCCCTAGCCTAATTGGCTGCTACGTTTAATACGGAGAATTGGGTAATGATGTCTGGTGGAAGTGGTGAGGATCTGAATATTAGTGTGCGTAAACCGGCATCAATGTCTGATTGATCAATAGGCCCGTTAAGTTGTGGGACCTATGGATCACAACCGTAAGTTCGTGGTTGTGGCGGACTTCCTATAGTCATATGAGGAGTCAATCTCTTCTCCTGACTATCCAATAGTCATAAGCTTTTTCAGCCTCTATGTTTAGAACTAGAAGTTGTGTAATTTTCCCAAAATACCTTACAAGTGTTCTGGCAACTTGAATACGTAAGCTAGTATCTATGTCGATGAGGAGGTCTCCTGTGTTGGGCTATGGAACTAAAGGATCACAACCAAATGTTTATTCTCTTTCGAGTCCTTGTATAGTCATGCGGATATCCTATCAAGGCAGTCTATAGCTAGGGTGATTTGACCAAAATGTGTATGTCTTGTCGTCGTCAATATTTAACTCTCTCAATTGTTCACTAATTGCTCGTAGGTTTACTATTGTTCGAAAAACCTGGATCCTAATGTCTTGATCTATATCAACTAGTGTTGTGGGGAGATTTGGTTGAGGCACTATCGGTTCAAATATGTATTATTTAGGCTCTCTAGGTCCCGTGATTGTCATGCAAAGATGATTCAATTTTAACTGAAATGAATAAACTAATTATGAAAGTTGTATCCACACTATGCATATATTCTTTTATTTTTGTATTTTCGATGAAGTATTTTAACGAAATTAAAAGAGCAGTTATTCTAATATATTCAGAAAATGGACAATTAATCTAATGACAGAATTAAAACAAGCAAAGTAGCCCGATGTAGCTATTTACCTGTGCAGTTGTGAGTTTATCCTAAATATCTAAGTAACTAATTAGTTTAATCGAAAAACTCTCAATCATACCTCAGAAGTGAGGAATGAATCATAGTTTCTTAGAAACTATCATTCCCCACAGCTTCCCTGGCAATATTGAAAGCGAAATTTTAACTGAAATGAAATAATTTACTACTCTATTTTATGTACTTGTAACTAAAACTTTGATAGCTCAAACCTAGAGTTTACAGAACAGTGGTAAATCCAGTTGTGTGTGACTTCGTCCCCTTAGTTTGATCTCTTCGTTCCTTCCTGTTCTCGTGAATCCAGAAAAGTGTGTATATGATAGCGTCAGCAGAAGAAGATATTCTAACAATGGCAGCTTTGGATATAGACCGAATACAATGCAAGTAAGAGAGGGATAGTGCAAGTGAACAGAGCTTAACTATGAAATTCCTAGCAGGATTTATTGTGGGAATACGACACAAATACACCGAGAATTCTAGAAACTATCTTTTGTGACAAAACAAAATCTGCAACTCTAAATGGATTCCAATTCTAAAATGAAACTAGCTTATTCTAAACTGATTGCATGGAAAAATAATGAAGTAAGATGAAACAAGAAGATCAAAATCTCTAAACAACAAAGGAAGGCTGATAACTGACGCAAAACAGCAAATCAAGGTTCTAAGTTGATGTTTAGGGCATCCAGTGTGATTGCACAACATTGAAACCTCTCTCCAAGTGTGGGACTTGCAAGATGAGAGAGGAATCTCCAGATTAGAGGCTGGTTCCTCAAACTCCTCTGATTAGATCTATTATTTGCACAACTGCAGAGGTTCAGATCCTAATTTATCCTAATTTGCAAGGAGACAGGGATAAGAAATGCAAAAATTAAAACTAAACTGATAAGGGTGATACACCAAAGGAGTGGTGAGCATTTCTTGCTCATGCAAATTGACACAAATCAGAAATTGCAACATAAAACATCATGCACAGGTTGATAAGCTGTAATCAAGGGTTTGAAATGAAGCAAACAACACATACAAAGGACTGAAAGCATTCACAGAGCCTGCATTGTGATTTTCAACATCAAAATCCTTGTATTCCAACACCAAAGAGGCAAAAAAACCTGTTACAATCCCTGGAAGGTCTGATACTTGCCAAAATCACTTGTTGAAAGTGAAAACAGAAGCTTGCTGTGCAAAAAAGTGTTCCCCTTTGAAAAATGAGCCAAATCTGGCTTTTACAGTGCATGGGTCGAACCCAGGAGAGAGAAAATGTGAAAAAACGTGGGAGCCATTCCTCATTGACCAAAATGCATTAAAAACAGCATGGGTGACTTGACAGACCCATCCCCCGACATTTTTGACCATGCTGGAGAAGAATGCGACCCATTTTGCATTAAAATTGGTTGTTGAAACGTCAGTTCTGTCCATGGGCGCATACCAGAAGCGTTTTTTGATTTTCTCCCTCCAAACTGAACCAAAATTCAAAATTGACCATGGAATCATGTAGATAATTTTACCAGCTTTCCATTGATATAAAGAACGTGAAAATCCGAGCTCTGGATCGAAAGTTATGGCCGTTTGAAGATTTAGGGCAAAAACAGGCCCAAAACGGATCGGCGGGAAAAAAATTCGAATTTTACCTCTTTTTTGCATTTGGAATTTTTTTTCGAAAATCCCCACGCTCCGCCACCTCCTGGGACACGTGGCAGCTTCCTATTGGCTGCGGGCTTCCAAGGGGAAAATTTCCCACAAAAACTCCGCCGAGCCATAACTTGAAAAATATGAGGAGTTAGGAGGAAAACTTTACCTTTCTGGAAAGCTGAGAGAGAGCTCTATCCAATGGTGCCATTTCCAGAAAGATTTGAGTGCCTGAAAAACCAAAAATGAAGACTGAGGCACAAGAGAGGTAAGAACACAAGGAGTTAGCCACCAAAATGAGCAGGGGCACATTTTGGATAACAATTTTGGCGACTCAGAGGGGTCATCTGCCTGCTAGATGAAAATACCAGTTGCCTGAAGCAGTCCATTGGGCATGGAGTCATCAAATTTTCTGTTTGGAACCCCAACTGACTTAGAATGTTGCAAGGAGGAAGATGGAATATCACCTGATGGAAGCAAGGACTGCAAAACATCTCCAGGGACAGCAAGCTGTGCCAAAGCACTTAGGGAAAGCAAAACTAACCTACAGCAAAACAATGTGCACAAGCACTTGAAGGAATGGAAACCTAAGCTAATATTTACAAGGTGGAGAATTTCCCTTTAGAAGCAATGCTTGAGATAGATTCCATTGACTGGAATCTACAGTTCTTCACCATCCAATGAAGACAATTGGAAAGCATTGTTGTTCTTGCACTTTGTGACCATGTATGGGCCACTCCAAATGGCATCAAATTTTGAATGCCTTCCCGGTTTTTCTCTATCTGCATCCCATTTTAACACTAGATCTCCAACCTGGAAAGATCTACTCTTGGCCTTCCTGTCAAAGGTCTTCTTGATCAAAGCTTGATCCTTCTCCATTGCTTGGGATGCCTGATCTCTGATCTCTTGAAGCTCCATCAACTCTGCATATCTCACCTCCATGGGCTCAAATTCCAACAGCTCCAACTGTTTCATGAGTTCCAATGTTGGCAACTCAAGAGACATGGGCAAGATTGCTTCTCTTCCATAGACAAGCCTGAATGGAGAGTTACCTGTGGATCTCTTGGGAGTTATCCTATCAGCCCATAAGGCTGATTTCAGTTTGGTATGCCAAGACCTCTGATTCTCATCAAGAGTCCTCCTAATGATCCTCAACAAGTTCTTGTTTGTAGACTCAGCCTGGCCATTACCTTGAGGGTAATAGTTTGATGAAGTACTTAGGTAGATCCCGTTCTTGACAGCCCACTCAGTCACCTTGGATCCAATGAATGCCAATGCATTATCTGAGATTATTGTAGCAGGTATGCCAAATCTGGTTACTATGCCCTCATAGAAGTCTAAGATGCTAGACTCATTTGCCTCTTTGAGCGCTACTGCTTCAGTCCACTTGGTGAAGTAGTCTGTGGCTGTCAAAATCCATTTGTGCCCTTGGCTTGAATTGGGATTAATGACTCCAATGAAGTCCAAACCCCATTGCATGAATGGCTGGTCAACTGAGATTGGATGCAATGGAAGGGCAGCAAGTCTCTCTTTTCCTGTGAAGAATGCACAATTCTTACACCTCTTGATCCATGCAAAGCAATCACTGAAAATCTTGGGCCAATAATAACCAGCCTTCATAATTTTTAGAGCTGTCACTCTCGGTGCAAAATGACCACCAGCTGGTCCACCATGGAACTCTTCCAACACCCTATGAATCTGATTTGTGCTAATGCATCTCAGCAGCACTCCATTCACATCTTTCTTGAACAAAACTCCATCAACAATGGCATATGGGACAGCCTGCAATCTGAAGTATCTTCTTTGGGTCTTGTTCATCTCCGGAGGGCATAGGCCTGTGCTTAGGAAGTGCATTATACCTTGGGTCCAGCAAGGAGTGGGGACAACATTATTTTCTTCTTGAGTGCCACTTGGCTCATGGCTGTCTTGAACTGTCAAAACAACCTCTTCTTCATTGCATACTTCTTTTTGCTTCCCCAAAATCAGCTGCTCACACAATCCTTTTCCTCTTACCAGCTTGGTGACCTTGATCTCAATGTCATACTCCATGACACGAGTGATCCAACCTGCCCTTTTCTCATTCAAATCCTTGTTGAGGAGGAAGTCTTTAACCCCAGCATGAGAGACCAGCAACTGGACCTTGTTGTTTGAGACTAAATGCTTGAATTTCTTCAAGCTTCTGATTACTGCAAGTACATGCTTCTCAATAAAAGAATACCTCACCTCATAGTCATCTAGGCTCTGGCTGAAGAAAGCAATTGGCTGCTCATCGTTGTCCTTGTTCTGCTGTACCAAAATGGCAGAAATAGTATCATTACCTCCAAATGCATAGAGGATGAAATCCTTGGAGAAGTCCGGGTTGATGAGGGTTGGTGCTTGAGAGATGGCTTCTTTGATTGCTTCAAAACTCTCCTTGCCTTCTGCTGTCCACTTGAAAGCCATGCTTTTCTTTAACATTTTGGTGATAGGTTTGACAAGGGCTGCAAAATCTGGGACAAACCTCCGAACAAAGTTTATCCTCCCCAAGAAACTCTGAAGGGCTTTCTTGTGGCTTGGCAATGGTAGTGCTCTTATGGCTTCAACCCTCTCTGGATCAATTGCTAATCCTTCTTTGGAGACAATATGGCCAAGGAGCTTTCCTTCATGTGCAAGAAAGATACACTTCTTAGGATTCAAAGACACTCCAAATCTCCTGCACCTCGTGAAGACTTGTCTCAAATGAGAGAGGTGGTCTGCTGCATTTTTGGAAAAAATAGTGATATCATCAAGGTATATCAGCACCATGTTGTTAATCAAACCTTTGAACGCCATGTCCATTGCTCTTTGGAAGGTAGCACCAGCGTTGGACAGCCCAAATGGCATTTTCCTGTATGCATAAGTTCCCCATTTGGTTGTGAAGGCTGTCTTGAACTGGTCTTCTTCCTTCACCATAATCTGATTGTAGCCTGAGTAGCCATCAAGTAGTGAAAACCTCTCGGAGCCAGCCACAACTTGCAAGATTTGCTCCATGGAAGGGAGTGGGTAATGGTCCTTGAGAGATGCTCTATTCAAGTCTCTGAAGTCAACACACAATCTGATCTCTCCACTCTTCTTTCTGACTGGAACTAAGTTGGCAACCCAACTAGAATGCTTGATTGGGAATATGATCCTTGACTCAATCAACTTGTTCAATTCTTTCCTCATGAGAGGCTCCATGTGTGGATTGACTGGTCTTTGTTTCTGCCTGACAGGCTTAATATTTGGATCCAATTCAATGGTATGCTGAGCTAAGTTGGGATTGAAACCTTTCAAGTCTTCATAGCTCCAAGCAAACACATCAGGGAACTCTTGACACAGCTGTATGAACTCATACCTTTCTTGTTCAGTTGTCATCTTTCCAATTTGCAATGGTTTGTTCTCTTCCACCAAGATGGATACTGAATCCTCTCTCTTGACCTGAATGTTTGCTTTCTCCTTCCTAAACTGATCATTGGGATTAAAAATGGACTCCAAAGTGATAAGTCCCTTGGGCAGCTTGTTAGTTCTCAGCTGTACCACTTGGTCACCATACTGCTGTTCCAATTTTTCTTGATTCTTAGCTGAGAACTCAGCTTCTTCTTGCAAGAAATGGATGATTTGCTGGTCATTCTCAAACACTTGCCAACTTACATTGTTATCCGGCACTGAAGGCCTCACAATCACATGGATGTTTGGCTGTACCTTGTCTTGTTGAATGCTTTCCACAATGTCAAAGGCTGCCCCTACTGCTGCAAGCCTGTCAGCAGCTTGGTTCTCTTTCCTAGGAATGGATTTGATGCCAAAACCCTCAAAATCTTCCATGAGGTCCCATACCCTGTTCTTGTAGCACTTGAGTAGATCATTCTTGGCAGCATGCTGTCCCTTGACCTGATTTACAATCAATTCACTGTCACCAAAGACTTGCAAGTTCTTTATTCCTCTCTTTATTGCCCAATGCATCCCTTGCACCAAGGCTTCATATTCAGCAGTGTTATTGGAGCATGCAAACTGAAATCTAAAAGCTGAATAGTACTTTACTCCTTGAGGTGAAACAAGCATGGCTCCACCTCCTGCACCTTGTCTACTCCTTGATCCATCAAAAAATAGCTGCCATACCTCATTGTCATCCTTATAGTTTGGCTTGGTGATGCTAGGGATGGGCTGATCTTCTTCATGTATGCAATAGACCCCTAGCTCAGATTCTTCTACTTCTTGATAAGGATCAAAAGCATGTACCTTGTTTGCCCATTCATCAAGAGTTAGATCCGGGATGCTTCCAACCTTGGTGTCAGCTTCATCAGTGCTTGGGTGATCTTCTTGATCAAATGCTGAACAATTGGCATTGATCTGACTTGGAGTGTAGGGCTCAATGTGGAAGTTTGCAATAGGTTCAGACCTGATTGTAGCTTTGGTTCCATACCTCATTCTGAACAGCATGTGTGACCAATCAGCAGACAAATATCCTCCAATCTTGGCTGTGAAGTCCCTTGACAAGCATAGGGCAAAGAGTGGTGGAAGGTCTATAACTGATACATCTTGTAAAACAACAACATTTGGACATGCATGCAAGGTAAGACTCAAGTTTCTAATCACTCCAACTGTTGTTACTGCTGTCCCATCCAGCTGCACTACCCCTTTGGATATGGTTTCATACTGGAGCCCTAGCTGATCAGCTATTTGTTTAGGCATCACTGAGCTACTTGCCCCGGAATCTATCATGCAATTGTGCACTAACTGATTTCCAATGATTAATGAAACATAGAAAGGAGGGGGCTTCAACATTTTACCTTGCTGTCCTCCATGATTCCCTTCAGGCTGGGCAGCATTTGTGAGCACTTTCTCTTGCATCTGAACTTGCTGATTCGAAGTTGGCCAGTCCTTCATGGCAGCTTGTAGCAAATCTCTTTGGCCTGGGATAGATAGGGATTCCCACATTGATATATTTACATTTGTCTTCTTCATCTGATCAATGATACTGAATGGTGATGAAGGATCTCTTTGTTGTCCCTTGGTTGGCACATTCACTCCTTGCATGTGGGCAGCAACAACTGGTATTTGAGTTGGTCTAGGAGCTGTTCTTGGCTGCCCTTGTGCATTTGAAATTGGATTTTGTTTGCCAACCATTTGTGGAGCCATAGAAGGTTGTGAGATTGGTTGGAGCTAATGGCTGTTCTTCACCCAAATTCCTTCTTTTTGACCTTGTGTTGGCTGCAACACCTTGAGAGACTGTTTGATTCATGCCACAAAAATCCTCTGCTTGCCAGTTTACACAAGTGTGGTGTCATTTGGGGCTGATTGCTGTTGGAATGTTTCTTGTTGTTGGTTGTTTCCTTGACTGCCCTCACCCTCCACACCAGTAGTTGTCACCATTAATGCTTGATTCAAAGCACCATTGAAGCACATAGATTGGTTGTGAGGTTCATTGCATGGAAAACACCAATCATACTCCTGAGCAACGTTGTTTTGTGTTGGCACCAATGCCTTAGAGGCAGATATGGCATTAGGATTATAGGGCTGAAATGGTCTATTGGCAGGAGGCCTTGTTTGATTTATATTTGCAGCTGGATTAGGAGGTCTTTGTGGTTGGTATGGCTGCCTGTTAGGCTGAGCTTGGGGCTGATAAGAAGGTCTAAAACCTTGGGCTTGTTGCCTCTTGAGAGTAACCAGCTCATTGCCTAAATTTTGCAATTGCTTCATGACTTCTTGAAGCTCATTTGGGGCACTTGGAGATGAAGTAGAAGCTTCATTTGAACTCTGATTTCTAGGAGTGGGAGAAGGAGCCAAATTAGGTGCTTGATTAGTGTTTGGGCTCTCTAAACTTGGAAACAATGGCATGGGAGGTCTAGGGGCTAGTTTGCCAGCTTGGATCAAACAATTTTCAGCCCTAATGGCAATGCTATAAGCCATAGGGATAGTTATGCCTCCCATGGACTGAATCAACATAGAAATATCAGAATTTAGAGCTTTGAGGTAGTAGAGAAAAGCACCTTCTGCTGTTGGCCTGACTGCCACTGGAATTCTCTCCCAAGTCCTTTGAAATCTGAAGTTGAAATCAGTCAGCTGCTCATTGGGAGCTCTCTTGATGGTTGTCAGCTGCTCCAAAAGAGACAAGTTGTCTCCCTTCTCTCCAAATTGCTCATGAAGTGCTATACATAGCTGGTTCCAATTCTGAATAGAACCTGAGGCAAGACTTCTAAACCATTGCAATGCTTTCCCCTTGAATGAAGATGCCAACAATTTGACAGCCACTTGCATCTCATTGATTTCATGAATTGCACAAAGGTTGGCAATGTCTTTAACATGATCACCTGGAGTAGTCTGATTCTCTCCAGTGAAGTATGGAATGTTCTTCAAGGCTGCAATTGGAATTGGATGTTGTGCATTGAGAGCAAGTGGGCTGCTGCCAGTGAAATTGACATAGGGGTTGTTTTGTGCCATTCTAATTGGCCTTAGAACCCTTGTTGATTGAATGAAAGGCCTACCAGGTGGAGGAGTTGAGAGAGTTCTGTTTGGTGGAGATGGAGACCTTTGGATTCTCCTCCCACTTTGCCTTACTCTTGGAGATAACTGCAGATATTCAAACAACGCCTCTTCTTCTCCAGCTCTTGACCTTGTAGTGATTCTTCTCATGAGTTTTCAGGTCTACACTGCTAAAACCAGCTGATTCTTCCCCTTGGAGTCGCCAGATGTGCAATTTATAGCTCTTTTGAAGCAAGAAAATTGCAGCAGATGCACATCAACTTTGCTGCAATAAAAATGAGACCTCTAAGGTCCCACCGGGCGTGCCAAAACTGTTGTTGCAAATCAGCAGCACCCCTGGATGCAAATCAAGGTTCTAAGTTGATGTTTAGGGCATCCAGTGTGATTGCACAACATTGAAACCTCTCTCCAAGTGTGGGACTTGCAAGATGAGAGAGGAATCTCCAGATTAGAGGCTGGTTCCTCAAACTCCTCTGATTAGATCTATTATTTGCACAACTGCAGAGGTTCAGATCCTAATTTTATCCTAATTTGCAAGGAGACAGGGATAAGAAATGCAAAAATTAAAACTAAACTGATAAGGGTGATACACCAAAGGAGTGGTGAGCACTTCTTGCTCATGCAAATTGACACAAATCAGAAATTGCAACATAAAACATCATGCACAGGTTGATAAGCTGTAAACAAGGGTTTGAAATGAAGCAAACAACACATACAAAGGACTGAAAGCATTCACAGAGCCTGCATTGTGATTTTCAACATCAAAATCCTTGTATTCCAACACCAAAGAGGCAGAAAAACCTGTTACAATCCCTGGAAGGTCTGATACTTGCCAAAATCACTTGTTGAAAGTGAAAACAGAAGCTTGTTGTGCAAAAAAAGTGTTCCCCTTTGAAAAATGAGCCAAATCTGGCTTTTACAGTGCATGGGTCGAACCCAGGAGAGAGAAAATGTGAAAAAACATGGGAGCCATTCCTCATTGACCAAAATGCATTAAAAACAGCATGGGTGACCTGACAGACCCATCCCCTGACATTTTTGACCATGCTGGAGAAGAATGCGACCCATTTTGCATTAAAATTGGTTGTTGAAACGTCAGTTCTGTCCATGGGCGCGTACCAGAAGCATTTTTTGATTTTATCCCTCCAAACTGAACCAAAATTCAAAATTGACCATGGAATCATGTAGATAATTTTACCAGCTTTCCATTGATATAAAGAACGTGAAAATCTGAGCTCTGGATCGAAAGTTATGGCCGTTTGAAGATTTAGGGCAAAAACAGGCCCAAAACGGATCGGCGGGAAAAAATTTTGAATTTTACCTCTTTTTTGCATTTGGAAATTTTTTTCAAAAATCCCCATGCTCCGCCACCTCCTGGGACATGTGGCAGCTTCCTATTGGCTGCGGGCTTCCAAGGGGAAAATTTCCCACAAAAACTCCGCCGAGCCATAACTTGAAAAATATGAGGAGTTAGGAGGAAAACTTTACCTTTCTGGAAAGCTGAGAGAGAGCTCTATCCAATGGTGCCATTTCCAGAAATATTTGAGTGCCTAAAAATCAAAAAATGGAGACTGAGGCACAAGAGAGGCAAGAACACAAGGAGTTAGCCATCCAAAATGAGCAGGGGCACATTCTTAAGACCAAAATGCAAGGAAAAAGGGGGGCTGAGGGCATAACAAAGCATGCAAAGGCCGGATGAGGCACATGGGATGCAAACGTATACTTGGCAAGATTTTCTGGATTTCGAACACCTTGTGAGGAGACCTGTATCATCATTGGGATTTCCGTAACCTCTTTCTGGCAGTACAGTACCTACATTTTTGGGTACGTACATATTGCTCCCTCAGAGAAGCATTTTAGCTATGGAGAGGCATAAAACGGTGGGTCTGAGTATGGCGGTTCCAAAATGGGGAGTTAGAAGTTATACCTGACACGCCTGTGTGTCGAAACGTCGCCATCCAAATTCCCACTACCTGTAAAATGAAAAAGAGGACTCAAGTGCAGATAGATAAAATAAATTGAGAGAAAAAACTAAATTAAGTTAATATGAAATGAGGACTTACCATTTGCGTGGGGATTTAAAACTTACCTCCATTGGCACTCCATTTCTATAAAGAAAAACATTCAAAACCAAATTAGAATACTATATATATTTAAAACTAGCTCATTTTGCTATTCATTTGCGTGTCGATTTAGTGATTTTTGAGCTCTGGGACCCATGATGACCATTTTTTGATGAGAGTACAATCAAAATTTTCATTACAAGATCGTTATCATGCCTCTGAGAGCAAGACATCAGCCCATGAAGTCTCAGGTTAGTTCTTCTCAATTTATCGTTTTTAAACCTAAAAGATAGAAATGTAGAAATCTTTGTCTTAGGGGGGTTATTTTTGAAAATGATAGTTTTAAATGAGTCTCTAGGGGGGGCGCCCATAGGGTAGGTTTTTATTTCATCTAAAATGATGCATTTTTGCATTTTTTTAAAAAGTAATTTAGGGATTTCGAGTCGTTTGGTGATTCGGGACAAAACCACCACCATGCACAGGGTGGCGGTCATGGGACCCGCCACCCCATAAAGGTGGCGGTTACAAAACCACCACCCTATAATGTGGTGGTTACATGACCACCGCCACCTAAGGCAGTGGTTACGAAACCGTTCCACTCTGCACATAGGTGCGACAGTTTTGAACATAATGCAAAAGGAGATGTTTTACTTTGTTTTTTTTGCATTTTAAGCATTTTTTATATGTTCCTGATGATTTTACCTGTTTAGATTATGTTACTAACTTACTAATTTTCCTAGTGTTTTTGGGTGGATGCACAAGGAGGAGTATATCAGAAGGAGCAGAGAGAGGGATTTTGATTGGCTCCTGGCAGTGTTGGATGCATTGACCCAGGCTGAGAGAGACACTTTGCAGCGGGATGGCATATTACAGATCTCTCGAGTTCCTCACATGTTGCTCCTTCCAGTCACATACTATGTGAATTATTCTCGTATTTGGATGCTGACCGGAATACCTTCTGGTTACCAGGTGCTAGGGGTGAGTGGACTATCACCCTTGAGGACGTGTATACCACATATTGGGGGTCCCGATTCTTGGGAGGCGGTTGTCTCTTAAGACAGGGGGTGAAGGTATCCATATCTTAGATGGCCCAGTGGGCCAAATATATGGGAGATGTTCATTGTTTCCACGGGGGGTCGAATAAGAGCATGAAGGTCCGTTACTCCAGTGTTGAGTCAGATATTCTATGTGCTCTGTAAGGCCATTATGGGCATCCTTGCCTCGCGGTTGATTGGGGACAAGGGAGAGGTATACTCTTTTATACTGCTGGGCTCCTATTACCACATAGATTGAGGCTCATGGCCATATTTACGCTTGGGGAGTGGACATTCTTGGGACCACCTATCATGAATTATACAGGGTGGTCAGACAATAGGGACAGTCATTGAGCCACCCCACTCTAGTTATGAGTTGGATGTATGAGTGCATCATTCCTTACGGGAGAGGTATACAGATGGAGGATCTGGGGCTTGTCAGGGCAGCAAGGTGGATAGGGATGACCATACTTAGGGTGCCACACCAGCCAGTGGCTTCCCTGACTATTGCAGACATGAATGCCACTCCTTATCAGCACATGGCAGGGCTATGGGGGGAGGAAACACTTACATTGATTGCCTTGCCACACTACCACAAGTCAGTTGATAGATAAGATGGGGAAGTTGGAGATCCACCCCTTTGACAGAGTACCACAGTAGTTTGGCCTCCCTTATATTGATATGTTTCATCTAGCATGGCCAATAGACAGATCTGTTTGTGAGACCAGGGGAGGTCCTATAGGACAAGGTTGGACTACGATCTCTCTTGGTGTTCCCATTACAACTAAGAGGGTGGTTTGTGCCCGAGGGGTAGCTAGTACTCCTTAAAGCACCTTTACTTTAGATTAGCACTGGTCCTACTCATAGTGGAGATCATCCCAATGACATGGAATCTGAGTCTGAGGATTTTACTGGGGCGAGAAAAAGGAGGAGACTAGATAGAGGAGGGTGAGACTGGAGCTGGCGGTATAGGTGAGGAGGATGAAAGATATTCTGAGTTTTATGACACTCAGGATATCTTGTGAGCCGAGAGGTTGCAGACGAGAGTGTAGAAAAGGTGACCCTGATTTCAGAGGAGTTTCCTTCTCAGGATTTAGTAGGAGATGATAAGTCTATGGCAGGCCATCACTTTGTTCCAGATGTGGGAGAGGCACGACAGTCGGTGGCAGTGTCAGTAGCAGGCACAAATCCTAGAGATCCCACCTGGAGGCCTTGAGATCCGAGTGAGTTACTACTCTTTTCTTGATTTTGTTTTAGTTAGAATTGTTTAGTTGATATTTCCCTTTTGTTGTTCTGTTTATTTTTGGTCTTATTTTGGACAACTTTCTAACTTTGTTTTGTTTCTCCTTTTTATTCGCAGTGACTACTAAGGGATGGTGAGACTTAATTCGCCAGGTGTGCATGCTGACACTCTACTGCTCCCTTTAGAGAGTACCCAGGTCAAGCTTACTGAGGATGTTGGAGAGCCCTCAGCAGCTTGTAGACATACTAATGTATTTACCCCTGTCTTGAAGGTGTCAAAGATCATTACCTCCCTTAACATGCTGAGTTGGCTGGATATAGGACTGCTGAGCGCTTAATGAGGAAGATTCACTCTCATAGTGAGACCATAGCTATTGGCCATGATCATGAGCCCTCAGTTCATTTAGAGCAGTCGTCACAGCAGGATTCCTAGATGCGGTCATGCACCTTCTGAGGGATCTCACAGGGATTGAGAGATCATGGTGCCTTTTTGTAGTGATTTTTGATTCGGATATTTATATGAGTATTTTTGTATTTTCTAGGCTCATTGAGCATTTTGACCATGCCTTAGTGCATGATGGCATTGTACATAAAACACCATATATATATATATATATATATATATATATATATATATATATTTGGATCTAGATCTTCTTGTGTCTAGAATTTTGTGATTCGCTTCTCAAGTGTACACTAGATGTTTTTAGAGTATTTATACTTATATGATTTTCAGAATGTATGCAATGGATGACAAATGATAAAAAATACTAAATAGAATGTTTTACTTTATTTGCTTTTGTAATTCTGGTATGTGATGATGTGAAACATTTTGTAGTACTAAAGTTTTGGCTTCTTTGGGAAATGTCTGTTGTTTCTTCTTATGTTGGCAAAATGTGATGAATGTATAGAGATAAAGAGATGAACTTGCCCCATTCCCAAACTCCACACAACTAGTAAGATGTGAGGGCTCAACACCAAGAGTTGGGAAGGGCACAAATTGTATGAGTTTGACTGAATGGAACGATGAGAGATAGACAAACCAGTGACAAAAACCAAACTTAGACCTACACACTTACTCTACTCAGAACTACCACCAAGCTTAGAAGGTAACTTACTTTTCATTTTATCTAGACTTAGATCTATAAATGGCAACCTGGTTGACAAAATTTGGTTTTGAGGATTTCATCTATTTTTAAATTGGATACTTATTTTCCCTTAATATAATTTGATTTGTATTTTTAAAATACCAAGATTTGTTAATTTGTGTGAATGGACCCCCCACACCCTGCCCCATGCCACTAGTAAGAAGCATGGGTTTGTCACCAAAGGTAGGATATAGGCGAGTAAGGGCACTTCTTTCCTTTCCCAACCTCGCACCACCAGTAAGAGATGCGGGCTTATCACCGAAGGTTGGTGGGGAAAAGAAGTGTGTAAAATAAAATATTTTGTTTGCTTGGTATTTTTTATTCTATTTGATTTTGACACTTCTGATCTGTGATTTTGGGATATCCTTGTTTCAAAGAGACATAAGAGGGATAGATGTGACACCAAGAAGCTTCTAGAATAGACCATAGGTAAGAACAACTTCACCTAGTAGAAAGAAAGAGAAAAACCAAGTATGCAGGCCTTGGTATGGTTTTTGTCAACATTTTTCTGTCAAACTTGATGAAAATATTTTGAAACTACTTGATGATGTTTGAAGAGATGTGATTTGAATGATTTTTCCAATATTTTAAGAAATTTATAATAGATTTCTTAAGAGTAAGTTCCTTGACTACAATTTTACGAAACGAGTGGACAAAATGAAACAACTAAGTGACTAATGCAATGTAGGTAGATATAATATACAAATGGTGACACTGACGTCTCATGCGTAAAACCATTTAAGATGCAAGGAATTGACTGTTTCATTGAACTCCTCACCTTCTAATGTACACAAGAGATACACATTGTTTCCGTAGTCTTTCATGACTTGGTATGGGCCCAACCACTTGGGCCGGAATTTCCTTCCTTCACCAGTTTTCTTATCAATCTGGTTGTCTAGTCTTAAAACTAGATCTCCCTCATATATTTCTCACTCATAGACTTTTTTGTTATATTGCCGGCACATCCAGTTAGCATAGGCTCTGTGCCATTGTTCAGCATTTATCCTGGCCTCATCAAGGCTTTCTAGTTGAGAGAGGCATGCCTCTCTATAGGCGTCTTCTCCCAGAATCCCTTGTAATGAGATGTGGAGACTAGGTATTTTGACCTCAAGCGGGAGAACTACTTCTGCCCTGAATACTAATGAGAAAGGGTTGCTCCTATTGGTGTTCTTATTGAGGTTTGATGGGCCCACAAGACCGGATATAATTTTAAATGCCAATCTCATTTGTTCTCCTTAACTGTTTTGAGGAGAATAGATTTTAATGTTTTGTTTGTTGCTTCGGCTTGTCCATTGGCTTGAGGGTAGTAAAGAGAGGCCGTATGATGGTTTATTTTGAATTTGCTGCATAGCTCACGGACCTCATCATTCTTAAAGGATGTACCATTATCTGAGATAATGACTTGTGGGACACCGTACCTACAAATGATTTGGTTCAGAATGAACTTGGCGATTACCGAACCTGGTACGGTGGTGAGAGGCATGGCCTCTACCCATTTGGTAAAATATTATGTGGCCGTAATTATAAAGTTATGGCCATCTATCGATGAGGGAGAGAATTTCCCTATCAAATCTAGACCCCACGTGGAGAAAGGCCATGGGGTTGCTATTGGTTGCAGAGATTGTGCTGGCATGTGAATCTCGTGGGAGAATTCTTGGCATTTGTGGCACTTATGTACAAACTCTACTGCATCATGTTCAAGAGTGGGCCAAAAATAGCCCATCCGATGTATTTTGTGAGCAGTGGCATGACCACCAAAGTGGCCTCCACATATCCCACTGTGGGATTCATAAAGAATCTTCTTGGATTCTTCTATGTCGACGCATCTTAGAAGTATGCCATTAAAGGCTTTACAATAGAGTACTTGTTCTAAAATAACATATTTAGCAGTGATAATGCGTAACCACCTTCTTTGTTGTGATGTGGCACCTTCTGGGTACGTATGGTTCATGATAAATTGATGATGTTAGTGTACCAGGGACATGTAGAGATGGGGGGCTTGGTTTTGACAAAGTATATACACTCATCAAGAAAGTCCAGATTTACTAGATCACCTCCATCTAATGGATTGTCAGCTAACCAGTCTGTAATGATTTATCCCTTAACAGATTTCTGGTTTACAAATGTTAATTCAAATTCACCCATTAAGGTTATGAAATGTCCAACCTTTTTAGATAAAGACCCTTGCGTGAGGAATGTTCGTAAATGATCTATCTTTACAATGACCCTTGTTTCTTGATTTAACATGTAATGTCTTAAATGTTTTGTTGCAAAGACTATGGCAAGGCATTCTCTCTCTTCCTATGTATAACGTGTTTCATAATCGAGCAATGTTCAGCTAATGAAATAGACTGCACGTTCTCGTTTATCATTGTCTTCTTGAGCCAGCATGCAGGCTAGCGAGACATCAGTAGCCCGTGAGTATAGGATCAAAGGATGATCTGGTCTGGGAGGCATTAGCATGGGTGGAGACAACAAGAAGCATTTAACTACTTCAAAGGCCTCGTTGCATTCTTCTGTCCAATCAATGCTATAATATTTCTTTAATAGATTGTTGATTGGATGAATAGAAAAACTTAAATCCGGAATGAACCTTCAGATTACACCAAGTTTCCCAAGAAATGATCTGATACCAGACTCGTCTGATGGTGGAATCATTTCAAGAATAGCCCATATTTTGGCTGGATCAACATCAATCCCTCGTGAGGATATAATGTAACCCATAAGCTTGCCTCCTGTCACACCAAATACACATTTCTCTGGGTTCAATGTGACGCCATATTCAATCAATCGTGAGAGGATGATACAGAGTACTTCTGGGTGATCACAACGCTTCTTGGCCTTGGCCAACAAGTCATCCACATAGGATTCCACAATTTTATGGATAAGATCATGGAATATGTATGTCATTTCCCACTGGTATGTAGCACCAGTGTTCTTAAGACCGAACGACATGATAGCGTAACAATAAGTTCCCCAGGGAGTTATAAATGTGGTTTTGGCTTGATCCTATTTAGATATTTTAATCTAATTATACCCTGAGAACCCATCCATGAGGGACAACAGTTCAAATCCAGCTATTGCATCAACAATGACGTCAATGGATGGTAATGGGAAGTCATCCTTGGGACAAGCTTTGTTAATATCTCAAAAGTCTATGCAAATGCATATCTTCCCATTCTTTTTTAGAACGACGATGATATTAGATACCCATTGTGAATAGTCAACGGGTTTGATGAATCCCACTTGGAGAAGTTTCATTACTTCTTCTTTTACCATGAGAGCCACTTTTGGCTTCATTGGTCTTGACTTTTGTTTAATTGGTTTTGCATCTGGTTTAGTGACAAGATTATGTACCGTGATATGTGGTGTAATTCCTGTCATTTCTTTATAGTTAAACGTGAAAGCCTTTTGATGCTCTTTGAGGATTTGGGTGTGTATTTCTATCTCCTCTAGAGTTAATGAGGATCCCAACTTCAAAAAATTTGGTTCTTCCTCCATTCCAATGTTTATGTCAATTGTTTCTTCAATTAAAGAAGTGTTTCCTTCTTCAAATTCAGGTGGGGCCAGAGGTAGTTCCAAACTTTCTCCATTCTCTACCTCGTAGATATCGAGATCCTTTTGTGGAGGAGACTCTACCATGGGATTTCCAAAATAGGAAGAGGAATGTGGTATTAGGGAAAGATCTACTATGCGGTGAGCAAGATGTAACTCTGCATAGGCATTTAGATATTCGAGGGTGACTCTATCACTGTCAAAGTGATCCAGGATAGAAAAATCATTCTCAGCTTCTCTATGAGTCAGGAGTGGGTTTGTTGGTATTTTACGCACTAATGGTTCAGTACAAAGTGATACCATGAAACTTGTATCTTCCAACTCACTGTTTGGAGTGAAATGGGAAGCTGAGGTTGCTATTGAATCTGTGAGAAGGTTCTACTCTCGTGGGATTGCTTCAATTGATATGAAGTTGAATCCTTTGCTTAGATCTAATACCGTTGTTTTGTAGAGTTGTAAATGTTCAGCTCTAGTCTCATATACCTCAGAGACTTGGTTTGCAACTAGTTGTGAGTCTCCTAGTACTCTAATGTTATCAACACCCATTCTTTTGGCTAGGATGAGGCCAAGGAGGAGGGCTTCATATTCCACCCCGTTGTTTGTACACTCAAAGTTTAATTTAAAGGAAAAAGGTAGGATCTTTCCCTCAGGAGAAGTAAAGATCACTCCTGCCCCAGCTCCAAAGTGAAATCTAGCTCCATCAAAGTGAAGAGTCCAATATTTTCTTGGGAAAATGGATGTTGGGATATTCTTCGTGTTTGTTTCTCCTACCTCAGTTACTTCTACCATACAAACTTCATCTGATGGAAGGGAACCAATTCCTAGGGTGTATCCCATACCCATAGAATCAAATGGTAGGAGAATGGGTAGATCTTTCTCTAGCAACTTGACAATCTTTGCGGTAGTCCCTAATGACACTGTTTCTATGATGTTAGCCTCATTTTTGAGTGCTGGAATGCCCTCGACTAGATTTGTAATTTCCAATTCTGTGGTAGGTATCAACTTCTCTTCTGGTTTTGAATTAATTGGTTTGCTAAGTTGATTCATTGGGAGTTCAAACTCAGAGTGAACACCTAGTATTTTCTTTAAGTCAACTAAGTGTATATCGAAGGGTTTTGGGTCACCTTGTGCCACAAATATTTTCCCTAAGTGTAAAAATCTTATTTCTTGGAATAACATGGAAGGGATTTCCTTCATGCAGTGTATCCATGGTTGACCGAGGATCATATTATAGTTGGTTTCCCGATCTATAATATAAAATTTGGTGAGGACCATCTTGGGTCCTAAGGTGACTGGTAAAACTATGGTTCCAATTGAAGTGGCTTTGAGGCTATCATAACCTCTTAGCATATTTCGTGTTGTGGAACAATTTGTTTCTCCATATCCTAGCTTTTGAAGGAAAGTGAAGGGGACTATGTTAACTACTGCCCCATCATCAATCATTGTGCATTTAACATAATTATTGTAGACCCATACTTGTAAATGTAAAGTTGGGTCACCTCTACGCGCAATTTCAGCGTCCGTTGGCATTTTGCTTATATCAAATATAAACTCAGTATCCCTATTTGGCTGCCCTGGAGGGTAGACATCAAAGTCTACATGGTTTACTTGTGTTTCCGGAGGAGGAGTAATATTAATTAAATGACCAAGGCCTAATGCTTCTAAGAGAGCAGCCCTATGGGCGGGAGAGTTTTTTAACAAATCCAAAAAGGAGATGTGAGAGAAGGTCTTCGTTAGGTCATTAATTAAATCATAAGTGCCTATGGGTTTTACCAACATTTGTTGAATGTTGTCTAGTTCTAATGGATAACTTGGAACTGGTTGAGAAGAATAATCCCGTGTTCTTGTTATGGTTTCTATGGGTAGCTCGGTGTCTAACTCTACTAGACCAACTATCTTGGTTTGTGGTCGAGTTCCTAATTGGGGTGCGACCGGTGGATTTAATGAAGTTGAAGCTTCATGATCGTTATTTCCTATCATAACACCCTTATTCATTCCGCTTGGATCTAACCTGTTATTGTTAGTATGATTTGGGAGTGGATCGTTAAAGATCTTGAGGGGTGCATTTTGAGGGGAAACTACCCCTGTGTAAGTGTTTGGCATGGGTACTACAGAATTTGCTAAGAACATATCTATAAAGAGTTGTCTTTGGTCTTCTGGAAAATGCTGCATGAATTTATTGTAGTCACGACAAGTCCTAGTATCATGGCCTTGAATCTTGTGGAAACCACAATACAAATTGGGATTATAATTTTGAGGTTGTTGATTTGAAACCTGCTGTGGCCCAAAATTCTGATAAGGTTGCTGGTTGTTAGAGTTAAAATTTTGAGGCTGTTGCCTTTGGTTTTGACTCTGATATCCAGTTGGGTTTCAATTTTGACCTTGTGTTTGGATTTTTCATTGTTGTTGTTGTTTGTTGTGGTCGTGGTGGATGATTAAAATCCACCGCATTGATTGTTGGAGTAAAATTGTTATTTCGTTGATTGTTAACGGGTGGCAAAATGTTTACAATGTTTTCTCTTTTAACTTGGTCTATTACTCCATCTGTTGTAACCCCACGGTTTTTGTTAAGGATTTTGGGTCCTTGATTGGTATTCCCGGTGTTAGGATAGGCCGTAGTGTTTTGACTAGGAGAGATTAATTTCCCATTTGTTCCATATGTCTTACGACCACTATCTATGGCTGCTTGGTCGATTCAGAGAGCACTCTCGAGTACTTCATCATAAGTTCTTAGTGGGAACTTCTGGACTTCTTCCTTTATCTCTCTATTGAGGGAATGAAGGAATAAATCACATAGTTCCATCTGATCCATGTTTGGAGCACTTGTTGATGAGTAGAGAACCGTATGCCATCTTTGAATAAAATGAGTAGCAGATTCATTATGTTCTTGTTTAATATGCAAGAATTCCCTGATTCCTGTTCTTAACAATTTGTTCATGTCAAAAGCTTTGATGAACTCTGACACGAGTTGTTTAAATGAGTGTATCGAGGCTTCAGGTATTCTGTAGTACCAATCAAGGGAAATACCCTCTAAGGTTTTAGGGAATATCTTGGCAACAACCCCATCCCAAGGGAGTAATTCCCGTATGGCCGTGGCATAGGCCTTGATGTGTGCATTTGGATCTCCCTCCCCTTTGTATTTGGGTAAATCGGGAAGAGGTCTTGGAAGCATAACACTTCGTATGGTGAAGTCTAGGGGCTCTTTTAAATATTCTGAATAAGTCCCTACCACATAGGCTTCGACCATCGATGGTGCTTGCTGAGGGGGTGGGGTGGCATGGTTTGTTGATATGGCATAGCATATGTATTTACAGGGACATAAGGGAATCCCTGTGGTTGAGAAAACATCCTGGGAGAGGATAACATGTCTCCCTGTGGTGATTTTGAATAAATGTTTAAGTAGGGAGGAGCATTGCTCTGGTATGGGTTGTTTGGTGCTAAGCCGGGAGGTATCATATTTTCAACTGGAGCGGTGTTTGAAAACGCGGTTCTAGTTGGTGTTTGCTGTGGATAGTTATACGAATGTTGAGGAGGCATGCCTAACATGCCTATTCCTGTAAGGAGGTCAACCTGGCTGGGATGATGTGGAGGGTTGGGGATTCTTGCTTGCCCGAAATATGAATTTTGATTTGCTTGAGCAAGTTCCAATCCTCTAACTTTCTCAACTAAGGCTGAAATGACCTCGATTGGTGAAGACACGGTGTTTTTCCTTAATGGTTTTGTTGTACACCTTGAGGTTGTAAAGGGGTATGATACCCTGCTATGAATTGATCATTACCCTGCCAAGCTTCACCAAGAGTATTTCCCATAGGTGGAGGAATGGGGGTGTTTTCTTGGAGTAGGGTATCGGGTTGTGTTTGCAAACTCCCTATAGGTGGGTACATGTTTTGGAAGCATTGTTCACTTCTAGCATAGCGCGCTAAATACTCCTCATCTAAAAATGGGAGTGGATCTGACTGTCTACTGATTTGTGGTCTGAACAAAACCCAAGGAGATGAAATGGATTCTCTAGTAAACATCATATTGTTAGAGACGTGAGGGCTCTGGTTGTTGCATTTGTGCAAGCTGATCTAACTCCTCAATTCGGAACGAAGAACTAGAGCTAGTTCTTTGAGGGGGAGTTTGAGATGACAAGTAATTACTTGAATAGTTGTCAGCCCATGCAGAAAGTGAGGGTGATGGTTGTCTATTTGTTTGACCATAATTTGCTTCAAGACCTGAGAGAGGTCTACCATATGTGCCATATCCCAACATATTTGGGGGGTATATAAATACCCGTAGAATAATGGGAAAGAGAGAAGGTGGATGAAAGAAATGAAAATAAAAGGGTAACAAATGTTTGTTTCACGTCAGGTTCACCAATTTTGTATGATAGAAAAGTGACATGCGAGCGTGAGAATCTACAAGCAACTCTTCTTCGTACCCAACCACCCAAGGTCGTGTCGAGACAGCCGGTGAGAATGGAAATTATACGGATATAGAAAAACTAGTTGGGAAATCTTATATCCTCAACACGCAATAATGGAATCTGTGAATCTAAGGTGAAGAAGGCTCTCCTAACCTGAATTGGTGTAATGGATCATTCAGATATAATAGCTGTTCGGAGGCTCCAATCAATGTCGAGCTCTACTGAGATCCTATTTATTGGCTGTTGGATACGTGGAAAATGACTTGTAGGTGTTTCGTGTATATTTCTAGACAAGGTCATGAAAAAAATGGTGATGAGAGGTGTAGTGGATCCTCCAGAGTTTTATGGATGATTCTCTGGTCTAGTCCAGAAATCCCTAGCCTGATTGGCTGCTACGTTTAATACGGAGAATTGTGTAATGATGTCTGGTGGAAGTGGTGAGGATCTAAATATTAGTGTGCATAAACCAGTGTCAATGTCTGATTGATCAGTAGGCCCATTAGGTTGTGGGACCTATGGATCACAACCATAAGTTCGTGGTTGTGGTGGACCTCCTATGGTCATATGAGGAGTCAATCTCTTCTCCTGACTATCCAATAGTCGTAAGCTTTTTCAGCCTCTATGTTTAGAACTAGAAGTTGTGTAATTTTCTCAGAATACCTTACAGGTGTTCTGGCAACTTGAATACGTAAGCTAGTATCTATGTCGATGAGGAGGTCTCCTACGTTGGGTTGTGGAACTAAAGGATCGCAACCAAATGTTTGTTCTCTTTTGAGTCCTTGTACAGTCATGTGGATATCCTATCAAGGCAGTCTATAGTTAGGGTGATTTGACCAAAATGTGTATGCCTTGTCATCTTCAATATTTAACTCTCTCAATTGTTCACTAACTACTCGTAGGTTTACTGTTGTTCAAAAAACCTGGATCCTAAGGTCTTGATCTATATCAGCTAGTGTTGTGGGGAGATTTGGTTGAGGCACTATCAGTTCAAATATGTATTCTCTGGGCTCTCTAGGTCCCGTGATTGTCATGCAAAGATGATTCAATTTTAACTGAAATGAATAAACTAATTATGAAAGATGTATCTATACTATGCATATATTCTTTTATTTTTGTATTTTCGATGAAGTATTTTACCAAAATTAAAAGAGTAAGCTATTCTAATATATTCAGAAAATGGACAATTAATCTAATGACAGAATCAAAACAAGCAAAGTAGCCCGATGTAGCTATTTACCTGTGTAGTTGTGAGTTTATCCTAAATATCTAAGTAACTAACTAGTTTAATCGAAAAACTCTCAATCCTACCTCAGAAGTGAGGAATGAATCATAGTTTCTCAGAAACTATCATTCCCCATAGCTTCCCTGGCAATATTGAAAGTGAACTTTAACTGAAATGAAATAATTTACTACTCTATTTGATGTACTTGTAACTAGAACTTTGATAGCTCAAACCTGGAGTTTACAGAACAGTGGTAAATCCAGTTGTGTGTGACTTTGTCCCCTCAGTGTGATCTCCTCATTCCTTTGTGTTCTCGTGAATCCAGAAAAGCATGTATATGATAGCATCAACAGAAGAAGATAGTCAAACAATGGCAGCTTTGGATATAGACCGAATACAATGCAAGTAAGAGAGGGATAGTGCAAGTGAACAGAGCTTGACTATGTAATTCCTAGCAGGATTTATTGCGGGAATACAACACAAATATGCCGAGAATTCTGGAAACTATCTTTTGTGACAAAACAAAACCTGCAACTCTAAATGGATTCCAATTCTAAAATGAAACTACCTTATTCTAAACTGATTGTATGGAACAACAATGAAGTAAGATGAAACAAGAAGATCAAAATCTCTAAACAACAAAGGAAGGCTGATAACTGATGCAAAAACATGAAACTATTGGAACTCTAAGCAAGAACTTCAAACAAACTGAATATTTAAACAGAGAAGGAGAGGGGCCATTTGTTTGAAAACAAGCTGGCTATTTATAGCAATTGCATTTACTAGAGGGTAACTCCCAATTGATCTCTTTTACTATAAACAAAGGGAAAACACTATTTACTGGGCGGCCAAAACATAAATGCAAGCCAAAGTGGTTGAAGAATGCGGGTAGAAATTTGAATTTTACGTTTGACGAAATCGTTGGAACATTTTGGAAAACGCACACATGGACTGCCGCCCTGTGCAGGGCGGTGGTTACAGGACCGCTGCCCTGTCCTGGGTGGTGGTCACATGGGACCACCACCCAAGCAGGGCAATGGTTTCACCACTTAAGACCAAAATGCAAGGAAAAGGGGGGCAGAGGATAGAACAAAGCACGCGGAGAGCTTGGATGAGGCACATGGGATGCAAACATACACTTGGCGAGCTTTTCTGGATTCTGAACACCTTGTGAAGAGACCTGAATCATCATTGGGGTTTCCGTAACCTCTTTCAAGAAGTAAAATACCTACATTTTTGGGTCAAAGGCACGCAGTTGTAGGGCGAGTCCAATACACTAATCCTCAAGCAGCACAACCAATACCCCATCTTGAAGCATTCCAGGTTAAATCAAGATTGAACTTGCGACCTAATGATGACCAACTCAACGACACACCAATGAGGCCAACCCTAGGGCTTGAAACTTTGGATGGTATACATTTTTATTATACCAGAGCTATGAAATGGAGTGGTGGAGGAGCACTTTCTGAAAGTGGGACATGGGGTGGGCTTGGGTTCTTAATGTCCGTTGAGTGATCCGCCTTCGAAGCGCCCCACTGTGTTCCACTTGGTCCACATGGAGAAGTTCGACCCCTACCTCAAGGTGTCCCCATGGCCACTCATTAAAAGTGTCCAATGGACTCAATGGGAATGGAAGTTGGGTCGATGATTACAAACTCCTTCTAACTCAACAATAGCCCAAGACCTTGAGTCGTATGTGGTATTACATAATTTTATATAATAAAGTTTATAAACTGATAACAATGAGGGGAGGGATGGAAGGTGACCTAAAGAGAGAGATATAGGCTATGAAACTCCCATGTGAGCCTAATTTGGCTATGGGTAGTAAAGGGGAACATATGTTTTGTAGTTATGGTTGATGGAATAGTATAAGGAAATTACTTGTAGTAAACCTATATATCTGGAACATGAGGAACTAAGGAGGATAAGGGCCGAACCACAAGAACTTGAGGAACAACATGATGGAAGACCTCCACATGTTTAAGAGGGTCATTGTAATCATAGTGCATAACATGATTAAATTAAATACTTTCTTCATATACTACAAACCTAACAAATACTAGTAAAAACTAATTTCCATTTCACAAAGATATGAATTGGAGACCTTTTTCATCACTTGTATACCTTGCAAAGGTTAGCAAAGACAAATTCAGTGTAACCCATTTGAAGGATGTTTACAAGCCTTTAGCGCAACTACGAAGCTTCAAGGAAAACTTTTATAGAAAGGGAAGTAATTCATAATATTCAAACATTGTAAAGAAACCAATTGGCTAATATTTCTATTAACAGTTCAATTTTTTTGGAAATTTTCATAAAAAAAGATGTTTATGTATCTATAATGAAATAACATAAACTTTACATTTCATACAAATACATTTGACAATTTTGTGTTCATAGTAGAATTCTAAGTTGTGTGATTCTTTGTATTGAGTGAATTCTCTTTTTAATGATTTTAAGTTTTTATTTCCATTTTTTATTAATATTAAGTGAATAATTCTACAACTAATACTACAATATAATACCACATGTCCCAAGTAATGCCTAGAAAAATTATAAATGAATTTTTCCATATACTTAATAATAGACTACATATTCATAGAGTATATCTACATCATTATTAATGATAAAAATAATTTCATCTCATCTAAGCTCCAGATCATTTATCCTTCTAGCTTTGGACAAGCTACATTGCTCATCCAAGCTCCAAACCATTTATACTTCTAGCTCCAGACAAGCTACACTAAACCTTTGACATCAATGAAAATAAGTCCAACAAAGTCCCCACTAAGTTGAGATCTTCCTACATGGAAATATTTTAAAGAGGCATAAGAATGATATAGTTATCCTCATAGTAGGTGTATTAGAACATGTGATATCAATGCAAAAGTTGCACGACATTTCCTAAATTTAGAGGCACAAAAATGTAATAAGGATACTTTTGATCTCACAAATAAGAGTAATCAGCCTTGTACTTGAATTCACATAAGATCTTGAGATATTAGCTATTTAAAATGATTTTATAATTACAACCCCCAACTTAAAATGGCTTTAGATGATTTTCTTATGTAATGTTCAAACCTCAAATTTGGAACATTTTGGCATGCAACTGACTCAATTTCAAATTCAAAAGATGTAAAAGACCACCCCAAAGAGATTTTCTTTTCGCAAATTTGAGTCTAAATGAAGATAGGATAGAAGCATTGGCCTAGGGTAGAAATATGATGGGTGTTTTTTGTCCAAAATATAACATAATGAAAAATTATGAAATCCAGAAGGCAAGGATCCCCAAAAAACACATCAAAATAAAAGAATGAAGATCAAGGAAGTGTGCCATTTTTGGGTATCTACAACTTCTATTGTAAAGGATCACAATAGTAGCAATGTGCATAAAGAACAAATTTTATCATATCTTTGTAAAAAATTATTACATAGGTTTATACTATAAAGTGAGTTTTGCACATATCCCTATTTATATATTCTAGTGTCTTCTATATAGGCAGAACAATAGTACATCACAGAGTCGTTAGGTCAAATCAACCATCAACCTTACCTATTTCATCGCTAAGCCATGCCTGGCATGGCACAACAATTCATGAATAAGGCCCATATGTCATAACTGCTATTATATCCATAATAAACATTTACTCGCTACTATAAACCTATTTATATATGAATATACAAAATTCTTGTGTGGCAATATAGTGCCAACACTACAAAATACAATAAATTGACATAAGCATTCTTTATCGTAGCCACTTTTGATCTTGAACATATAAGTTAGACTTTTGGGTGTGTTGGAGACAACTAATTGCCATGCATATATGTCAAAATGAAATAATTATGTCAGCTAAGGAAAAGAAAAAATTTCCATCCTACTATGTGGTTTCAAATGTCTATTCACAAATTCAAAGTCAAGCATCCAAAGTGGCCTAAGAGGTTATACACTTACAAGACCTCCTAGACTATTGGGGTTAGATCACATGTACTATCATACCAAATGCTTCCCAATGACCATGTTTCTCGACACATGAGTTTCAATAGAAAATGCAAGCATTACAATTTTGATAGCCACCATTGTCATGTATCATGGTTTCTTTGTAAATAGTCATGAAACAATCTCATACTCACTCCAATAAGAAAAGTGGTTTGGTGCCTAAGGACAGTTATCGGTTCCAACTCCTTAAATCCATCATTAGAGCTTCATAGCCAGATACTTGGTCTTAGCACTGGAATTTTTAAGTAGAGGTAGTATGCATGTGCAGTATTGGATAGGGTCTACCCCCAAATATTGCTCCTCTTCCTATTGGATATGGAAGAACGGTCTCGAACCACAATCACCCATTTTGAGTTTCTACAACAACTAAATAGGATTTATGATGTTTATGTGGCTTATACTTTATGTGATTTGTGGTGATAGTGGTTTGTAGACTAATCTAGGTATTTGAGACATGGTAATTTTTGATGGCATGAATATTGATTGGTTATTTTTGTAGCATAGTTTTTGTTTTCTTACAAATATAAAACATTAACTCTTTTGTAGCCTTTTTTTCCTTAAAGTTGAAAATCTTAAGTGTGGTACATAGGCCTTGTGATTTAAAAGGCCACATTGCCATATTAGTCACTTTTTAATGTAGATTGATTGTAATCATCTTTTAACTATTTTAATCTTTCATTTATGAATTTTCCAAGGGTTCCTTGGGATCTAAAGTGTAATACAATTAGTGTTAATCACAAAGTCATTTACCTCCTACAAAAATAGAAGGTACTCTACAACTACTGCCCATTTTAGATTCTAAAAATTTGAATCACACAACACTGCTTAGAAGTCTTTATTTTCTTCTAGACACATAATTATCAAATGTATTTGCATGAGATGAAAAATTAAAGTTTTATCCTCTGATTTTTTACAAAATGTGTATGCTTTTTAAATCAATTAAACAAAAGGTGTTGGTCACATAACAAATAAAATATTTAAACATTATGAATTTCATCATCGCTTGTAAAAATTTGCCTTGAAACTTGTACAAAGATTCGAGAGGCATATGTAATTGGTTTGTAAATAAATTTCATTTGAGCCACATGGTATCCCTTCTTCACCAGCGTCTCATAGGATGAAAAATATCTCCATATCACATCTTTTCATGTAATATTTAGTTTTTGGTAGTGTTTGTTGGTTTGCATCACATGAGAAAGTATTCAATTTGATTATGTTATGATATGTAATTGCAATGTCCCTCTTTACTTTTATGGAGGTCTTGCATTACATTGTTCCTCATAAATTCTTGTGATCCTCATCCTTTGAGTTCCCTTTGTTTCAAATATTTATAGTGATCATAAATACTATTCTTTCACTTTTCAGTTGACCCTAATTACAAATCATGTCCTTCCCTTTGCTGTCTCTAACCTAATAAAGTTCACGAGGTAGGGCCATAATCTATTCGGCTCTCCGAGTCACCTTCCTTTCTTCCTAACTAATATCTATTTATAAACTTGATTATGCACATTTTTTAACACAATATACAAGCAATTGTAATCTAAGAAAAATAGTAATTTGATTTCTACATATACAAATTGTATTCTCTACTCTCTAACATCAATCTTTAAACATCATTATGCAAAGTTTTGAAGCAGTATATGTGTATACCGCTTAGAATATAACAAAAAATATATTTTTGCTTCTTGTTTCTAACTTCAAAAAACAAATTGAAATCAAATAAATAAAAAACGATGACGATTGAGTTGACTAAGTTCTCTTACAAAGCAGAAGCCACATCAGAAATATCTAATCATAAATGAGACAAAATCAACATAAACATATATAAATTTACACACATAATCCAGCATGTATAACTTATTCCCAAGTGGCTGGCCTGGCATACGCACAAGATAATACAATTGATCCAGACAAAAGGATCATACAAAATGGCAAAGGTTGGAGTATACAACTATCAAGAGATGCTCTTCTCATCATCTTCAAGCATTGGGCTTACAAGCCCTTCTCTCACATTGCATGCTGGTAAAGCATTTTTCCATTTTTTTCAAGCATCCATTCTCTTTTTGATCTTTCATATTCTCCATCTCCCCCAGCTTTTCATTCATGAAATTTGCAAATTTCATGCAAAATAGTACAGTGTCACAACACCTCCGCGGCATTATAAAGCAGGTCTTTAACAAATACCTCCTCAGTATATATAAGCAGTGATGCAAATTATATCGTATACCTCTGATTTTATGAAGTCAACACCGTGGTCTAGAAATCAAAACACTTGGGTTTTAAAACTTTTGAGAAACTGAAAATAGCATCTGATCACTTCTTATCAGTACAGGTGTGACAAAATGCACCTTGTTATAGTGCAAGCCTATCTTTACAGATTGCTTCACTTAGCATCACCAATAATCTCCGCAAGAACATTGTCCCTGTTTGAAATGATGGAACCGGTTCGCATCTCTCAAAACAATTTTTCTTGCGGCAATGTTGGAAATAAACTTGGTTGCAGTGTGGCAGTCAACACATACTCGAAGGTTCTTGACAACTCTAATAGCTGTTCTACGGGGCGTGTTTAACAATCCAAATGCAATTGCCAATTTCTCACTATGGTGGCAGGTGAATGTTTCTTTTTCCTCCTCTTCTACATCATTTAGTGCATGTCTTGAATCTGGAAAATATCCTGCAGCCTTCATTTCCCGAGACAATTCCTCCAACTTTGCATATATCTCGTGTGTCTGCGGGTGTGATCTGTCTCCTACACCAAAAACATGTACTATTTTATGGACTTCAGTCCAACTACAGCCAGGTGTTTTTTTAATCTCTCTATCTTTCATTAATTTCCTTAGTATTTGAACCTCATTCCAACTGCCCACTTCTGCGTAGATGTTTGACAGAAGAACATAAGTTGCATCATTGTTAGGATCCAGCTCAAAAAGGAGAGTCGCTATAAATAATCCTATCCCTATATTCTTATGTGATCTACAGGCACCAAGCAAACTCTTCCACACAACCCCTGGAGGTTTAATTGGCATTTTGATGATCAAGTTTAGAGTTTCGTCAAGATTGCCAGCACGGCCAAGAAGATCAACCATGCACACATAATGATCAATTGTAGGTGTAATGCAATAAGAGTCGTTCATGTCATTGAAGTATTTACACCCCTCATCCACTAAACCTGCATGGCTGCATGCAAATAAAACACAGGTGAAGCTTACACGGTTAGGATTTGTTCCAGATTGCTCCATTAGTTCAAAGAGTTTGAGAGCATCCTTGCAAAATCCATTTTGTGCATATCCTGCAATCATAGAATTCCACGAGATCACATTTCTTAGAGGCATTTTGTCAAACAGCTGACGTGCCTTCTGTATGCTTCCACATTTTGCATACATGTCTATCAGGGCACTCGCAACTATAACATCTGGCAAAAATCCGCTCTCGATTATGCTTTGATGAATGTCCATACCCTGTTCCAAGGCTCCCATTGTGGCGCACGCTGGGAGGATGCTGGCAAAGGTTGCAGAGTTTGGCTTTAAATGTGCCAATTGAATTTGCTTAAACACTTCCAGGGCCTTTTCAACAAACCCGTTTTGTGAATATCCAGCAATCATAGCATTCCATAAAACCACGTCTCGTTGAGACATTTTGTCAAACAGTGCACGTGCCTTCTGTATGCTTCCACATTTTGCATACATGTCTACCAGGGCGCTTGCAACGACAACATCTAACAAAAAACCACTTTCGATTATGCTTTGATGGATATCCATACCTTGTTCCAAAGCTCCCATTTTGGCACAGGCTGGGAGGATGCTGGCAAAGGTTGCGGAGTTTGGCTTTAAACCTGCCAATTGCATTTGTTTGAATGCCTCCAAGGCCTTTTCAACTAACCCATTTTGTGCATATCCTGCTACAATGGCATTCCACGAGACTGTATCTGGTCGAGGCATTTCTTTGAGAAGCCTTATAGCATCATCAAGAAGACCATTTTGTGCATATCCTGTAATTATCGAGTTCCATGAGACCACATTTCTTAGAGGCATTTCTTCGAAAAGCCTTAAAGCCTCGTCAAGAACACCATTTTCTACATATCCTGCAATCATAGAATTCCACGAGATTACATTTCTTTGAGGCATTTTGTCAAACAGTTCATGTGCCTTGAGTATGCATCCACATTTTGCATACATGTCTATGAGCGCATTCACAACTACAACATCTGTGAGAAACCCCCTTCCCATTATGGTATGATGAATGTCCATACCCTGTTCTAAAGCTTTTATTTTGGCACAGGCAGGCAGTATGCTGGCAATGGTAAACTGATTGGGTTGAGCACCCGTTCGTTGCATCTGGTGAAACAGTGTCAATGCCTCGTAAGGAAACCCCTGTCTTCGGTAAGCTGCAATGATGGCATTCCATGAGAAGTCATCTCGTTCTTTCATGTCGTCAAAAACTCTGCGAGCATCCACCAAACTCCCGCACTTGACATACATGTTAATAAGGTTATTTTGAAAATAAGTCCGCGTAGTAAATACAATTCTCCATTGAGTGATGTGAGAATGGATTTGTTTACCTTGTGAAAGCGCATTGTTGGCAATGCAGGCGTGCAACAGTTGAAGATATGTAGAAGAGTTTGAAGAGGGGGTGTGTGTAGTAAGCAGATTGTGTGGCAACTCATTCAACTGCCCCTCTTTACATACTGCTGAGAGATCGAGATGGGCAGCGAATGACATTGACAGTCGCATTGTATAATTATAATTGAAGTCTAGAAATGTGCATTGTTGTTCAATGTACTTCCACCGTTTTCGGGAGTGAAAATCCCGAAACGAGTTCATTCGATTCATCTAAAGCACTTCATTTTTCAGGGGAAAATGGCTTATATCGTCAGTAATAGAAATGTGTGCAAACTAGGAAAGTAATCGCCTGCATTCCATCTTTTTGAAACCTCTGAAGACAACAATCTTTTGCGAAAGAAGAACACGTCTAAGCAAAAATAGAAGAAACCCTGAGAAGTTCAGATTTCGGCCACGGCCTGTATCCAGTCTTTCCAAAAATAATTTCACCTTAAAATGCAAATCAATTTTGTGATCGTCTTTCCCAAGAGAACATATAATATCTTTCTCCTCCGATCATCTAAATCTAAATATAGTTAATACTAGCAATCACACGTGATGTGTGCGATGTTAACGCCGAAACAGACATATTGCTGAGCGGAAAAGGAAATTGAAACGGAGAACAAAGCATCGTAGTTCGATCGAATTCGACGAAGAGATATAAAGGCAAACCAGGCAGGCAGAATAATTTTTTGTAAAAAGTGTCAATGATAGACTTAATAACATCATTTACAAGACAAGTTTGAACGCATAAATTTATGGAAAGCAAGAATTTCTAGTTGACGCAGAGAAAAATGTAATGTTGCAATTGATCCATAATCAGCCTATCATGAGTCAATATGGTCGGTTGCTCTTAAAAAGAACTTGTCTTTTAGCTTTCTTAATGCGCAAGCTCTACGTTTGTTCTTGGCACGTAATTGCCATGACCTGTTCAAAAGAATTCACCTGCTTAAAGGACTGTGTTTGTGGACTTCACACCACCTCTATCGTAACTGTTGCCGTCGCTACAGTCCTCGCTGCTCTAAGTCGAACATCTTCTTCTTTGTTTCTCTTTCTGCAACATTTGCATGCTCAAGTTTAAGGTGGTTTTTGGGATATTCAAAAATCGGATGACTCGAGTTTGCCATTAAACAGACCTTGGATGTGATAGTGCTCAGGTAATTTGCTTGTTCTTTGTGATGAGGAGTGTTCAGAAATGTGTGATCTTCAAAGGTATATTTTGATTCAAGATTTCATATTACACAAAGTTGTTGATGTTAAATAAAGGGTTCAAAATATTAGAGAAAGCTCTCTATTTAAATAAGTTAAGCTAAAGTTTTAGGTTCCTAGGAAACCACACGAGGCCCTCTTACGGGTATAAGTGGATTTAAACTTTATCCTTCACTCTTTTCTTGTATATGTTCCAATTTCTTTACCTCTTAAGGTTTGAAGCTTTGCAACCAACCTCACGAATAAATAGACCCTTGCCTTTACACCTATTTCTTCAATAATTGTATAGGGAAATATATACAAGGATGTATTTATTGTTAATAATATTACATAGTTATCAAGAAACTTGATTGTCTTGTACTTACATTTTCTGGTGACGAGTTTTTATACAATATAGACATGCCCTTATTTATTTACTCATTTACCCTGAAATTATGGTATATTTTTTCTATTCAAAGTTTACAGTATTCTTTTGTCGTACCCATGCTTCTTTAACTAAATAATTACCTTAATATTTTACTATAATTCCCTTATTCATTTACTCATTTACCCCAAATCTATGGTGCATTATTCTATTAAAAAATTGTTTTCTTTTGTCATACTCCATGCATTTTTCGCTACACAATTCTACAGCGAATTCATGCTTCTTTTTCAACACAATTGTATAGTGAATTCAATGCCAAACCTTTGGGTGGAGTGGTGAGGTCTAAATTGTTTCTTTTGGTATATGTAGTGGCATGCGGGATGCGTAGAGGATGCTTGAGGATTACCAAGGTCATTTAGAAGCATATTTGATATAATTCACGTTTCTTTCTGGTGACCCCATCATTTGCTGTAAGGAGAGTGTTGTAGACTTCATTATAGCCTCTAATATTATCCAATGTAGTCATTATGGTGATTGAAAATTTGTGCTATTCATTTCTAATAGGTTTTCACAGTTATATCATCCATGCCGAGTACACAGAAAATCTCTGTATGTTATTATCTATTTGATAAAAATCATAGGTACTAAATCAGTCCTAATATTTATTTGATAAAAATCATAGTTGGTAAATTTGTCCTAATCTACACATGCAGGAAATATTCTCATTTTAAATGTATATAAGGACCTAAGGACACATTTTAAGTTCACAAGTATAAGATTATGAATAATATTAGTGACTCCTTTTATTTATACACTATGATTCTTAAGGTAGCTTAACAACCTCTGCCACTTGTATAGCCTATGCAGCCATCAAAGTGCACTTCATCAGTGGTGTAAATTCCATCCTACACATGCATATCAAACTTGTACACTTGGTGACATTCGTTTTGTTGGCTGCAAAGACTACGTTCCCTCTTGTTTATCAATTAGTATATGTAAAGGTTTTGTAAATCGTAATCATTATTGTAAATCTGAATCATTATTTTTATTTTAAGATTGCAGGTTGTAAGCCGATCCTATAAAAAACCCAGGAGACATTACATTTATATAGTATTCATACAACAATCTAACGCATGTGAGTTACTGTTAAATATGTATAGTTATTTAAGTGTGTTAGTTCAACCAAAATGCTCCCTACACTGAATCCTAACAAAATTTAAAAAATATATGTTTCAAGGTCTGGAAAACCATTTAAGGAATTTGGATGTATTATACATTTGTGTCTACCTCGTTGTTTCTACACCGAGCTACTTAAGGTAGCTTTGGAAGCTCCATTCTTTGTTGGAAGAAAAATTTCATGAATTTCATTTACTATTTTCTACGTCAAAGATTGCAATCTCAAAGAAGCCATTCCAAAAAACCAGCCTTTATAAAATTATAAGATTTTATAAATGTATAGTAATTATGTACTACTTGCAGGTATATGTTAATCAATCCTGTTATGTAATTCTTTATTCCTGTTGTGGGCACATATTTATCTATACATGTCAAGCACATGTAGCAGATATTATTTGTGTGGGAACAATTTGATCTATCGAATAGGTGCAAGACATGCAAGTATTTGATTCCCACCTTTTAATTTCCAAGATTTCATTCACGTCTACATCTTACCTATCAAATTAAATGTTTTCCAATCATAAGCCTTGGAGCTATGAACTAAAAAAAAATAGCAAGCTTGATTGACAAATAAAATTTTCCTTTTAGTAATATATCCAATCATTTGAAGGCCTCAATTATCGATGGTTGTTCGCACATAACCTATTTTCCTACAATTACTTGAGCTTGCAACTCGATACAGAGGCTACAAATTGCTACAAGACTCGAGCATTCGTATTGTGCTTCGAACCCTCAACCTTATCGACTTTCCCCATTTTTTCCCCTCTTTGTGACATTGAAATTGCTTAAATAGAGAACAAATAGTAGATAATATTTGGGTGAGAACAATATGATCCATGAAATGGATGCAGTACATGCAAGTATTTAATTCACACCTTTTGATTTTCAACATTCCATTTATGTCTACATCTTATCTATAGAATTAGAAAATGTCCAATTGAAAACCTTGATGCTGTGAAATAAAAAGATACCGAAACTTGATTGGAAGATAAAATCTACTTGGAAGTTGCACTCATGTCATTAATGTGAATGAATGCCACACTATAAAAGTGGAATTGATGGATTTTTGTACATCAATTGTTTCTTGTATTTACTAGAACTCACAACTAAAAAGGAGGGCTGCAAAATGCTACAAGAAGAAAGCTTCGTAGCTAAAGTTTTGAACCTGAAACCTATTGTTATTCCCCCAATTTTTACTTTTAACCCTTTAAGCTTATGTGACTAATCCAAGCGATATCACAACTACAAAGTTAGGCACATGTATTGCATTGTTATTGGGTTGAATTTCACATTGTTTCCCCGTTCCATTTTTCCCACTTTCACACTTCCTCCATGCTCAAACCCCTTCTTCAATCTTCTTCTTCTCCCGTTGTTTCTCTACCTCCAATTTTACTTCTTTAAAAGTTCCCCTTCGATTCCATTGTATATTTCACGTGCGCTTGTTAGCATATAGTTGGGCCAAATTAAATTATGTATCTAGAACCACTTTCCACATCTTTTAACGGTTCCCTGGGCTTTTAGGCTATCATACGTGGGCTTCAAATATAATTTCAAATATCATTTTTATTTAAGATTACAACAAAAATTAAAAAGCACATGCAAATCTACAACTCCATTGCTACAATCAACAGAAGAAATCACAAAACTTCTATAAACAAAGACATGCCATGTCGAACGAACTGAAACATAAATGCAGAAATACTAAGATCAGAATATATCCAGAGTAAATAAAGGAAATCAGTAAACATACGGCAAAAACTAATACTCACACTTTAATTCATATTGACAAGTAAATTCAGTCACAGCAAGTTAGTTTTTTTGCATTGAAGATTGATACAAAAACAACATTGCAAACCATTATTAAGATATATGAATTTACAAATGTCAACAAAAGCCATGGAAGGTGCTTTGATGCACAATGATATTTTATTAGGTTATATTTACATATCTGAAATGCATCAGAGTAATTTCATTTAAATAGCAAATATCTTAGCAAGAAATGAAAACTCATAATGCAGGTGGCAATTGTGTTACTTGGAGCCGGAATACCAAACAAGCAAATGAGATTATTCTCAAAAAAATAACTGTTCCGTAGGAAAGGCCGCACAGATTCAAGTGACACTCCAGCCAATAAAAGGTTGAATCTTTTCAAGATTGCCACTTTCCAGGAAAGAAGCAACTAGAAACATTAATGTTACAATCCAAGGATCATCGTCATCGTGCAATTAGACATTGGCTGGTATAGTTGCTTCCCTGTAGCCATCATGTTTGCATTTGCCGGGTACAAACCTCTTTCTTGAATCCTGTATTTTTCCAGATTTTACATTGGCCCAGCTGCTTGAAGGCATCCTATGGAACCATAGGATCTTGGAGATTGATTACTTAAACTTTATTCTGATGATTGCGATCTCTCAAGTTTTTTGATGTGCGTCCACTGCTGTCTGGATACTTATCTTCATCCCATTCCTCACTTATTTCACACCTGTGAGAAGTTATTTTCCGCTTGAAATTTTGTTCATTGTCACTCAGATCATCATCATACATATATCTCCTCCCATTCACAATCCTTTTAACAGGATTGCCATCATCATAATGTGCCTTGCTACTGTTCAAAAGCCTTACTGTGCTGTCACGTTCCCTGAAACCATTTGCAGCATCTTGAGAACCGATATTTCTTTTCTTTACTTGGACATCTTCTGGAAAACTTATCCATGAAAATACATCCTACTTTTTATCTTCACGTTCCCTTCTACTTTTTATCCATCCTTGCCTATAAAGCCTGGCTTAATTGTTTTGTTCACTTCAACATCAGAGATGACTTGGGAATCCAATTTTCCATCTGTAGGGTACCGACCATCCTTCATTTGAAAGTCGTCTCTATCAGCTTTTCTCTTTGCCTGAGCTCTAGGAGATAAATGTGATGGTTCAGATTCTCGATGCCGTTCAGTACTCATTCCTCTGTCCTCTCTTGCCAGGGCTGGTGCCAGTGATGACCCTCTCTGCATATACCATAAACTTATTTCTGTCAGGAATGTGCCCAAAATGTTGAAAATGGCAATTTAAAGCTTGAAAAAATGTGCATGTGCATAAGACACTTATTCCATAGATATTCCCAACCACAACTTCATCTCCTAAATTACAGGATTAAAAAAACAGCATACCATTTTATGCTTTTGCAGCACTATGTCACCACCATTGCCAAGCATATCTCTTGTCTGATCCCTGTAAAGACATTTAAGAGATAGTTGTGGTGAGGAAGATCCCTGCCCAACAAAATAAACTTGCAAATGTATTCTAAACACACCAAACAGATGCTCAAAACAAATATTACAGGCCAAGAATAAATGCATACATACAGAGTTTCTACTAAATTTTAATATTCATCATTTAACAGTCTCATTGGAAGTGAGAAATATAAGATTTTTCAGATCTCTGAATGAGTATTTTGGCACAAGATTGCAGGTGACAGTCAATATGCAAGTAAATCTGGGTATGAAATACAAACTCCAAGCTTCTTCGGTTTAACCAGTTGTAACAGAGTAAAACTTAAGGAAATCTGGCTTACCCCAAAGACTGGCCGAGCAAGTGAAGCTCACAACGAGCTGGGAAGGGTCGAGTTGGAGAGTGAAGGCCACAAACAACGGCCAAGCTGGGTGTAAAGGGTTGGCTGAGCCAGTGAGGTTCACAATGATCCAATGCAGCTGGGCTATGCAAAACAACTCCCAGGCACACAACCAGCGAGCTCCCAAGAGGCCTCAACTTAAACCCACTAAAGAACATGGCACACCCCAACTCGTCTTTTATAGGCAAAGCAAAAATGCACAAATGGCAAGTTGAGCTCCCTACAGTGAAACCCCAATCGGGCCATACACGAATCAACCAAGCTCAAGCTCTGGATGCAACAAAATTTTGTAAGGGACGAGCCAACAAACCCTGGTAAACAATGCAAAGGCAAACCCTTGGCGAGCTGCTTGAAAAACTTGAGCAACTGTGTCAAGCTAGAGTTGAAGATCCGACTCAAACCCAACAAGCTGGGTTAACCACAAGCGAGTTATTTAAGAGTGCAGCCTCGGCGAGTCAAGCAAAGCTCGCTCCAAGCAAGTTAAACATATATATAACCCTGACCGAGATATAAACAAAAGAAAAGCTCAAACAACGAGCTATGGTATCACGTTGGCGAGCCATTGAACAAATAGACGAGCCCAAGCTCGAGCCATAGCAATGGCCGACCTAACACATGTAACAGGGCACAACAAAATTAAAGAACAGAGCAACCGAGTTGCTACAAACCCTTAGCGAGTTGTGGAGGTTAAATCTCACAAGCTCAACCCAGCTATGAAACCCACAACGGCCAATAATGAAGACTCGAGTAGGAACCTTTAGCTCTGCCGAGGAAAGGAAAAACGTAGAGCCATGGAACATAATAGAGCAGAATGGTGCAAACCCAGAACAACAACCAGTAGAGCTCAAGAAAACAGGCATGGCGGATAACCACAACCCAGAATGAATAATGCCATAGCTCGTATCTAAGCACAGTAAACCCAAAAACTCATCCATGGCAACTCAATGAAATTTGATTCAGACAGATGAAGTAGAGTCTCTCTTACCGAACAGTGGGAGAAAAAATGAGTAAACATGTGGACGAATCAAATAGGTCCCTTTATCTGCCAGGACAGGCCAGGCCATGCTTCTGGCAGTTTTCAGACACCCACCACTCCTACATAATTGTTTGACACCATGAATGACAAATATAAGTCCGTACTTCGTCGACCAAAAATTTTCACTCGTTGATGCCTCTGTCGTTTGTCAGAAAGGGCTGGGCTTTCTAACGTAGAACACGCCTTTCGGCGTAAAAATGGCATTATTTCTCTATCCCACAAAGACTTGGCAGTTATAAACAAAAGTTATTATTAGTAGATATAATTTCCCCATATTTCTAATATTATGCCAACACTACGAGAAGAAATCTTCATTCAACCCCTGATTTGGTGGTAAATAATTAAACAATTTACATCATTCTCCCCTTCTCCACGTTGCTCTTGCATTAGACACCCATGACAAGAGAATTTGAGCCCCTATTCAAAAAGATTCCGCAAGGGGTAGAATCACTTTTTATTGGTTGCAAAGATTTATAACCAAGGCTCTATCATCCAACGAACCTATGTTTTCAGTTGATCTTTTGCATTTCCTTCTTTTCCAACTTTTGGTTGCCATTTCAACCCTTTTTTTTTTCTCTTCACCCAAATGGTTTCCAAACGCCATTTCTTCTTCTTTCCTCTTTCTCTTCACTTTTGCTCTTCTTATCGCATTTGTGGATCTATGCCCACATTCATAAACCGGCCACCTCCTCCAAATGGTTCTTAAATACCGCGTTCTCATCTTCATGGGCTTAAACCCACTTGTGTCTATCCACTTCGACCAAAATCCTTCATGTCTTTGGTGACTTGTCACTTGTAGCTCTTTTGCATTAATTGTGGCAACATCTTTTCTTATCATATCTACTTCATTTAAGAGCTCAAAAGGCTCCATTTCTTTTCTCATAAGCTCCCAAAGCATCTCTTCATCTATGTTTTCATCCTTTGCAAGTTTTAAGAGAGTAAATAGGTTTATATCAAGTATTTTAAAGGATATATCAGTTACATTCTCATCCTTTACTTTTGCATTATGTCGTATAGACATGTTCTCTTCAACATTCATCCATCTCTTCACATTCATGTGAGTCAAAAGAGATTCACCGACACACTTTATTGCAACAAAATTATGACTATAGCTAAATTTCTTCCATCTCTTTTCATGAGTCCTCTAAGTAACCTATTGCCTTCATTTGTAATCATTTTTCCATGTGCTTCCTTCTCTTCGTGTATTGTGAGCTCATATAGTTTCTCGTCTCCTTCCCTTCTCATGAGCCTCCTCAATAACTCATCTCTTTCACTTTTTGCTCCTCTTTATTTCCTATAGATACACAATATAAAACTTAAAATATAATTTTTGAGGCAAATAACCCCTTCAAGTGCTCTCTTCATAAGCATTTTTTCTCTATTCTTGTGTTTTTTTCTTCCTTCATTTCCTCCTCTAATGTCTTCAGAGAGACATTCTACCTCCATGTTGCAACTACAAACATTCCTCATCATTCATCATCCAAAATGAGGTTTCTTCCACTCTTCACACTTTCCCTTATGCCTTCCAAGGGGAAATCTTCATCTCTTCTTCTTTTACAAACTCTTCTCACTACTTCATCCTCCAAAATGAGGATTTCCTTATTTATCTACAACTCCTCTCCCATTACTGCAAGGAGACATGTTTCTCCCCTACTCATTTTATTTTTTACTCCTAGATCTCTTTCAAGCGATCCAAGTTGCACTTCGTGTTCCATCTCTAAATTCACCATGGCAAATTTCAAAATCAAACCCTTTCTAATCTCACAGGTGATATCACATTTTACTCTTCTCTTTCTTCTCTATCCTCCATTGATTTAATATAAATTGGATTAAATCTTATTTTCAAAGTAACTAATGTACTGTATGTTGTACAAATGATAAATGTACATAAATGGACAAGCCACAAACATGAAACAATATGAAAACCTAAGCAATTGAGAAGGATAAGGTGACTTCGTTGATTACGCAAAACCTGGAGGTGATATGGGCTAGAAAATTGCTGGAACAAATTGTGAACAACGTCTTCAAAGCTGACTAGAAATTTTGGGACCTGGAAATGTGTCGGACAGAAGCGTCCACGGGAGGACATGAGCACCCAGACGCTAATGTACGTTTTGGGTGCTAGTGTTTGTGTAGATGCTTTGGATCTGCGTTTTTCAAGGTTGGAGGAGATTTTCTCTTGATCTCTATTTGTCACTCTAGTTCTACTCCAATGTTGTCGGTTGTACTTGTAATCTTCAAAAGAGATACATAACTGCACAAACCACATCAAAACTAATTAAAAAATGTAGAATCGAGAGTCAGAGTGACCCCGACGGTCACCCAAAGAGTGATCTTACGATCGAGCGTTGTACTACATCTTAGACTCCATGTAGTTTTGTGTGTAATGATGGCCTAGGATGCCCTTGTGCAAGTTGCATAGTGATAACATACTAGATATAGCACGTAACAAATGTATAGAATGTGTGAGATGGAATAGAATAGACTTCCCCTCCTATGATATGTATGCAAAAGTGATGCAACCCTTGTCCCTTGAGTGAGTGTGTTAGATGGATGCTTTTTATGCTCTTGTGCCTTTGGATGCAAGCTTAGGTGATATTATGTAATGTTTAGTGTTTGGCCTTTTATTTGAGTATGATTCCCTTATTTGAATTTCATAATTGACAACTAGAAGGCCGACCCAAAAGTATAAAAGATGCCCAAGAAGTAAAATGGACCCAAAAGAGTGAGAAAAGGAGAGAATGGGTCATGAGCACCCAAGAGGGACAGAAGCACCTAGGCACTAGTGTCTGAGGTCATAAAAGATAAATCATTCAAATACGGACAGGGTTATAGGGTGTATAAGGTCAATAAAAGTATAAGAAACAAAGCAAAAGACCTAAAAGACGTTGTCAATTACTAGTTTTCTTGCTTAGGAATCATGTATATATTAGTATGCTCTAGGACCTATAAATGTACCCAAGTGCATAGATTTTGTGTCTACATCCATAATGAAACCTTGTTTTATTTGGTGACACTTCTTTCACATGTTGTGATCATCGTCATTCTTGCAACCAACTCCAATGTTTCATTGTGAGGGTCAAATGACTCCTCAGTCACTCTTAACTCTCCAAAAATAGATTATCATTTTCTATTTCCTCTTCATCAAATATGGAACTCTTCTTTCTCGTTTATTCTCTCTTGAGTCAGCATAACTATGTTTTCTTCTTGAATTTGTGTGTCTCTCAGCTATACTCTCTCTTCCTTCATTTCTTTGTGAATTTGGTTTATTCCCACACCTTCATATTTAGTTGTGTCCTATGTCAAATGGTTGTGTTCTTCTTCACAAACATTCTTTTCAATAATATCCTCTCTCGAGAGGCATTCTTTATCTTCATTCAAGAAGTAAACATCTTCTTCTACATCTTTGAACTCTTCATTCTCTCCTTCCATGCGCTCCAATATGAGTGTAGACACCCAAATTTGGAAATCTATCCTTTGACATTGTTGGTCTTGATATTGCACACTTGCATGCACAAATACACCCTCCTCACTCTTGTTTAGCACACTCTAATAGCCCTTCGGTCACTTATTTATCTTTACATAGATATTTTTCATAAATTTCTCAGGTTTAATTGCATAAAACATACCTAGAAACATCTATTCCCAGCTTCATGAAGTTGAAATCAACTTTTTCCTCCCAAGTCAAAACCATCAACTTTGGACGGTTTGTCTAAATCGACAAGTCAACCCTATTGTACGGTTTTGAACCGACACATTATGCACTAAATATTTCAATTCCATCATCTTCATGTGGACTAATATTCCCTCTTGGTCAAATGTTCATGACATAATAACCATTAGAAGCCTATATATAGCAAGTAAATAATACCTCATTTAGGGTCATGGCACTTTAAGAGGTCCTCATATAAAAGCAAGCATAAAAGGAACTCCAATCTCCCAAAAATATGAAATAACTTATGCACATCCATCAAGGTAGTACTCTCTATAGCTTTGAAGTCTCCTACCAGGTTCAGGAGTCTCCATATTCTCTCTACAAGTAAGAAAAGTTACCCTTCCCAAGTATTTTAGTAAGTGTGAAACTCAAAAAAGTTATTGTTAAATAATGTTTTGTCAAATTATGATTACATTGTAGTAGATATCACATGCTAGGAAAAATATATGTGGTTTTACCCTCCTCGGAGTAGAGATGACGTTGGACATGGACGGTGGTGCCCACAACCCACCTAGCTTAGTTTTGTAGGAACTCCATATTTCACTATGAGGGTTTTGATTAAATTTATAGAGCCATTTTGAAGGATATTGAAGAAGATAGATACACAATGACTGACATTTCTAGGAAGGCAATGTACATAGAAATTTACAGAGCCATAATCCAAGTAGGTCCAAGACCATATAGGAGGGTCAGGAACATATAGATGGTTTCAACATAGTTGTATAGTTTTGACTAGGTATAGTTTCGTGTGTCAGTCTTAGTAACAAATATCTTCTAGTCTTAAATCAACTTGTTCCTGTAATCATATCACGCAAAGTTTCCCAGATCCTCATAGAATCATTTAAGTGTAACTAATCCTTTTTTGTTTTAATAGTTGTTAGATCAATAGTCACTTTGTAAAACATTATTCTAATTTGGGAAATTAATGTTGGAAGTTAATTAAATCAAAATATCCTCGTGTTGCATTATTTCATCATTTTTATTCATGTTAATTACAAACACACTAAATCCTAAAAGGTAATTAAATAGTAAATTCACAAAAAGTGAAATCAATGAGTTGTATCTTCTCAAGCTCTTTCTTAAGTACCATTATATTTGTCATGAGTGGATCACAACCACCCTTGTGCTTCTCTTTTATCTATTTATATTTTGATAATCTATAAGTGCCACTTCTCTTCTCTCTATATTTCCTCTCATGGGAAACTTCCTCTTCTTTTTAGCAAGCTCCTTTCGCATAACTTGGATTCCTTCATGATAATACATTTCTGCCATGAATTTATCATTTTTTAAAAACTTTTTTGGGATCTTTGAAGGCCTTTCTTACTCACCCTATTCTTCAAAGAAACACCATGTTTCCTTAGTAACAAATTAATATCTCCTTTCTTTATACTAAACAAGCCCCTCTTTAATAAATTGCATTTAACTTCTCAAACTTCCTTTTCATTTCTTGAATTCTTTTCCTCTCTCTCATTCAAGTTATTTTTCACACTTGGCCTTTTGAAACTTCTTCTCACTCACATTCATTGCAATTTTCACATTCATAACTTGCACACCATAAATATTTCTTTCACAACCTACTTTCAGACTCAAAATATAGTCTCACACTTGTTCCTAATACTTTTTAAATTTTACAAGGCTCTTATGACCTGAAACAATCCTCCATGAGTTGAGATTTTTGCATATACACTTTCAATTATTTCTCAACACCTTTATAGGATTTCAAAACTTGTGACTCAGCTTCAATATATATATTTCAAATTGTACACTCTCTCTTTCACATATACGAGAATTTACAACATGCACACAATATTTAATGATATTTTCACACACTCTCTTACAATCTTCTCCTACTATGTTTTGGTTTCATTTAAGTTCTTATCAAAACTTTGTATTATCTCTCATTAACTAAAATCATTCTCTATCTTTGATACAACTTGATGTAATTAAGGTTGATGTAGACACTCAAAGTTGTAAATATATCCTTTGACATTACACACTTGTATGGACAAATGCAATCTCCTCACTCTTGCTTCTAGCATACCCTGATAGAAATTCATGTACTTGCTTATCGTCACATGCCTCTTTGTTGACAATTTATAAAACCTAATTGCAAAAAATATATCTAGAAACATCCATGTTTAGGCCCATGAATTCAAATTTTTTTTTTATCTCTCTTGTCCAAAACCGCCAGTCTTGGTCAGGTTATGAAATATACATACCAACCCTACTGTACAGTTTTAGACCGACATATTATGCATTAATTATTTCAATTCCATCACCTTAATGTAATAAATACACCCCCTTGGTCCTCCTTTCATGTCATAACACCCTTCATAAGCATATATAATCAAGTAAATCATACCTTGTTTAAAAACCTGACACTTTATGAACTCCTCATGCAAAAGCTAGCACTAAAGACACTCAAAAAACCCTAAACAATCAAATAACTCATGCAAATCCATTAGAGTAGCACCCTCCACTAGTTTGAAGTCTCATTCCAAATTTATGAGTCTCCATTTTCATTATACAAACAAATAAACAAAGTGTTCCCACACATTTGAGCAAGTGTGAAACTCAAGCAAGGCATTGTTAAAGTACGGCTGTCAAATTTTTATTGCACTATGATATATATCACATGCTAGGAGGATGATGTCTAGTTTGAAGCCTCTGAGGAGCAGTGCGTATGTCGACAGTGTACAAGGGTGCCCACAACCCAACTAACTTTGTTTTGTGGGAACTCCTTGCATTACAAGGGTTTGAGGGTTTGAGAAGAGTTTATAAAGTCATTTTGAAGGTGAATGAAGAAGACTGAAAAACACCAACACATATTTCCAAGAAGCAGAAGCACTCAAGAAGTTATAGACCTAGATTTCAAGCAAGTCCAAGATCGTACAGACGGGTCAAGACTATATGGACGTTATTGACAACACCATACAGTTTTGACTAAGCTCAGTTTCAGGTCATAGTTTTAGAGATGAAGCATTTTCAATTCTAGATTTACATGTTACTGCACTTAGATCACCCAGACTTCTCAATATCCACACAAAATTAGCTAAGTGCACTCCATCTCTTATGTTTTGACATTTGTTAGATAGCTCCTTGATTTGAAAAGTGTTATTATGAATTTTGAAATTAATGTTGGAAGTTAATTAAATCAAAATAATCACTTGTAACATTATTTATCATTTTTAAGTACGTTAAATAAAACAATCTAAAACTAGAAAGGATGAAATCATTTGGTAAACCCAACCCTTGTTGGTCAAACATTATATCTCTAACCCTATTTTATTTATGGTTTCAACTTTCTAAATTTTATTCTTTTAGGGATGACCTTCGTATTTATCAATGACCTCCTTTAATGTTCCATCTATCTCCCTACTTGAGTACATCATACATAACCCTATAGGTAAGGACACACTTCTTAACATATTGCCTAAAATTAAGGTTCCTCCTAATGCATCTATGGAGTATGTAGAGGATCTTCTTCACAAGGATATTTCTACTCTCATTGAGGTATATCCTATGTAACCCTTTCTTAACAATGAGCTTCTTTTATATTTTCAAGTTATGGTGCATAATACTTTGGTTAAGCATGTTCTTATTGACAAAAAATTTGGCCTCAATCTGTGTACTATTTATGTTGTGCATGGAATAGGTTTTCTTATCTACATTTTGGCTCCTTTTAATATCAGTATTCTTGGTTTTGATAATGTCCCTCACACATTTTTTGGTTCTATCACTATCCCCAATTCATTTAGTCAAAAAGCCTTTAATGTAATTTGCTTTGTTGCTCCAGACCATCCCACTTATAACATTGTTCTCTGATTAACTAAAAATGGAATATATTATAGTTAATATGATCTAGAACGACATGTAAATACAATAAATAAATGTAGTAAATGAATATGGAAAATGATCCAAATAAATAATCTAATAGAGGTAAAAACCCTAATGTGCAAGAAGAGAGAGGAAGTGACTCAAATGATTACAGAAGCTCGCTGGATTGTGTCGCAAAAGTGACTGGAGAAACAAGAAGCAGGAACGACTGTGTAGAGGTCTTAAAAATGACAGATATGGATTGATTCTCTTAAGTAGGGAACCTGGAGAAGGACTAGGGCACCTGTGGGTGCTCTGATTTGTAAAATGGGTGTCTTGGTCTATGCAACAAGTATGGGACTGAGTTTCATAGGCCTGGTAGGTGGTCTGAAACCCTCACTTTGTGTCGCATCAGATTCGTTGCACTACGCCAGGTGTTGTTGATAATCTAAGATGTGTAGAAGACCTACAAAAGACTAAAAAGGAGCATCAAAACCCTAAAAAAAAAAGAATGCAAATAAATGGGTCGAACTGACCTCAACCGCCACAACAGTGGGTTTACTAACTGAGCGATGCACTACATTTCGGACCCAAATGTAGTTCAAGTGTGTGTGCATCATGTGCCCAAGGTGCTCTTGTGTAAGTCGCACTTTATGAAGTAGCGAGTAATAACTAGATGTATAAAATGTAATAGAATGTGTGTATGGAATATAATAGAATCCCCCCGATGCTTGTGTGATGTAGATGAACTAGCTTTGTCCTTATGATGGAGCTAATGGATGCAAATGATCTCCAAATGGATGAAACTCTAGGTGGATGATAGTAGTGACTAGTGTTTGGTCCCTCATTATTGTCTCATGAATTTATATTTATAGGGTTCTCTTAATCTAATTTCGTAATTAGCCCCAAAATGGTCGACTAGTAAAAAGATAAAGATCTCAAACAGCTAAAAAGAGCCCAAAAACTGGTGAGAAAGTTTAAAAAGGATCGGGGTGCCCTTGGTGGGACCAAGGCACCCATGGGTGCCCCAGTACTGGCCTGGGTGCCCCATTCAAAGCTAAAATGACGGAGGATGATAAAAAATGACTGGCATGTAGGTGTAAGAGGTCGGAAATGACGAAAGGAAATACAATAAGATGGCCAAAAGATAGGGGTTAATGAGTACTTTCTTTAGTCAAAAACCTTCTAAATAGTAGTACGAGATTGAGATTAAATAATGCCTAAAGTGCATGGTTTTGTGTCTACATTTGCCCCCACTTTATGTTGGTGAGTGGAAATTTTGGTAACATAAAGTAGATAGAGATGCATACCTGATGTCCATGAATATTGTAGTAGAAAATGCGCTGAAGGACTAGACAAAATGTGAAATGAAAAAAAGATGATGGAGCATGGAAACTATAGATGAAAAAGTGCAAAAAAGTGATGAGAGTGAACCTAGGGTGAAAACGCATGTGTAGTTGATGATGTGTGTGATGTACCTACATGGTTAGTATGGTATGTGTTGTCGCGAAGTGTTTTTGTTGTCATTGTTTTTTTTTGTTTTCACCCCCATTTGACTTCTTGTTTCTCATACAGTTGGACCTAAGAGGAGAAAAATGATCAAGTAGTCAAATATGTATGTATATATGTGTAAAAACATAATGTGAAAGACACATGTAAAAGTATGTAAATGTAAAATATAAAAATGAAAAATGTAAATGGAACATGTGCACCTGATCCATGTCGAGAAAGAGAGTGTAAAAGTATATCATGTACTGCGAGTTTTTTGGGCGATCTCACACCACCCTAGCCGAAGAAGTGTAGGGAGAAAGTTGCATTATTCTCCTTCCTATATCTGCTTCCTTGAATGTATGTGAAGAGATCTTTGTATTTCCTGGTTTTTTGGGTGATCTGACGCCACTGGAAAAATTTGTGTAGAGAGTAATTTTGTTGTATCCTCTAACCTGTAACTTCTCCCCAAAATGCTAAGGACACCATGTCCTATAAAATCCACTATGTACAGGGTTCATACACCGGTCTAAACCCACTCACTTTATGTAACCCACAATGCCAAGGGCATAAAATACATGGAACTAAACCGATGTAGAAGCGTTGTGTATTGTGAAAAAACCCCAAATAATGCCCCCCTCTTTAGAGGCGCATGTGATATCGCTGCTAGGAGAATGCGACCCCAAAAGAGGACCAACCACGTGTAATTTAAGACTCTTCCCTACATGGGGAAGGGAATGCGCTTGGTAGAGACCAAGGCGCGTAAAAATAAGAAGGCTATCCAAATACAAGTGTTAGTACAATCATACACATAAAGCAATGTGTAATCTACTTAAACAAAATAAAATCTACTAAGAAAAGTAGTAATTTCAATATGCAAGAAGATAGAGTAAGTTGCATAAATTGGGTTGCAAACATGGGACATCACTCACAATGTTGCAAGACATGCAAGGCCATCATGGCCTCATACAACAAACAAGTGTGCACATAATCATAGGGCAAGGTCCACATACAAGGACAAGAAATAACAAACAATGTAACAAATAAGTATGGAAGAAAATATCCCTGCATAACAAATGTTACAAATGAAGCACCTGTTAGAATGATAAATAGTATGTCAAAAGAGTGTATAACCAAGTAATGTAAAGTGCTAAGTACAAAATGAAGCAATAACACCTATTAGAGATGAATGTGGATGCCCCCAGCGACCAGTGTAGGAAGGGTTGAAGGTGAGCATCCATGCTGCATGTAAGAGACTTGTATATGCAATCAAAGCTAGAAAAAGACATAAACACACATGTGTGGATGATATAGATAAATGACATACAAGTAATATAACTAGCATGTGTAATAAAATGACCATGAACAAGCAAAAGTAAGCAACAGTAAGAGCAACCATAATATGCAGTATGTTGTGGATGGATGGAATGGAATGTAAAATGGAGTGATAGGGGCCGCATGCCCCCTGAGTGAAGGAAAATATATGCAGTGAGGTTCATTTAGTTTTCCCCCTCGGTAGTCAAGAATGAACAGTAAACAAGAATGTGTCATCAAGAAATGGTCGAAGTGTGTGTTGTGTGTAATGCACTATGGTGAGTATGTATGCGTAGTGATGATGATATGCGACATATAGAAGAGACGTGCGTGAACCTTATAGTCTAACCATATATCACAACAAGATGATCGAAAGAGTGATGATGTAGCCTAAAGCGTATATCACTACGGGACAAATGAAGGGAGTGGTGATGTAGCCTAAAGCGTATACTACTATAAGATGATATAGTAGGTGACCATTTAGCCTAGCGTATGTCACTAACCTATTAATATCACATGATGGAAAGGGACAAATGATAACCACGTGATGAATGTAAGGTCCATTTGATTTGTAAACCCTCGGCAGTCGAGTATGGACAGAGGAGCTAAAGTGTGTTAAAGGGTAGTGAGTGCAATGCATAGAAGAATATGTGGCATATGTAATAATGATGATAGACGAGCATATGATGTGTAGGATGTGTGATATGCAATGCAAAAATTCATAGATAGACTAGTAGTGTGAAATGTGTGTTATGTGATGTGTATAAGGAGTAGTGTATAATGTTAGATGTAAGCGGGACACATGTATCGTGAATATGAGTATGATGTATGGATATGCAAAGATGGAAATGGTATGGATGGAATGTAAAATGTATGATGCAAGACCTATAACACAATGTGTAGTGTTCATAGTGCAATGTGTGGGGTTTATGTGTAGTAATTTGTCAATAGTCAAGTGAGAACCAAAACACAAGCATGTGTCATTAGGAAATAATGATGACGCTAAAACGTGTGATGAGTATGCCTATGCAAGGATATGAATGTACAAAAATGTAAAGATGAGTGTTGATGATATGATGATTGGGGGTTAGATATTATACCCTATAGTGTGAGTAAGAGGATCATGAGAAGATCGTCATCTACCAAAGACCAAGTTTACGTTTAGTGGTAGAAGCATGGTTAGCAAAAGTAACAGTAGGACCATTTGATTGTGGTGGAATGTGCAATGTGTCATGACCACGAGTAGGAGGATTAGATGATTTGACGAAAGTGATTGGTTAGAGCTGATACTTGATAGGAGGCTAAATCACACGAGTTTTAAAGGAGGTTGTTTAGGTTGACTTAGTAATACAATAGACGACTTAGTAGGAGGAAGTGGTGAACTAATTTTTATACGTGGTTGAGTAGGAGGATATGGTGAACTAAGTGTGAGAGGTTGTTTCTTAGGAGGTGCTTGAGTAACATTGGCATGATGTGCATTATATATAGATGAATCAAATTTAGGAACCCAGTGGGACTTATCATGTGTATGAGGATGTTGTGTATCAAATGAAATAAATCCTTGATGCTCAAGATGTTTGGTTATGCGTGAAAAAGTGTGACAATCATTTTCATTATGTTTATTGATTCGATGATAATATCAATATGGATGACCTTGATATTTTACTAACCGATAAGGAAAATAGTGATGAGTGGGAGGTAGAGTGATTAACTGATGACTAAGGATCTGAATAAGAATGTCATGTAGTGGATATAGATTGCATATGAGATGTAGAAGGAGCACAAACATGTGATTGAGAATCATCCTTAAGTTATTGAATTTCATATTTGAGAGATGTGATCTTGGATTCCATGGCCTTAAATTTGTCTTGGAATAAACGATCGAATACATTATAGTTAATATGATCTAGAACAACATGTAAATACAGTAAATAAATGTAGTAAATGACTATGGAAAATGACCCAAACAACTAATCTGATAGAAGTAAAAACCCTAATGAGTAAGAAGAGTGAGGAAGTGACTCAATTGATTATAGAATCTCGGTGGACTGTGTCGCAGAAGTGACTGGAGAAACATGAAGCAAGAATGACTGTGTAGAGGTCCTAAAAAGGACATATCTAGACTGATTCTCATTGTGGTCCTTGGAGAAGGATTTGGGAACATGTGGGCACTATGGTATAAAAAATGGGAACCCTGGTCTGTGGAACAGGTCTGGAACTAAGTTTCATAGGCCTAGGAAGTGGTTTGAAACCCTTGTTGTGTGTCGCATCAGATTCATTACACTATACCAAGTGTTGCAGATAATCCAAGATGTATAGAAGACCTGCAAAAGACCAAAGAGGAGTATCACAACCCTAAAAAAAAGGAGAATACAAATGAATGGGTCATATTGACCTCAATTATCACAATAATGGGCTTACTAACTAAGAGTTGCACTACATTTCAGACTCAAATGTAGTTATGGTGTGTGTGTACATCATGTGCCCTTGGTGCTCTTGTGTCAGTCACACTTTGTGAAGTAGTGAACAATAACTAGATGTAGAAAATGCATATAATGTTCACATGGAATAGAATATAATCCCCCCTATGCTTTTGTGATGCAAGCGAACCATCCTTGTCATTGTGATGGAGCTAATAGATGTAAATGATCTCCAAATGGATGCAACTCTAGGTGGATGATAGTAGTGACTAGTGTTTGGTCCCTCATTATGGTCTCATAACTTTATATCTATAGGGTTATCTTGATCTAATTTTGTACTTAACCCCAAAATGGCTGACCACCAAAAAGATAAAGATCTCAAACAGATAGAAAAATCCCAAAAAGTGGAAGGAAAGTTCAAAAAGGATCGTTGCACCCCTAGTGGGACCAAAGCGCTCTAGTCAAAGCTAAAATGACAGAAAATGATAAAAAATGGCTGGGCATATGGGTGCAAGAGGTCTTAAATGATAAAAGGAAATACAATAAGATGGAAAACAAATGGGGGTTGATTAGTACCTTTTTCACTCAAAAACCTTTTTAATAGTAGCATGAGACCAGAATTAAAAAATTCCTAAAGTGCATGATTTTGTGTCTACATTCTTGAACTCCCTTAGTTACACGCTACACACATTACTTTAGGACCTACATGTTTGCAATTTTCTCATCATGAATCTACTTACTTATACAAATGGGATCATTCTCTTATCAAATATTACCCTTCTCGATCACAATGATCTCCTTGTACATCTACATCTATCACTCATTCTCTTTGTAAGTGGAAATTCATGAATTTATTGTGTCCACCACATGTTGCATTGGAAATTTTTCTTGAAGGTGGTTTCATGTCTCTCCCTCCACCATCTAAGGTTGATACGAGTTGTCCTCCTAGTAAGAAATTTAATGCTAATATTTATTTTAGATTTCATCACTGTATTGAAAATCATACTAATTGATGTACCTCATTGCAAAATATTATCCAAGATCTAATTGATTAACATGTTATTGAATGGGACTCCCCTTCAACATCTATTTCCACATTTTCTACATTTCAATAAGATAACTTGCAAACTATTTCTCCTCCCATTATGGTTAGTGCTTCATTTATGGTGCACACATATTTCATACTATTACAATATCTTGTACTAACTACATATTTTAGCTCTATTATATGGCATGGAACTAGTTATATATCTACTCATCACGATGCTACTCTTGATTATAGTCCTCTAATTACATCATATTTCATGACTACACTCATTGTGGATGCTTATACACCATGTACTACTCTTGATACATCTATAAACAATTCTTTCAATACTACTACTGTCGCAAATGCACCTTTGATAAATTCTAGGCATGACCCCCATCAATATCATCATGTTATACATAGGAATTTCATCGGCACATGGGCCATTTCTTCATGGTTGCATATTTTACCTTCATTGCCCATTTTTCGTGATATAATTTTACAGCCTAGTCCTCCAAGCCTTCTAGGGATACTTTCATTTGTGGATGATTGGTAGCTCTCATGTTATCCCCCCTTCTTATACATAGTTATGCACAAATAATACAAAAATACTGAAATATTTTCAATATACAAAAACATTCAAATAGTTGCAAAAATACCAAATTATTACATATTTCTATGGCATACATTATTTGTACTTTACATTATACATGTTATTTATTCCTTTGGTTTGATAGATAATACTTATTCTTTACACACATAAGTCCACGTGGTATATTGAGCATGATGTAGGACATACACAAAGTGATACACAATGACATGTGTTGGCATACCCATTTACTTAGACTGCTAACCTCTTGGGGCGCCTACTTTTGTATACTATATCTAGGTGTTGTATTTCCATTATAGTTCCTTTCTTTCCTCATTACACTTGGTTACACACACACACACACACACACACACACACACAATGTATTTTCTATATTTTGAACTAACATGACTAACACATGTGTCTTGAGTAGTGCTTATAGTTATCACTTCATTGACTCTTTTATAGCATATGTTATGTGTTTTTCATCACATTTGAATACAATTGTTTTTCATATATGTTTGTTAGATGTGTGTGTGTGTGTGTGTGTGTGTGTGTGTGTGTGTGCGCGCGCGCGCGCTTGTTTGTTACACTGATTGTGGCCTAAGGGACTTGATTGGCTTGCAACACCATGGGTGTCCCATGTTTGTAGGCACTTCATTTTTTGTGTGACATTGTTTGATATGTTTGCACTTGTTTCTACATTGTATGCACTTGTTTTCTATTAAAAAATGGTTTATGATTGTTGTTATTTTTGTTTTGATGCATTTTCATTGTTATGGTTATCATGTTTCTTGTTATTATTGCTCTTATTTTATACCGTGATTCTACCATAAGCATCCCCCTTGTAATTGCAATTTATTTTTGGTGGCCACCACATCAGTATTTTAGGAGTTATACATAGATTCTTAATTTTTCATACATGCGTATACGTTGTTTCTTTTGAGCCACATACTAAATTTGTTCATCACACACACATAAAAACAGCGTGCAAACATCCAAGGTTCATTCTAAATTTCCAATAGAAACAGACATTTTTTGGCATAGAAATATTCAGAGGCAGACTTAAATGACTTAGAATTGGAATTAGACAGAAATTCATCAAAATATACACAAGGTCATAAACATACAAGCTGGTTAGGACAATATGAACATTTCTGACCATGGTACATAGTTTTTTTTATGGGTATTTTCTCTAGATTTTTCAACAATTTCAAAATTTTCACCACTGGCACAAGGTTTTCATATGGTTTTAGATTCAAATTGTCTCGGTTTGGCATATATTAAAGGGCCATGAAGTATCTATCTATCCACATTACTCAGTTCCAGTTTCAATTTTGAGCACATTGGGGGCATGGATCTCCTTTCTCCAGTCAGATTTCATCATGCATCAATCCTACTCATTTTCTACTCAGTTGTGCAGCACATGGGAAGAGTATGGTGGAATTTATTCTCTTTTTTATTGTGTCCTAATTTAAAAATCAGGCCTATATCCATCTATAGTGGTATTTTCCATGGGGTTATAGAAGGTATCAAAGTGGCTAAGTTCTTTGTAGGTATTCCTTCCTATTCTCTTGTACTTAAGGGGAAGATATCAGAGCTACTGAATAATTTTTATTATGATCTTCTTCCTTTGCGGGGCGCTTTAGATCCTCATTTGATTGGTTCTTCTCTTCAACATTCTTGTGTTGGGTTTGTACTCCTAATACATTGACCTCTCCTTGGCACAATCGTGGACTAATCACCCCAAATTCTCCATTAGAATTCAACAAAATCTAGAATCTCTAAGGCACAAGAATGAGATCACATTCCCTCCATAAACAAAAATAAGTGTATTGTTTTAATGTTTTTCATCTATTTTTTCATTTCTTGTTACACATCTCTTTACATTAATTTCATTACATTTGAGTTATAGTTTAATTTCCTATCTTGGTCATTGACTACACTCTATGTTTCATGTTTCATCTTGGAGCATGCCAACACCAACATAATGGGACACTACAAAATAAAGTTACTATGGGAAAATACAAAGTGTGTAAACACACCCAAGTATATTTTCCTTTAAGCATGTAATTTTAACTTTCATACTTAAAGGAGGAAAATGTAGACACTCAAATTTGGCAATCTATCCTTTGACAATGGTAATCTTAACATTGCACAATTGTATGAAAAAATGCACTCTTTTCACTCTTTCTTAGCACACCCTAATAGCATGGAATGTACTTATTTATCTTTGCATGCCTCTCTATTGATAGTTTCTAAAACCTAATTACTAAAATATATCTCAAAACATCAATTCTTATACTCACGTTGGCATCCTCCTTGCTCTAAACACCATCTTCTTGTCTTGTGATTTGAGTCACTTTTTCACCCTTTAGGTATTCCTTGAATCCTAGACCTTTCCTATCACCTAAATTCTTTTGACTATCCAAGAGATCATCTAGATCCTTGGAACTCTTCTCAAACTTCTGAAAGGTTATTACCTTGCTTTTTGCTTCAGTCACTTATGCCTCTAGGGACTCCATTTATTTTTTATACATGACACACTCTTCCTCCTTAGCTTTTAAGCTTATAACTACAATATCCTCTTGAGTTTATAAATGTTTGAATATCTTATCATACTCATGGGTGTCAATTCTAGGTATCTCTTCAAGAAAATGAATCTTGTCTTCACAGTCCTTAGCATGTGTCTTCAGTTTCTTATGTTTCTTCTTTGCGTGCTTCAAATATTCTAGGAAACTCATCAACTCAATTTCAAGGTCATCTTCAAACTCTTCTTCATCTGAATCCACACATGAACATCCAAAAATGGAATATTCTATTTTAGAGCTCCTAAATCCTTTAGCTGTAAATAGGGCTTCATTGCCAACATCATCATCATCATAATCATCAGTTTCACTACTTACCTCAGATGATCTGTAATCCGTCTTGGAATATAGGCTTCTCTTGAACTTCTTCTTACCCTCAAACTTTCTGAACTTATTCTTTATCTTAACATAATTGTGGGACATGTTATCATCATCATGTTCTTCATTATCTTCATCCTTATGCTTCTGTGGACACTTGTTTGCAAAATTTCCTATCTCTCCACAATTGAAGCACTTGAAGGGAAACTTACCCTTATACTTACCTGAACATGTCTTCAACTTCCTAGCAAACATAGCAATCAATTCATCATCATATATATATGAAACATCATTATTTTTTATCTTCTTTCCTTTTAACTTCCTTCCATCTTCGAAGGTTGTTTCCTTCTTGGGAGGTTTGTCACCACATATCCTCATCTCATAGGCTATCAAGATACCATGGAGTTCATCCATCTACAGTGTACTTAGATATTTGGATTCCTCTATATATGAGACCTCAGGATCAAACTTAGAAGTTAGAGATATCATCACCTTCTGTACTACCAATGCAACTTTTACTTCTTCTCTTAATCCTCTAATATTATAGACCACTTCATCTACCATGAGGAGATATGTTACAATGTTTTCTTCTTCCTTCATCTTCAAAATTTTAAACTGGCTCCAATAGGTCTAAAAAAATTTCAACTTCACCTTAGTGTCACCTTCATAAATGAATCTTATAGGTCTGATGATTCTTGAAAATCATAATTTGTCCCATTGAACAAAGGATATTTTCTAGTTGAGGAACCACTTTTCTTACTAGCCATATAAGTGCTTCTAGGATCACCTCAAGCTTTTTAATCTTGCTTCACATGACTTGCTATGATACCAATTATTGGAAGCACAACCACTGAGAGGGGGGTGAATCAATGTTCCCTAAATATTTCTTTCACATACACTTTATCATTCATCATTTATCATTTCAACTGAACCATTAAACATGCATTCACCAAGAATCGTAACCATACATGAGCAATGAGAACACAAGAACACAAATACACTAGATATAAGTGGGAAACCCTTGAAGGGAATAAAATCTAATGAAAAAAATATTGAAAAACATGTCCTATACAACAATGAATCAATTCAGTTGAGTACCAACCCAACAAGGAGCACCAACCCCTAGAAGTTTAGTAGAGCACAAACCCTACAAGAAGCGTCAACACCTAATTTTAGCAAGCACCAACTTGGATAGAGGAACCAACCCCGTGGATGAATCAACACCCACTAATCCACATAAATGTTTGTCACCTTGAGAATTTTTTATTGTATCAACTGATGATGACACCTATTCATCTCTCCTTTCTTTTATCTTCTTCAAATCTACCTTCTAGGATTCTTCGCTCATGTACTTATTCACCAAGTTGATTAGGTCAAATGAAATGTATCTCCAACAAAAGAACACCACTTAGATCCTCATGAAATAATATTTTCCCTTTATTGATGGTCACTAATATCTTTTGTTCTCTTGCTTCCTGCCCTTTTACTCGCTTACACCTCTTCCCCTTTAACTCCAAAATAGGTCTTCTTCACCTTAGTTGGCCTTCATAGAGAATAGAAAACTTTAACAATATGAATACATCATAAGAAAATCATAGAATAGCCACACTAGGTTGTCAATAGCATATGAAAGCTCAAATCCTTCATTAGGACTCAATTAGGCCTAAATACACTCAAAATTCCCTTTCGCCAAATCCAAGTCCTCTTGGGCCTACATGGCCTTCTCCAAAAGCTATCAACCATTCAAAAACATAGTATATGACCTCTACAAACCTTCTCCATGTTTTACAATCACTATAACTCTATATTATATTATGAAACATCCATTAGGCCCAACTTCCCTTATTAGGTTTGTGACCTACAAACCCAATCTTCACAAATGAAGCTCAACCACTCATCAAAACACTTACTTGTGCCACAATAAAGAAATAAAATACACTACATGACCTTGGGATCATCACCATATGTTGTTAACATCATCACTCATGGCACAAATTCTTGCAAACAAATTTTTACTGAGCATACCCAGAACTATCTTCACACCATGAAAAATTGACTAACTCTGGGGGAACCTCCAATGCCTTCTGATGGATTAAAATATGATACTCTAATAACCCCCGATCAATCTCAGAGAGATAGAAACTATGGTCCAATGCCAAACATTGGTCTTACAGACCAATCTCTTCACCCTAACTGCCCAGTCCATAGCTAGGCAAAACCACTCAACTTGTGTGCACATCTTCACCTCATTTGTTGGATAAGAGAGCTTCTCTAAATCACATACATGCACTAAAAATCATGAATGACACCTTTAAATGCATAAGACACCACAACTCAGAGCCTAAGTTCATGAGAGTAACTTTTCATCAAAAACCAATCTTCCTATATTGACTTCCATAGACCTCCTAAGGGCTAAACCCTATTCTAAAACCACCCCAGACATCGAGAATGACTTCCATAATTCCTCTAACAAAAATTTCCACACCTTTTCTAGTGAAAAGCATGGGAGCTATATCAACTTATTGAGTTATTCATAAACATGAAATTTATTGTGGGGTCCACTCATGGTAATGATCCTTAATGCCACCTGGAGATACCTGAGAGAGTCATTTACAACCTCAAATCATCAGAATTGGTCAACTAATCCATTATCATCGTGCTTGGGAAAAAAATTCTCCATCACTACCTTATTAGGGTTTTAGAAGGGTTTTAGACCACCTTACCTTCTTAATGATTGTTCATAAAGCTCGAGATATTATCTCTTGAACTAATGCCTCAAATGTCTTCTTAGGTCAATTCCCAAACTACCCTGAAGAGATTGGGCCACCATGCAGAGTTCCCATGTGTCAATGAGCAAAAGAAATTCCTTCTCGATCTTGGTGTTTGCACTTCCTTGAGCTCGATAAGCCCAAAACCTTTACTTTGTGCCTTTTCCTTAAACATGAGACATGAAACTTCATATATATACTTGGAATAACCTTCTTCACCTTTTCCCATGCTCACAATTACATACCCAATCTACAAACTGATATTTGTACCCCATTAGGCCACCTAGCCCTCATAAGAATAGGTCTAGTGTATACCTATACATGAGGTCATATCCCTATGAACATTCTCTAAGATACTCCTTAGATTCTCTGTACCTTATATTCATGCCTCATAATGCTCAACCATCTTCAACCACCTATTTCTATCCATATCTCATGTACTTAGGTTCATTAGCCCTTGACTAGGATTCTTGAGCAGTTGACTTGTCTTCATGTTCTTCAATGCATACATGTATCTGCCATATACCGATCATACTCAATTAACATCTAGACCATGCTCAATCAAAAACTGATCTTACAAAATTACTCTTGTACGCATTGCAACTCTTGCATACCTACTAGTCATCATATCATCTCAAGACATTGATGCATGCATTTATACCTTGACATCTCCTTAACACCATATTTTTCATTAATGGTCTATGGTGTTTCATCATAACAATCTCAACATGATAACATGATTCTTCATCTCTGACATCAAGGAAAACTCAACACCTTTCATCAACCTTCACATATGATGTGACATCACACTCCTTTTGACATCAATGACAAAAACACAACAATGACAACACCTACTTGCCAAAACACACCAAGGTTATATACAAACCAAAGTGCTAACAAAATTACTTACAATAGGTTAAAAATAGCAACAAAACAACACAATTTTAAATAAAGACATTTAACTATGCCCCTAATGTGTTCCACGGTGAAGATTAAATAGATTTTAATACCCCAAACAAGGATACATGCAAGGGAATTGGATCAGACCGAAGAGCGGAGTCAACAAATTTCGAACTACACTCGTGTTGGATCTTATTGAAGTTTATTCTAAGATTTGATTGTATAATATTTCCAAGAAAGGATACATGTGAGGAAGAACATGAGAGACGAGATTTCCCCAAGCGAGGATACACGTAAGGGTTTGATTGGATTTTATAATCATAGGATAGTTTGAAACTATCACTATGATAGTAGTTGAATATTTTGATATTCTTTGGTTGTGCTTATAGTTGCTGAGAGTTTTTAAATGTTTTTATATTTTGATTTGTTTTTATTTTTTGGATTTTTTGGACTTTTTGTATTTGTTTTTGAATTTTGTTAAAGTTTTGAACATTAACAAGAAATATGAGGTCGCCTAAGACCTTGCCAAGCATTGTCCAAATGATAAAGCTCATAGAGATGAGGGGATTGGATATAATGGATGTGGATGAACTTGGATGTTGTAACAAGTGACACACATCCTAATCTACAAAAAATGTGTGAAAAAAGTAGTTTAGAATGTCACAGTAAGTGGAATAGGACAAAGGTGTGAGATAGGTAATCGTGCCAATATACCCCCACTACTAGGGATACTCATAGATGGTTTAGGCATATATTTTTTTAAGATGAACCACATTCATGGATTCTTTAAGCTCCTTTCCATCTTCAAAGGATAACTTGTATACACTGGACCCAAATTTAGCAATAATTATGTAAGGTCCCAACCATTTAGGGTCAAACTTTCCTTGTTTTTCACGCTCCTTGATTGTGTTTTATATTTTTTCTTGAGTACAACGTCACAATTTTGAACTCTCTTGGTTTGATTCTTTTTTTTTAACTGCGATGGAACCAGTTCTGATACACTTTCTTATGATCCAATGTGTTTATCCTCTTCTCATCCAGGAGGTGAAGTTTGACAAAACCTATTTGTTTGTATTCATCTTTGTTAATCATGTCTTTAAGGGATATGTGGATTTATGGAAGCTCAACCTCTATAGGTAGCACGAATTTAGTTCCATATACAAGGGAGAAAGGGGTAGCTCTAGTTGGAGTGTGATAAGATGTTTAATATGCCTAGAGATCGGGATAAAGTTGTGTATGCTAGTTATGACCATGCTTATCAATAAAAATTTCCAAAATTGATTTGATAATTTTATTAGATGTTTTAGCTTGCCCATTACATTACGGATAGTATGGAGTTACCCACTAAAGTTGGATATGAAAAGTTTTGGCTAAATCTTTGAAATTTTTGTTTTTAAATGATGTGTTATTATCTGTGCCAAGGGAGGAAGGGATTTTAAAATGACATATGATATAAATGAAAATGAACTTGGAAATATTTGAACCAATGACATATGTTAAAGGCATGGCCTCTATCCACTTAGGAAAACACTCAATTGTAGTGATAATGAAGGCATGACCATCAAAATATGTAGGCTTTATTTTTCCTATTAAGTCGAACCCCCATTGGGAAAAGTGTTAGGGTGAGGTGATAGCTTAAAGGGCTTGTGACGATGCATGAATAATATTTTCATGTCTTTGACATGTTAAACACTTATTGATGAAATTACATGCATTATACTCCATAATGGGTGAATAGTAACCCATGCACAAGATCTTTTTGGTTAAGACCATGTCACTTATGTGTGAACTGTAAGTACCCGCATCTAGTTTGACTAAGGTTTGGTGTGCTACATCCTCATTTACACATATTAAGAGAGTCCCATCATAGCCTCTTTTATATGGGGTCTCAGCAAGAATGGTATAGCATGAAACACGTTGTGCTTAGGCTCTTTGATTGTGGGAATTCATATTTTCAGGGTAGGTTTTGTCTCGTATGAAAGTATAAATTTCATGTTACCAAGGATTTTCAAGACCAACCATCTCACATACCATGGTTGACTTTGACATATCGTATGCGGGCACCAAAAGATGTTCAATGAGAAAGGCAGTGTGCATTTGATGTGTATCGAATTCAAGAAGGGAAGCAATAGTAGTCATGGCATCCATTGATTTGTTATGTGCACGAGGAACCTATTTGAAGGTGATGAGCCGAAATTAAACTTTTAGACTATCTACCATGAGCTTGTAGGGAATAATTTTATCATCTTTGAATTGATATTCTCCATTGACTTGTTTAATTATCAAAAGAGATTCTCCATAAATTGCTAATTCTTTAAGCTGCCAATATATAGAAAATTTTATACATGTTATCAGGGCTTCATATTCAGTAATTTTTTTTGTGCAAGGGAAACCAATGCAATAAGAATTTGGGATAATATTTCCATCTGGAATGTGTAGAAAAAATACCAGTTCATGACCCATGGAGGTTGCAAAAACCATCAAAAAACAAACTCTGTGAAGTAACTGCGTCCACATACAATAGTTATTCATCTGAGAATTCAAATTGAATTGTTTTTGTGTCTGGTAATGGTGCTGCGGAAAGTTGATTTGCGAGATGTTTCCCTTTGATTACTTTCTAATTAAAAAATTCTCTATCAAACTCACTGAGTAGAACAATGTAGCTAGACATTTTACCTGTTAGAACAGATCTGGACATTAGATATTTAAGAGGATCTACTTTAGCAATGAGTTTAGTCATATGATTAAGAAAGTAGTGGCGCACCTTATGACATGTGAAAGACACTACCAAATAAACCTTTTCAACATGTGAATATTGGACTCCATGAGAAATAAGAGTTTTGGTGAGATAATAGACCTCTTATTTTCATCCTTTGTCATTATGTTGTACAAACAAGCCCCCTATGACATGTTCTGTATCAAATGTATAGATAAGCATGGGATTAGCCTAAATGGGTAGCATTAATAGTGGAAGTGTTGATAGGTATTTCAACTCGGTGAAATAATATTGATATTCCTGAGTTCATTTAAATTGTACATATTTTATGAGCAGTTGATTGAAATGGTGACATTTATCTGCTAGTTGAGAGATGAAACGTCAAATAGATTTAATTTTCCCCTAGAGACCTCTTAAATGTCGTATATTTTGTGGTGGAGGCATCTCCACGATTTCTTTGAATTTGGAAGGATCAACTTCAATTCATCTTTGTGAGATGATGAATCCCAAGAGCTTTCCTAAAGTGACCCCGAATACACATTTCTTAGGGTTAAGTCTGACCTTGTACTTCCTCAATCACTCAAATATGCATCGAAAAATGGTTGGATGGCCGAATCTAGTTTTGTATTTAGCAAGAATATCATCTACATAGTCTTCCATGATATCATGGAGTAGGTCATAGAAGATGACTTTCATTACACGTTGATAGGTTGTTCCTGCATTTTAAAGGCTAAAAGCCATGACCTTATAAAAAAACGTGCCCTAGGGTGTTGTAAGTGTTATTTTATGTTGATATTCCTTGGTGAATTGAATTTGATTATAACCTAAAAATCCATCCATTAATGATACCATTTCATGGCCCGTTGTAGAATCAACGATCATATCAATGTTGGGAAAGGGAAAATCATCCTTTAGAAAATCCTTGTTTATATCACAAAAGTTGGTGCAGATTATAATCCATGGTGCCTTCTTCGTGATGGGTACCATATTAGATATCCATTTTGAATAATCGATCGATCTGATGAAGTTATCTTGTAACCGTTTCTGGAGTTCAACTTTCACTCACATTGCAACGTTGGGGTACATTTTCCTGAGTTTTTGCTTAACTGGTTTCACCTCTAGACAAACCACAAGATGGTGCACTACAAGGGAACAATATAAACATGACATGTCTTTGTGTGACCATGCAAAAAAATCTTGAAACTCAACAAGCAGTGTTGTGAATGCTTCTATTTATTTTTTTGATAAACTTGCACCAAGTTGTAAAAGCTTAGGATTCTCACTTGTACCAATGTTGATTGCAATAATATCCTCTACTAGCATTTTTGATGTATATGTGTCCTGAAAGGATGTTGTAGGTTGATGTAGGTCACTTGTTTGATCTAGAAGTGAGTGTCCTCTCACTGATGCCTTTGAAAGGTTTTCACCAGAAGATGCCTCCTTTTGATTTTTCTTATTTTTTTCTTTCTTCATTTTTTTCTTCTCAAATAGCGCCTCCGTGAGGTTTTCATTATGAGAGATTGTATTTTACTTTTTCTTATTTTTTATTTTTTACTTTGGTGGACTGGAGTACTTGAGTTCCTCGCTAAAGTAAGTTGATGATTCAAGGTTAATATTGAAATCCTTCTTGTGATTCGATAGAGGTATAGAGTCCCGAGTCTTGAGAAACTCTTTGATGGCATCATTGTTATGAAAGAAGTCCATGGAGATGTGATTTAGCTAGTCTTGATTAATAAGGCTAGGATGAACATGTGAAATTCAATAGTGTGAATGGAAAGGTTTTCAATTAATAGATTTGTTTTGGATAAGTCTTTAAAAATGCTATGTGTGGAACTTGTCTCAACATCGGAGTCTGTATCATCACCACCAATCGTTACATCAAATATTAGTGGTTGTTTTTACAAAATTTTGAAACCTAAACCATGATGGTATAGATTTTCTATATATATATCACTAGTTCTAGATGACATTGTCCCTTTGTACCGAGTCCTTTGTCGTTCCATTGCATGTTTTTCATCATTTTTTTCACCTTACTATATTCAAAGGATTCATAGAAACTATTCATAAGATCATTGTATAACCAGGAGTCTAAAGAGCCATGAATGTGTTCATCTTATAAATATCCAAACCGTTTCCATATAGTATTTCCAAGATGGTAGATAGGAGCTACTTTAAGATGTTAGGTCTTCTGTAACTACGTAAAGACGGTGGAAATTTAACAACATGAAAGGCATTTTCAAGATCGTACTCACCAAGATCTCTATGAGAGATTTTTACTTCAGATGGCTAAGAGGATGTAGAAGGTTGATATTGGAAGAGTGTGTTAGGATCTATACAAATTTCATCCTTAATGGGTATGACACAAGGAGGCGCAAACCTGTCTACAAAAGGAAAATATTTTTTATGATTATAACTTACCTCTAAGAGCTTACATTATTTAAATGGTTTGTCATCTACAAGCAAGGAGAATTCTTTTTTCATTGTGAGGGAATTTGATACACTGGTGAAAAGTGGAGGGCATAACTTGTATGACATGTATCTATGGGTGACCTAGAAGGATGTTGTATGAGGTTTCAACATGTACAACATGACAAAAGGTGTCCAGCATCCACAATCCAACTTGTATAGATAAGGTGATTGTGTTGGAAGAATGTCGTTCATTGTTGTCATAATAACAAATGGTTATAAAATTTTCTCCCAAACTCTCTTTGGTATGACCAAGGCATCTCAGTAAATTCATAGAGAAAATATTCAAAGTAGCTCCATTATCAATTATAAATCTTTTGATTTGGTGATTGGTGATGAGATCCTCAATGTACAATGAGTTATTATTTTGAATATTAGGGTTTAAGAGGTCCTGAGGACCAAATGATAATATGGGACTGCTAGGTGAAATATTTGCGATGAGTGCTTGAAAATAATGTGTGCTGATATCCTTAGGAACACGTGCCTCATAAAGATAATGAGTAAGGATTTCCTAAAGTGCAGGTGAATTTTTGAGTAACTCCATGAGGGATATATGTGTGGGTGGCATCTCTAGCTATTTAAAAAGGTCGTGGGCACCAGAGGTTTTATCATTAGACATTGGTTTGGATTTGAAACAATTATACAATTTGATGCTTGAGGCGTGGTTGATACAAATGGTTGCTTAGTTGCAGGCACCCAAATGGTTTCTTGACGCATGGATACTATGTAGTTAAGAGCATGTAAGTTAACTATGGTGACTGAATTAAGTGTATCTTTGATAAATGAAATGATTGAATTAAACACAACATGGTTTGAAGATTAACCTTTATCTTGAGCCTTATCATTTGTACCATGTTTAGAAAGGGGTTTTGAAACATCTTTAAGTTCTTGTTTGGAATTTTGGTAGTCGATGGTTTTCATGTGCAATGTCTCCACTGTCAATGAGATATTGAATGTAATGGTGAAGTCTCATACAATGATCTGTACTATGGCCATCAATGCGAAGATAATCACAATACTCATTTACTTTATACCATGGTAGTTTTGGTTTCCCTTCTTCAAGGGGTCTTGTGATTGGGTAAGTAACCATGTTGGAATTTTCCAATTGACATAAAACACTTGAAATACTTTCTCATAATGGTGTGAATTGTTTTCATTTATAATTACGAGGAGTAGTTTCTTTTCTTGGATTAACAATCACTTGTTTTTAGTTAGTGGTTTTTGTTTGATTATTTTAAACATTGAGAGATTCAGTGACCCCTTCGTTGATAACATTACGATTTTCATTGATGTAATTTGATTTATCCTGAGAATGGTTATTGTTGTTTATTTGATCATTGGAAGAAGTTTTGATTATCCCTTTTGCGATGAGAGCCTTTTCAATTTGTGTTCCCTTCTAAATGAATTCTTCAAAACTGGTAAGAAAATGAATTTGAATTTGAAAGGATAGCTCATTATTGAAGTTTGGAATGAAAATGTTGACTAGTTGTTTCTTTGGTAGAGATCAAGAGAATCGGATCACGGTTCCTCGCCATCGTTGAATAAATTGAGAGAAGTTTTCATTGGTCCTTTGTTTGGTGTTACAAAGGTCCATCATCATAATCTCGAAGTCTTAACTGAAAGTGAAGCATTTGATAAACTTCTCTGAGAGGTATGCAAATTTCGTAACCGGTCCTTTTGGAATATGAAGAAACCATTCTAAGACTTGTCTACCCAAACTCTCTGGGAATAATCACAAGAGATATATGTTGTTATAGGCCAAATTTTTAGGATCATTTTCTCCAATTTTCAAGTAATTTCACTCTCCTGATCTTCGGGAGACGAAGAAGGATGTTGTTGTACTTTCGTTATTATGTCATAGAAGTTGTTAATGGAGGTTGGAATGTGTGATAGCATAAATTTCATCAAAGTGACCAACTATGTGAAAAAAATGAGCTTAATTTTTGTTCAGCTTCACACCGACATCTCGTGCTTCAATTTTCACCATTTTTTTCCATTAGAACTCTTGGAAATCCAAAAAGTAACGTTTATGGCTTGGAATTTAATCTTTTTGCTATGAAAAACTGAGGCATTGGTAAACTTGTTGGACCAATCATCCAAAATGCCTTCAGGAGAGGAAATAACTATAAAAACCTCATGGAAATATGACTTCCGGATCAAGATTTATGTGCAAAACTTGGTTTTGATGGCCATGGATGTTCTGGAAACATGTGGGCATCATATATGGTATAAAATGATGTTTTTGAAGGTATGTCAGTAGTAACAATGAAGGGTGGGTGAACTTTGTAGAAGGAATGAGTAGAAATGGTGCTTAAATGTGTTTATTTCACTTTTGTATCACCCTGCAAACCATAGATCAAACATGGGTTAAATGAGAGTTCATGTGAGGCTAAAAATATGGATTTTCATGGTGCAAAGGGATAAAAGGGGAAACAAGGATAGAAAATGGTGCCTTGAGGAAAGATGATGCCAAGTGTCAGAATATGAGCATATGTGAGGGAGATTGAAAAGCCAAACAAGCACCCTACGAAGCTGGAAGAGGTCACATGGAAGATTGAGAGAGGGGGCTTACTCATGGGTGCCCTTTCTTGTCCCCTCTATCCCTTTGGGACAAAGGGACAATATGGAAAGCAAAGGGTTCCTTAGAGAAAGAGGATGAAAAGTGGTAACATCTGGGAAGGTGTGAGGAAGATGGAGGAGCGAGGCAAGCACCCTGCGGAGCTGGGAGATGTCACATGGAGGACTAGGAGAGGGGGCTTTCTCGTGGGCGCTCTTTCTTGTCCCCTTTATCCCCCTTAGTGAAAAGGGACTATAGGGATAGAAAAGGATGCCTTGGAGCAAGGTGTTAACATGTGGTAGTGAGTAAAAATGACTAAGTATGGAGCATGCACACACTAACTCAGTGAAAAATTGAAATATTCTCTCTGGGAACTTATGATGGTACTTGGAGGTGAAATTTTAAATGAATATGAATCCAAAATTCATTATAAGAACAATGATGTTTCAAACCTTGATTCTTCATTCAACTCAAAAAAATGGCCCCATTTTAATTAGGACAATGAGGTACACGTGGAAAGTTTGAACTACCTTGAGAAATCATTAGATCTTGGATCATGTTTGATGTTACTACCATGTAGAGGATTCTTCTATAGACACAAAACCACACACTTTGAGTCATTATTTACTCTTGGTCTCATACTACTATTTATATGGTTTTTAAGCGAAAAGAGTAATAATTAACCCATGTCTTTGGCCATTGTTTCATTACTTTAGGTCTTACACATGTACTTTCCATGTTTGTATTGTCATACTGCATTTTTCTTATTTTTGACTAGGGTTCCTAGACAGGATTGGGGAACCCTGATCCTCTTTGTACTTTCCTCTCTCACTTTCGGGGCACTTTCTAGCCATTTGAGCTTCTTGTATTTTTGGTGGTCGGCCTTTTTGGGATTAGTTACGAAATTAAAGCAAGAAAACCATATAAATATAAAGTTATGTGACCATAATGAGGGACTAAGCACTAAGCACTTACTATCACCACCTAAGGTTACATCCATCAAAGGAATATATAGCTACATTTTCATCCATCTAGCTCTATCACAAGGAACACAAGGCTAGTTTATTTACATCACACTTCATAGGAGGGGAGTCTATTATTTCCATCCACACATTTACTACATTTTACATCTAGTTAGTTGCTCACTACTTCACAAGGTGTGACTGGAAAAAGAGCAACCTAGGGCATAATTACACACATGTACCTAGAATTACATTGGGTTTGAGATGTAGTGCAACACTTAATTATAAGTCCATCAATTTGGTCATTAAGGACAGTTTGACCCCTTCATATGTATCTTTCTTTTTTAGGGTTTTGATGCTTTGTCTAGGGTCTTGTAGGTGATTATTCCATTGCAGGTTTACCAGTACTTCAGTGATCACACAATGAAATTCACGCGACAGGAAGAAAAAACATGCGAACATCCAGCGACACTCCAGAGGAGGTTTCCTGGACATTTCCGCAGATCAGGGTGCCCAGATCTCATACTAGGGCACCCACAGGTGCCCCTATCCCTTTCCAGGAGCCCCAATCTATCCAGATAGTCTAAATATGCACTTTCTTAGGCTAAGGTGCGGTAGTTTCCTCCTCCTGTTCATCCAGTATCCACTGTGACACAGTCCCGCGACATCTGTGAATTAGCTAAGGCTCTCTTAAACCTCATGGCACATTAGGGTTTCATATTTTCTAGCTTAGAGTGATTGGGTATTATTTTAGTATTCTATTCATTCATTTATTATGTTATTTTACTACTCATATAACATTAGATCGAGCTAAAATAAATTCTATTTTAGTTAATCATTTTGATGAATCCCACGCTCGACACCACCTTCCACTTAGGGTGCTCTTTCTCTTATTTACTATGGCTCAATCTTCTAAAGAATTTACGAAATCCCATCTTAAAGCCATTAATGATCATATTGTTGAGCATCCCGAAGATCTAGACTTGCTTCTATATGTTGCTCGTCAGGGAGCTACAAACCTTGTAGAGCTTAATGTGTCTGCCACTATTCCCACCACAGTTGCTACCCAACTGTTTTCTTCTACTCTTCCACCCATTTTTACCGTTCCCGTTTTTGTCCCTACTCCTCCTAATCACTATACCCTACCTCTTGTTTCTCATATGTGGCATCCTCCTTCTATTGGCACTCAAGATCTAGCCTCCCTTTATCAAGACCTTCAAGAACAAATTCATTAATTACGGCAAGCTACTTCTCGTATGTCTACATCTTTGGATTCCACTCTATTAATGCATACTCCATTCATGCCCACCATATCCACTTATCCTCTTCCACCAATTTTTTTCACCTCTAAACTAACTATTTGCAATGGACAAGGCAACCCACAAGAGAAACCTCCAAGCATTCCATGTGGCTTTCCTAGATTTTGCAGATGATCACATTCTCCTAGCTAAGCTCTTTCCTCGTAGTCTTCATGATTATGCGATGTGTTGGTTTTATGACCTACTTGTCCATTCGATAACCTCTTTCACGTATCTATCCAATACTTTTCTCATTCACTTCTCTATCAATATCGGATCTAAGATCTCATATTCCCAACTCACACAACTTAAATAGGGATCTAACAAACACTTAGCAAATTACATTTTGAGATACAAAAATAACTTAGCCAAGATGTCAAATTTTCTTGCGGACTCTAAGCTTCAAGATTTATTCATCCAAAGCCTGCTACCACCCCTCCAAGAAAGTGTACTCTTAGAGACCTCTCCTTCATTTGATCAACTCTTTCATACCCTTAAGCTTCGCAAAACCAAGCTTTTATCAATCGGAAAACTTAAGTATCAAGAACAAGCATCATCATCTACACGCTTTCAAAGCAAGTCAACATTTAAACCTTCCACCACAAAACCTATTGACACAAAAATCATTGTCAATGCAGTAGCTACTACTAAGGAATTTCAATCACAACCACCTTAGCGTACATTCACCAAATTTCCTCTTGCCCTGCATCTCATATTACAGTAGATTCTTCAAAGAAATTTTATTACGCTTCATCCGCCATTTGAATTAGATCCATCACGACCAAAAGGAATAAATTACAATGAAAATTTTTGATACGATTATCACCACTGTGTGGGGCACTCTACAAATAGGTGTCTCAAGCTTCGCACTATCATCCAAGATCTTATTGATAAAAACAAGCTATAATTTCTAGAGGCTACAAAATCTGCACCCATCAACAACAATCTTAAACTAAAAATATTCAATAACCTACCTTCACAACACGATAAGAAATTTGATGATTCCTCAGCTAATCATACCTTTCACGTAGTACCTCCATCTGCATCAAAGGCTCTCGGTTTCTTAGTTTCTAATACTGACACTTCTCCACTGATCATTTCATTCTTTGACCACAACTATCATGCAAAGTTTACTTTTGATCACTTGCATATTAATTCTTCTATTGGAGTGATTCCCATCAATAATACTAAGGTTGATCCATCCTGGCCCATTAGTGCATGTTCTATTCCACTTCTTGATGTTATCGATTATCTGCATTTACAAATATCCTATCCGATGAACAATTCAAATGGTGTTTTCAAACTTCACGTTATGGTCGGTCCTCTCACTATGCTTGTACCCTTTCTTATGGGTCAAGCACTCGATGGGTGTGACATGCTCTTAGGTCTTAACTGGATTTGTAGGTCATATTCTATCATTTCCATAAATCATTTACGTCTAAATTTCATTCATAACAATAAATATATTGTTATCAATGGTGTTCCTCCATCTACCCCATGGTCCTACTCTCCTCACACAATCGTTAATGCATCACCTACTCCCTCTAGTGTGTCACGACTTCTAGATCCTAAAGCTCCATCCGTTCCTAGCTCACCCACTCATATACAACCTACACGGTCTAGATATAGGCATCAATATAGGCCCCTTTGTAGGATATTTACTACGTCTAGACAAAGGTCTCCACCTCGCTTCATTCCATGCTGGTGTTCATCACTGCCACGTTATGCTTTGTACAGGTTTCCATTACCTACACATTTTGTTACACCATTCCATCCCCAATGCACTCATCCATCACATGCACATAAACTTCACTCACCAGCACAATAATTATCTACTATTCCATCACTACTAGAGCATGGTCATATGATTTCATCACCACCAGCATTGGATGCGGGACCTTTTTCCTTCACTTTCATTATATAGTTCATTCAATCACACGCACTTAGGGGGAATTACACTTATCTCTTCCGCCCCCACCATCCTACTAGTTTATTTTTTATCCTAGTATACGCATATTCATCTACACCTTAGCATCGTCACTACTCGATGACACACTCTTGTGCTTCGGTTCACACGACTATTAAGGGAATTCTCTACACATGAACCTCACACACTACACACTAGACAATACACATTGCACATCTTCACACATCTTACATACATACATTTTACATCTTACATCTATCATGTGTCATTCACACTTTTTGTTTCATACATCATACACATTCTAAACCTATATCAGCTACACATATTGCATTACATCTTATACATCACACATTACACACTTCACATATCACACTACATTTCCTACGCATATTACACATTTTGCACATTCTCTTCTATGTGCTACACCCACTACCCGATGACGCACTCTAGTATCACAGTCTGTACTGAACTATTGAGGGTATACATCACAAATGGACCTCATCACCCTTGCACATTCATCATTCAATATTTTCCCATGCGACATACCTAGGTTAAGTGATATACGCTTTAGGCTATAGGGCCACTTCTTAAATTTACTACAGAATTTTCTGTAATATGCTCATATAGGTATTAATTTAAAATATACCTAATCTTTATTTATGTTGCTTTTACGAGAATGTTCAAACTCATTGGGTAAATGCCCATTCTTCCTCTATATGTTTATTTTTATATATTTTAGTTTTGGATGAGAATGGGCATCTACCAATTCTAAACATTCTTATACAATTATGTTTCTCATTCTTTCTATATGTTGCTTTTACAAGAATATTCCTCACTATTTCTTACTATATTGTCTTTTATGAGAATGGTCATTTACCCATTCTAAACATTCACATTAGTACATGTATCTAAGTCCACATTCCTTCTATATTGATTTTATGAGAACAGGCATATGGCCATTCTAAACACTCTTAAAAATATCTTCCTATTTTTCCCATGTGTTTCTTTTACGAGAATATTCCTCATTCATTCAATATTGCCTATAACACGAGAATGGACATCTGCACATTCTAATCATTCTCATACAATCATCTTTGAATTCTCATTCATTCTATATTTAAACCTGAATGAGAATGGGAATCTTACCATTCTAAAAATTCTCGTACAAGTTTATTCCTCATTCTTTCTATACATTTATTTTATGAGATTGTTTAGAATGGACATTTACTCATTCTGAACATTCACATACAAGTATCTTCCTCATTCTTTTCATATGTTGCTTTTACAAGAATCTTCTTTGCTCCTTGACTATATTGCCTTTATGAGAATGGGAATATTCATATTCTAAACACTCTCATTCAAGTATCTTACTATTTCTTGCTATATGTTTCTCTTACGAGAATATTGCTCATTCGTTCAATATTTCTTATAATATGATAACGGACATCTACCCATTCTAATCATTCTCATACAATCATCTTTCTCAATCATTCTATATTATTAACCTAGATGAGAATGGGCATTTACCCATTCTAAACATTCTCGTGCTAGGTTCTTCCTCATTCTCATGCAATATGTAAGTTTTACAAGAATGTTTAGAATGGGCATCTACCCATTCTAAACATTCACATATAAGTATCTTCCTCGTTCCTTCCAAATGTTGCTTTTACAATAATCTTCTTCATTATTTCTATATTGCCTTTATGAGAATGGGCATATGCCAATTCTAAACACTCTCATACAAGTATCTTCCTATTTCTTTCTATGTGTTGCTTTTATGAGAATTTTCCTCGGTCATTTAATATTGCCTATAATATGATAATGGACTTATTTCCATTCAATTTATTCTTATACAATCATCTTTCTCATTGATTCTAAATTACCTGAATGTGAATGGATATCTGCCCATTTTAAACATTCTCGTACAAGTTTTTTCCCCCTTCTTTCTATATGTTGTTTTTACGAGAATGTTTAGAATGGGCATCCGCTCATTCTAAATATTCACATATTACAAGTATCTTCCTCATTCTTTCCATATGTTGCTTTGACAAGAATCTTATTTATTCCTTGACTATATTTCCTTTATGAGAATGGGTATATGGTCATTCTAAACACTTTCTTACAAGTATCTTCATATTTCTTTCTTTGTGTTTCCTTTATGATAATCTTCCTTATTCTTTCAATATAATGCCTATAACATGAGAATGAACTTCTGCACATTCTAATCATTCACATACAATTATCTAATTCTCTTTCGTTCTACATTTAAACCTAAATGAGAATAAACAACTACCCATTATAAAAAAAAAAATCGTACAAATTTCTTCCTCAGTCTTTCTATATGTTACTTTTATGAGAATGTTTAGAATGGGCATCTACCCATTCTAAACATTCACATAAAATTATCTTCCTTATTATTTCCATATGTTTCTTTTACGAGAATATTCCTCATTCCTTGACAATATTACATTTATGAGAATGAGCATATGCCCATTCTAAACACTCTCATACAAGTATCTTCCTATTTATTTTTTGTGTTCCTTAAATTACGAGAATATTCCTCATTCATTCAATATTATGTATATTATTGGAGAATGGACATCTTCCCACTCTAAATATTCTCATACAAGTTTCTTTTTTATTCTCATGCAATACGTTCCTTTTACAAGAATGTTTAGAATTGGCACCTATCCATTGTAAACATTCATATGTAAGTATTTTCCCCATTCCTTCTATATTTCCTTTATGAGAATGGGCAAATGCCCATTTTAAATACTCTCATTCAAGTATATTCTTATTCATTTCTATGTGTTGATTTTACGCGAATCTTCCTCATTCGTTTGATATTGCCTATAATATAAAAATGGATATCTACCCATTCTAATCATTCTCATACAATCATCATCATTCTATATTATTAACATGAATGAGAATGGACATATGCCCATTCTAAACATTCATGTACAAGATTGTCCTTCATTCTCATGTAATGTGTTGTTTTTCCGAGAATGTTTAGAATGGGCATCTACCCATTTTGAACATTCACATACAAGTATATTCCTCTTTCTTTCCATATGTTACTTTTACGAGTATCTTCTTCATTTTATTTCTATATTGCCTTTATGAGAATGGGCATATGCCAATTCTAAACACTCTCTTACAAGTATCTTCCTATTTCTTTCTATGTGATGCTTTTATGAGCATCTTCCTTAGTCATTCAATAATGTCTAATATGATAATGAACATCCATTCATTCTATCCATTCTCAGACAACATCTTTCCCATTCATTCTATATTACCTGAATAAGAATGGACATCCACCCATTCTAAACACTCTCGTACAAGGTTCTTCCTCATTCTTTTTATATGTTGCTTTTACAAGAATGTTTAGAATGGGCATCTACTCATTCTAAACATTCACATAGAAGTATCTTCCTCATTCTTTCCATATGTTTATTTTAGCAGAATCTTCCTCATTCCTTGATTATATTGACTTTATGAGAATGGGCATATGCCCATTCTAAACACTCTCATACAAGTATCTTCATATTTCTTTCTGTGTTGCTTAAATTACAAGAATTTTCCTCATTCCTTCAATATTGCCTATAATATGAGAATGGACATGATTTTGCACATTCTAATCATGCTCACACAATCATCTTTCTCATTCATTCTAGATTTACTTGAATGAGAATGGGTGTCTACCCATTCTAAGCATTCTCGTACAAGTTTATTTTTCATTCTTTCCATATGTTGCTTTTACGAGAAAGTTTAGAATGGGTGGGTGCCCATTCTTCATCTATGTGTCAATTCTCATACATTTTAGTATGTCCATGTCCATGCCCCTAATTTTTACTACAAACTTGTCGACAATATTCTCAAACAGGTACTAAGTGAAAATGATCACCCTTCTATTCAGAATAAATATTGTGCAAAGTAGAGTGTATATATTTGGTTCTCCATTCCCCCAAGTTAGAGGCTAGGATATGTAATTCCAGCTTAAATTACTACTTTATTCTCACAGAGAAAATGGCTCTTTGAAAAATGTTTTTAATGATATTAATAGCCATTACAATCATGATATTTAGTTCAAGCTTATTTTATTTAGAGAATACTTTAATATGATGGAAACTATACTTCCAACTCCGGACAATTCATATTTCCATCTTCAGAACATTCATACTTCTAGCTCTGGACCATTTTTACTATTTGTCAAATATAATTAATTTATTATTAGTAGATATTATTAATTATATCATTCATTTTACAAAGATATTGATTACTAATTTCATAAAATTGTTAAATTTGTAGTGTAATTGTAAATTAGTAATGTTTTCTAGAAATTTAAAAGGTATTATATTTTATTTTGGCTATATTTTTTACAATATAAATTTGAAACGTATAGAAATCCACATTTTTATCTGACATGTATTCAATACGCTATTCATTTTTGTCAGCAGTTATTAATGAAACAAGTATTTCAAATTTTTGAATTTAATCAGGTATTTAGGAAATTTAATAGATTTCATTTTTTATTTTACATATATATTCATTGGAGGTATAAATTCAAAACGTATAGAAATTCACATTCTTATCTTATATGTATTCAACACGGTATTCATTTTCTACGAATGTTATTAATGAAAGGCAAGTATTTCAAATTTTAGAACGTAATCGGGTTTTTTTAGGAAATCTAACAAATTTTATTTTTTATTTTGCCTATAATATTCATTGGCGATATAAATTTGAAACATATAGAAACTCATGTTATGATTTGACATTTATTTTTATTTTTGGCAACAACTATTAATGAATCAGGTATTTCAAAGTTTCAAACTTTATCGGATTTTTTAAGAAATCTAACAATTTTTTTATTTTGCCAATGATATTCATTGGTTATATAAATTTGAAGCGTATAGAAATTTGCATTATGATTTGACATTTAATTTCATTATCAACGACAATTATTAGTGAATCAAGCATTTCAAATTTTCAAAGTTCATGCATTTGTGGTAGTTGCACAACATTTATTATGGGTGGATTTTGATAATTTGGCACTTTGGTTTTGGGTGGAATTTGTTAATCTATGTGTACATTATATAAAAAAAATAAAATGATTCAAGTTTCATTTCTCTATTCTCTTATAACCGGGTGTTGCAAGTCAAGCATAATATTCACATGTTCAACAATAGAAACTTATGGCAAGGATATAGTTACAAATAAATATTTTGCATGGATAATTCAGATGTTTTTGACGTGAAATACAATCCAAGTTTTTTCTAAATATATATGTTTCATATTCTCTACATTTTTAATGACAAGAAAACCCTTAAACTAGAACTTTAATTTTCAAAAGAAACTACAAATGTTGTTATATTATTTAAATGATTGAACATAATAAATGCAAACAAATAAAAAGATGTCAACTATTTTAGTTTTAATGATATTACAAATTTGATAAGTACATGTACGTGTTCAAAAAATATAGTTGTGGTTTTTTCTCTTCCTCTGCTATTGTTTTCTCTGTCTCTACAACTATCATTCATCAAAATACTTTATTAGAAATAGAAAGTTACTTGTTTTAGTTTCAATGAGATTACATATTAATGTTAAGTACCAGTTTATGTCTATAAAATTTTTAGTGTTTTCATTTGTTTCTCTGCAACCGTTTTTGTTGTCTCTGTAACTATCATTCGTCAAAACAATTTATTAGAAACACAAAGTTTTACTTTCACATTTGTATGCAATAAATCGACAACCTAAAACAACACTTACCTACTAAATATTAACTTTTCTGGACTTCCAAATCCTTATCCTCTTCCACCGCTAATTTTTAATTTTCTATGGCCTTTAAAATAGTTAACAAGTTCATTTCAATAGAACTGGGAATTTTTTCCTTTTCACCATTCTCAATTAAATATTAGATATATATGAAAACCCAAATGATTATGTATACTACTCATTATTGATTTAAAATACACTGTGCAATATGCTTTCTATTCTATAGGCAATGGAAAGGCCTCGTTTTTATTGTTGTTCAAGAATATTAAAATACAACTGACTATTAATAAAATTCAATAAAAGTTTTTAAAATGCATAGATGATGAATCTATATGCAAATTAAAAACATAAAAATGTAAACTTTTATTCTTGTTATATGTGTCTTATATTAATTAAATAAAACATAAACTTTACTCATTGTCTATATTTTGCTTAATGAGAATGGTTAGAATGGGCATATGTCCAAATCTCTCATACAATTCCTAATTAATTTGCATTCAATGTCTATCTTCCCATTCCAAATATTCTATGAATGGGAAGATATCCATTCTCTTACAAATAATTGTATGAGAATGATTCTAAGAATGGGAGGATGCCACTCCATATTTGATCTAATTAAAGAATGAGGAAGATTCTCGTACTAAAATCATCTCATAGAAAAAATTAGGAAAATACTTGTATGAGAGTGTTTAGAATGGGCATACGCTCATTTTGATGCATGCAATAATATAAAAAGAGTGAGGAAAATTCTAGCAAAATCAACATATAGGAAGAATGAAGAAGATACTTGTATGAGAATGTTTAAAATAGACATATGCTCATTCTATACAAATTTATTAAAATATATGAGAATCGGCAGATAAACGAAGAATAGGAACCTTCCCATTTTGAACTTTCTCATATAAAGAATTAGGAAGATACTTATATGAGAGTGTTTAGAATGAGCAAATTCTCATTCTCATACAAGCAATAATATAGACAAAATGAGGAAATTTTTCGCAAAATTAACACGTACGAAGAATGAGGAAGATACTTGTATGAAAATGTTTAGAATGGACATATGCCCATTCTATAAAAAAAAACTAAAATATATGGGAATCGACATATAGAGGAAGAATGGGCACTTACTCATTCTGAACATTCTCATTTAGGCAATATAATTGAAAGAATGAGGAAGATAATTGTATGAAAATAATTAAAATGGGCATATGCACATTCTCATCTAGGCAATATATTAGAAAGAATGAGGAAGATACTTGTATGGGAATGGTTAGAATGGGCAGATGTTCGTTCTCATACAGGCAATAAAGAAAAAATGAGGAAGATTCTCATAAAATTAACATATAGGAAAAATGAGGAAGATACTTATATGAAAATATTTAGAATAGGCATATATGCCTATTCTATACAAAACTAAAATATACAATAAAAACAACATATAGTTGAAGAATGGGCACCTTCCCATTCTACATTCTTGTAAAAACAACATATAGAAAGAATGAAGAAGATACTCGTAAAAGAAACATATAAGAAAAATGAGGAAGATACATGTATGAGAATGTTTAGAATGGGCATATAATTGTCTATTCTATACAAAACTAAAATATATGAGAAATGACATATAAAGGAAGAATGGGCATTTGCCCATTCTGAACATTTTTGTAAAAACAACATATAGAAAGAATGAGGAAGATTCTTGTACGAGAATGTTTAGAATGGGAAATTTTCAATTCTCATTCAGGTAATATAATGAATGAGAAAAATAATTTTATGAGAATGATTAGAGTGGGCGATGTCCATTATCAAAAAAGCAATACATAGAAATAATTATGAAGATACTTGTATGCAAGTTTTTAGAATGGGCATATGTCCATTCTAATAAAGTCAATTTAGAAGAAATGAGGAAGATTCTCGTAAAATAGGGATATTTTCCTTATGAGAATGGTTAGAATGGGAATATGCTCATTCTTATACAGTTCATAATTATTTTGCATTGAATTTTTATCTACTCATTCCAAATATTCTCTGAATGGGCAAGTGCCCATTCTCGTACAAATAATTGTATGAGAATGATTCTAAGAATGTTACCGGCCAGTAGCATACATTAACATACAAAATGATATATTTATGCTACTGGCCTGTAGCATACAGTATGCTACCAGCTGGTAGCGAAGTATATGCTACCAACCAGTAGCATTTCTGACATTTTACATTATATGCAACTACAACATAATGACATATTAATTGTTAAAATACCTTTAATATTGGAGGGTTGCGATATGCATTCGATATCAATTGTCAATGCCCGTAGGACCATGAGCACGGATAAAGGAATTATGAAGAAAATTTGATGTGTATTTGATATTCAGAAATGTAAATTGGTAATCATTATATATGAAGGTGGATTTTACAAATTTCAATTTCACACTAATGGCGATTTGAATTTGAAAGGTCGGCTATTAGTGTAAACGCTAAGCAAACAAACCCCTAAAAGTAACTTAAACCCAAAAAATTTAGACAACTCAATCATATCCCTACACCTAAACTTTCACCGAATGCAAATTTCAAAAACCATAATATTCGTGAATTAACAAAGATTCGCCACTAAAATTTACTCTATTTAGTCCTACAACACTGGCAATTGGGCTTCCAACCAATAGTGTTGCCTTTTCTCAATAAAGGTATATACACAACCTTGTTTATCTTTTCCGTCGAGGTTTTTGATTAGATGAGCCTCCCCACTTTTAAAGGTGTCATGATGAGTGGCATGTACTCACAGTCACTTTAATGCATGAAAGATGTTATCCCCCACTAGCCTTTAAAGCACATAACTTTATGTGCCTTACCATGCCAAGTAAATTAGTGGTGTCTTGTCCTTAGTGACTAGGGTAACTGATCTTCTAATTTCTTGTTCTCCTATTTTTAATGAAAAGGTTTGTGGTTTTTCTATTAAACCAAGCCTTGCATTCATTCACTATCATTACTTACCGAGATATTCTCGCGAGCCTTTCTTTGTTTTCTTGTTCAATTTGTCTGTGATCTGGTATAGTGGTACTATAAACTTAATCTTCAAAGCCAACCTTATTGATCTTTGATCTCTTTGTTTGTAAGTCTACCCTTTGATCCTCGACATTGACTTATGTGGGAAATTTGGTATCACATCGCATGAGCAGAGGCACATGAATCCACCAAGAAATGGTGAACATTCTTTCCAAAACTCCTAATTGTAAGTAGGAAGGGCAGAACCTCAATTTTATCCGTTTATAGTAACACATTCATTTTTGAAATCCCCTGTTGTTTGTTGGGTTTTTCTATCAAATATTTGAGAAACATATCTCTTTGTTCAGAGATTTGGGATAGTTCATGAAGTGTTATATTAGCCTTGATCTTTTTCATATCCTCAACTATGTTATACCGTACCTTGGAAAAAGTCTCGACTACATTTTTGTGTTCTCCCCCTTTTGATGGAAGTGGATTGTTATCAGATTTAGAGTCATGTGGGCTATCTCCTTTAAGTGGAGTAGTAGAAGTGATCAAGGGTTCCTTGGCTCTATTTCTAAAAGCATAGTTACACCTTTGATAATTTTGGAAAGCATGGATCTCCTCAATGTTCTCTTTAAGCTCATTGCCTTCTTGAGATGGAAAAATTGTCGTTTATAAGAATATAGCACAATGATCTTAAAAGAGCTTGCCTCACTTGGATATTTAGCATTTGGTTCATAACTCTCAAACTCATTGTGGATGGCTTTAAAAGCATTGCAAAACTCTAGGCAGTCCAAATCTCCATGCCCAGTTGCTCCATGTACCCCACACCAAGGTGGAAGAGAAAACTTATAAATGTTAATATCAACACTTTTAGAATTAATAACAGGGAAGTTGTGACTATTGGGTCTAATACAGTTGTATCTTTGGTAAGAATAACCCCTAAGATGGTTGTCATTGCTCCATATATTTCTTTGCAAATTGATAAAGTCATTGCTAAGTTTTTTAATCATCTTTTGCATTCCCTCTAATTCAGTATGGTTTGAGTTTGCATGGAGCGTTTGAGTATGGTACATTGTTGGGAATAAGGTTGTATTCTAATTAGGAGCTTCAATGCGTAGAGGCAATTGATTTGGAACAAGTATTTGGTTTAAATCTAGGGTGTTGTGGACAACCATTGGAATGACAACATAGGTTTTCCCCTTGGGGGTGTAATTATCTATCTATAGTGAGGGATTCAACATATAGGATTTTGTGAGATTAATGATATTGGCTCTTCTAACAAATATGGAAGTGATAGGATCCAAAGCACTTTTATACATTTCTGCAACCAAATTGTCAATATGCTTGTATAGTGGAATTATTTTGCCTAGCATGCATTGAAATCTAAAATTGAAAGCTCTAATAGGCTCATTATTTTACCTTGTAACACTACCAAAATGTTGATACAAAAAACTTGGGTCAACAAGCTGCCCAAACTCTGTTAAGAATGTCTCCTCAAATCCTTCCTAACTAATAATAGAATCATGAGTTAGAACTAAAAACCAATTATATGGTGTATCTTGGAAAGTAAGAGAAAACAATCTACATGTAACATCCTCATGTCTTACATTCATCACCCTCAAAGCAAACTTAAAAGATACATGTTCTTTTGGAGTTATACTACCATCATGTCTATAAGTGGGCAAATACCTCTCTAGATTTCTAGGAATATCATGAATTGTTGGTAAGAGAAAATGGCTAAGTACTAGCCATGCGTGAGAGTTGAAGACTGCACGTAAGGTCAGAGAGTAGGAACAGAAGGAATGTGCGAAGGTGCGTGCATCACATGAGAACAGGTTAGCACACAAGGTTTCACGCGCATGTAGAACATTGAGGATGTAGCCAATTTTTTGGATGCGGCTAAAAATAGAAAAGCAAAAGATGAAGTGTTATGTAAGCAAGGTCTATAAATAGGACAAAACACATGCAAATCAAAACAAGGGAGGTGCATGGAGACAAAATAAATACAAAATTAAAGCATGTTAAAGCACGTTATTTATAGCTTGATCTATTTTTAAGACAAAGTTGAAAAATCATGCAATCTATTGTTAGCACGCCTATTATTAGGAAAGGTGCATGTAAGTGGTGAAGGGCTAGTCCCCACTGTGTATAAATAAGTGATGCACTCTTGTATTTACTAATTTAGACTTTTGTTGTTACATCATTTATGGGAGTTCTTGATGAATTTCTATGAGCTATTTTGGATGCACGTATGGTTCATCGCTTGACTATAAGCAATTATGATGTAATCAAAATACTTATTATGTAATCAATTGTGTTTTGCAATGGATGATTGTGTTTGGATAGCAAAGATTACCATGTATGAGTATGGAATTATGGGAATACAAATACTTTTAGTAATTTTGTATATAGAATGATTTACTTATTATATGTGTTTCCAAGACATTATGTTATGTGTATCTTCTTGCATGTATGGATGTGATGAATGTGCATGACTAACATCTTGATAAGCAAACAAAGGAGGGATGTGGCAGATGTGCGCGCTTTAGGTGAGCATTCAAAATTTGTCTGAATGAAGTGCCAGTGCACCTAGCTAGTATTGGGTAAAATAAAGACTACATTTTTGTTTCGTTGTCGAGACCTCTTTTCTTTTTGCTCTCATGATGTGGCGTGCACATGGTGTTTCACTTTTCTTTGGAAAATATTGAGCTTTGGGTGCATGATGGCCAATACGCGTTTTCTCAGAGATACAACACTGGACCTGATTCTAATGCACACAAATGGGTGGAAGAAAACCTCTATGACTACTTGTCTGAGACATTTTTTAGATTCTTTCCAGTAGAATTATACCAGTGGCTGGTAGCGTACGCAAAAAATAGGGGTGTCCAGCTAGGGAGAAAGCAATTATGGAGCCAAGACAACTATTAAGATCTCGCTAATTTGGATGAACCGTGGGAAAGATTTGTAGATCAACCATGGGAAGGAATGACATGCAGTTATACTTTGGAGTACACAATTTCGACATACTCGTTCCCAGAAGAAGAAAAGTTTTGGTTCTTACACAAACAAGGGGGTCATACATATGCGCATTACCTTTAGCAACGAAGATATTGATGATTGAGCTTGGGATGAAGAACTTACTGATGGCAGGCTAAAGCCCCGCCATGCGTAAGGGCAGGAGACAGGTTTGGGAAGGATGGCGTCGATCCAAGCGGAAAACAGAGAGAGGGAAGAGAGACGACTCATGTATAATGATGCGCAAGAAGGTGCAGTTGAAGAGGCACTAAGACTAAGGGGAATGATGACTGGCGGAAGTGATGAGAACCCTGCAGAAAGCGAGGGACCGCAGGATCTTGTCTTTCCAGTATTGGGGAAGCACAACAGAAGGACCCCTTCAGCATTAGATAAGAGCGACTTTGAGGAGAGATTGAGAACAGTTGGCATGCATTTGACCCCATCTAGACCCCTAGCCCTTGCACATGGTGCTTGGAATCTGGAAGTTGTAGAAGATCATCATAGTGAAGGTGAGCAAAAAGATAATCAAGCATCAACACATTGGGTAGGAGATACAGGTGGGCACGTATTAGTATCAGCTCAGGAGGCACAACAGATTAAGGACGCGCACATTGCAGCGCAATAGGCACCCGTGTTTGGACAGAGTTTGTTACGAACCAATTTGGTAGGCGCATCGTCATGACAAAGTAGTGGCGCACTACCATTTGGAAGTAGTACTCTTTGCAACGTTTTAGGATAGATAGTTGGAGTAGAGTTTAGCATTACTATGGGGACACAAGGGATTTTGTCTTCAAGTCCCTAGGTTGCAGACGAGGATTAGGAGGTTCGGGACCCCTGCTGCATAGAGGCAATCCTAGTGGAGGATTAAGTTCAGGATCTGACCCCACCCCAGGACAAGGACCATAACAGCCATTACAACAACCTCAACAACCACAACAGCAGACAACTCAAATCTTCTTTGAGATGTCTCTTCACTTGCCAAAGGATAGAGTTGTGGAAGACACAGTTGAACATGTGCATAAGTGTGAATTATTATGGAGAGTCAAGGGCATAAAATCTCCTGATATGAAGGCAAGTCAGATTTCCACCACACTTCAAGGGCATGTGCACAGTTGGTACAAGAAGTATGATCCACATCAGAATGCAGTTGATTATGACGCAGTCCCCTTCTTGGTTGGGTTTTATATACCATAGTTTGAGTAGCAAAGCATTAGCACAATGAAGGATATCAAGCAGGGCTTATTTGAAAGTGTTAGGGAATATGACACTCAATTTGAGACTTTGTTTTCTAAGCTCTCCTATGATATACATTAGAGCCAACATGCACAATGGTTTGTTGGAGGGTTAGTAACACCTTTTCGGAGAGCACTTTCACACAAGACATTTATTGATCTGCGCGAGGCCTTGGAAGCAGCTCTGCGCACTAAAGCAGTTGGAGGTGTAGATATTGGAGTGAGCACATTCCTTAAAGCTCATATAGCAGTAATGGCTACCCAATTGGAGAAATTTTCTGCCAAAGTAACTCATGAGATGCGCATTGGATTATGGTGTACTAATTGTGAAGTGGAAAGACATACGAAAGATAGATTTCCGTGTAAGAATAGACATGTGTTATTAACAAGTTGTGAGATTTGTCACAAAAATAATGATGTCTATAATTATACACTCTTACAGTGCATGACTCAGAATAATGAATTTGTTTATTGCAAAATTTGTGACACACAAACCCATAACATAGCCAACTATCTTCTGATTGATCAGATACATGAGGTATGTGAAACATGATTGCGCTAGACTAGTGTGGAAAGCAACTCACAGGCTCAAGAGGGACAAACTAGTGAAGCGCGCAATAATGGCAATGGAGGCTTTCGAGGTGGATACATAAGCAGAAGTCATGGTGGTCATGGCAAGTTTACGCAAGGGACATAGTATACTTATGGATCGTCTAATCATTACCAGCACAAGTGCCCAAAGAATCAGGTATGTGCATAATGTGAAAAGGCACACAAGGTTGAGGATTGTCCAGATATGTATGCCCACATGTGTAAGAACAACAAGGAAAAAGGCACAACTATGATAAAAGTTGAACATTATAAGTTGGAGAAATGGGCACCCAAGAAGATGGTTGAGCCCAAGCTTTAACCCTTATTAGTCACCACACGTGTAGAAGCAGCGTGCGCGCGAGCAAGGAAAGGTGAAACCACTTATCAGAAGAGAAGATGTGGTACATGCAAAGTATCCAGATGTAACCCAACAGAAGGAGGTTTATCATGAGACCATGAGATTCATCAGAGAGATACAAGGGAAATACAATGTTTGAAAGAGCAAGTGCGCGAAAGGGAACACGCAAGGAGCACTGAGTTGCCACAAAAGGATGTTGATGATCTTAGGGAGTTGTGAAGAATGCTCAGAAAAGAAAACATAATACCTCTTCTAGGAGAGTGGTTGCGCGATAAGGTACCGCGTTGGTATAGAAAAAGTGTCAAATCCTTCATGTTAACTTGCCACCTTAGGACCATGAATATGATAAAGAGATCACACTGGATGTGGTGATAAATGGATGGTTGGTAGGTAATATTTTGATCGATAAATGCACAGAAGTCAATGTTCTCACCCTTGATGCTTGGAATCAAATGGGAAGGCCACCAGTGCAATCATCCTCAAATGTGCTGTATATGGCCAACAAGACAAGGACCATGCCCATTGGGGTGTTGAAGGATGCTTAAATCACTATTCAGGGAGCAAAATTTACAGGTGATTTTGAAGTATTAGAGCTGGCGGAAGCAAATAACTTCCCAATGCTTCTTGGACAACCTTGGTGTTATGCTAATAATGTTTACTTGCGCTTCAACAAGCAGTATATCAGTTTTGAGAAACAAAGATGAGCGAGTAGTGATTCCTTGGATGATACTAAGGTTGCACCCTATATAGAGCCTATCAATGAAGAGGATTTTAATCGGATATATGCACATTCCATGTGTGGCCCTAAGAATGTGGAACCAATGAAGGAAGGCATACTTCACTGGGAAGACATGTAGGCCATTAGTGATACCACTAGTGTGACTTGCAACTATTGGGCTTGTGGCACTTACGAAATGGTTAGTCCCGAGGTGTGAATAAGAGTAACAAGGATGGTTAGGCTAAGCACAGTCATGTGGTCAGGTAAGACCAGCTTGCCAAAGTATACTAGAGAGGACAAGCCCAAGTCATTCCTACACATGATGGAGGAGAAATGATGCCATGAAGGTGATAGGAGAAACATGATGGTATAAACTATACGGGACTATATCGTGTTGGTTGGTGACGCACAAGGATAGTTTAGTTCGATAGCATGAAATTAGGGTAGCATTCTTGACAATATTTGTTCAAAATAATCTTCCTTCTTCGGTACAGAATTATGATGGGAAGACTTCTTCCATGCTTACATGTTTGGAGTTGTGAATGGAATTGGATGCAAGGGCAAGATGCCTTGCCACCATCTCTATGGGTACACAACTTTTAATCTACATTGTGTGGATGTGTGCGAGCTTGATATGTGCATGTTGAATTGAAGCAGGAGATGACAAGTTGGCGCGACCTGAATAAAGGTATTATTCATACTTTTGATTATTTTCTACTAAGCCACATGTTCATAAAGCATTGCATATCATGAGGCGCATCATATTGGGGGATAGCGCAAAAAGCAAAGGAGCTTATAATTCAATTGTAGACACTTAAAATTGGTTACTCAATTTAGTGTCCCTCACATTCGCTTACCTGCTTAGGTAACCTGGGGCACGTTTACGTCACCGCTATCCCCTTGGGATATTATCCGATTTGTGATTTAAACACCTATCTTAAATTTAATTCACCCCATTGTATCTTACCCGTGAGTAATTAAATATTAAATATTTAATTACACCTCTTCCCATGTATCCTAATCACTTATCTACCCCAAATTTATTCTATCTATGTATCACCCCTATTTTTCCTCTTCCCCAAGCGGGATATTCCCCGTATTTGGGGTAATTCTCATCTTTCTAGAAATCAATCATTTTAGCCATCTCGGGAGCCTGTCCCGCGATCGGCGCCGACCCATACGGTCGGCGCCGATTTTCTAGGAGCGGCGCCGATTATAAAAGCAAGTCCAGAACTCAGTTCTAGGACCGAAGAAGATCGAAAAACACACGAATAGAAGGACGCGCACGAACAGAGCGAAACAAAGAGAGACAGATCGCGAAAGAGACATAGGTTGTAAGAAAGAGAAATCTCTTAGCATCAAGTGTATCGAATGAGGGCAGATCCTGTCCAAATCAATCCCTGAGAGGAGCACCGTTACTCTGCTTCTATCATATCAACATCGCACGTATCCATCGATCCTCTGGTGACTCTGTTCCAGTATCTTACCGATTTCGTACATCCAACAGACGTCGACTATCTGTCCATCACTTTCCAATTTCCGAATCTTCTTGCACTGTCTGTGATCAACTGATCTACTTTCCGTCGACGCCGATTCTTCATAGTCGACACCGACCACATCAATCGACGCCGATCCTTATTAATCGACGCCGATCATCCTGCAGATAGGTAAAAGGACACAGGTAACACAAATCCAGCTTTATTTTACAGTTTCCTGTTTTCTGTAGCTTTCTGTCTGTTGTTTAAATTCGGTTTCATTACTATAATCAGAAAATCTAGTCTTATATGCACATCTTTTATCATGTATGCTTCTCTACTTAATTGAAAACGTGGACTGACATCCGCCAAGGAAGCTTATCGCTTCCCGGACCCGCTTCTCGGGCAGTCCACCCAAATATCTTTTAACGCCATCTTTTTCTGTCAAGCATTGGTGTCTTGCAGGTTACTCGAATCTATTGTGTGAATTGCTCGTGTGCGCCCGTCTTATCTACATCGACCTCCTTATCCGTCTACATCTTCGGATCTTGTCCATCAGGTATCGATTTCATTGGAGTTTTTCAGGGTTTTTGTGTTTAGTTTGGTGCATTAACTTGGACAGGTAACAAGTGCGAAATCCTTGATCTACATTCTGGCACGCCCGGTGGGACCCAACCAAAGTCCCTTATTGGTAAGTTCATTTCTTTTCTAGTTTTGAGCTTTGATTCTTTTTCTTCACTGATTTCTATCAGTTCTGCTTGAGCATTTCTTTTCGTCATTTCAATCTTGCTTTTTATGCGGAATCGTTATCTTGAAATTTTTCTATTTCCTTAGAATAGAAATTTTTCGTTTCATCATTATCTGGATACATCTTTCCGGATCTTGTTTGTTGTTTGCTTAACCTCTTCTTGCGGAGCACTTTGCTTGATCGTGGGATTGTTCGAGGGGAAGAGCTCAACAACGCGCTTTTTGAAGTCCACACACCTTGGAGAGCTAAATCTACAGGTATTTCTCTTTTGCGGTGTTTTCTCCTTTTTAGGATTTCTTTGTTGGTTGTCTATCACATCCAAACATTTCAATTTTTGGTGCTTAAAAGGAATTTAATCGCATTTGGGAAAGAATCTGTTTGACTTGTCTTCATCGAAATCAAACACTTCGTTTTTAAGTGCTTAAAAAGAACCTTTTCTTTGTCATTGCTGCATGTTTTTCATCTAGTTTTAATTAGGCTGGAAAATTGATCAAAATCGGTAGTGACACTATTTGATTTTTATTTTTCACCCTTGCACACAAAGCCAAAATCACTAGGTATAAAGCATTTAAACAAAACTCCTTCCCTGGCCTCGCCTACTTGGAAGTGATATCCAAGAGGAAGAGCCTACGCGGTACTCAGGCCGCGCTATAAATTCACGGAAGATCCTGGTATATATTGGCAAAGCACCCGACTCCCTTATCGCAGCGGTGTGTGAAGTGCGGGGGTAGGCCCCTATATCAAGCCACGTACCGGTCTTTTACTGAAGTGCCTTCGGGACTCCTCACCAAACATTCCCCAAACCATCCTTAGTTTGGCTATCTGAGTAGTTCCTGTTCTAAAAAGCCTTCCCTAACATTTTCTTTCTTAAAAGCATCAAAACTTAAAGGAGATAATCATCTGTGCTGCTTGAATTGTCTGTGCATTAGTTAGGTCAATTTTCTTTTCTACGTGTTTATGACGGTCATCACTCGGTTACAATCTAGAAGAATGGCTCAACTGGTTCCTTCTTCTTCCGAGATTACCACTAGTGTGGATGTTTCGGCACCCCCCAAATCTTCCTCGGGACCGCTGCTAGTCGGTTCCCCATCCTGGTCATATAATCCTTTCTTTCAAGCCAAAGCAACCCCATCACGTCCAGCTTCCCCTAGTCCTTCAGAAATATCATCTACTTCTGACTCAGAGTATGTTCCGCGCGGGGATCCTGAATTTCAGGCGTTCCTCGATCGCAATCCGGTAGCCCTTATGGACTACCTAGTACACAAGTCTATTCAAATATCTGATCAAGGACCACCAATCCAGCAAGTGTACGATTATTCTCGTGAACCATCCCAGGCCTTTGTAGAACAGTTTGTATCATCTCTCTTGCCTCGAGTCACGGAGAAGGGCAGTGCCCCTGTGCCTCCTTTTTCTCTTCCACCAACCATATCGACTAGTTCTCAAATAGTCTTACCTATTCCTAACACCGCAGTGACCTCGAATATTCCACAACCTACTTCTGAGAGGTCCTCTGCCCTGGCTATGATGAATGCGTCTGCGCACCCGCATATTGCTGTTAATTCATCTATGCCCTCCATTGTATCCCAAGGTCAATACCCCTTTATGAGCCAACCCCCTCCGAATAGTCAGTTGGTTCCTGCTTCCCGTCCTCTAGTGGGTTTTTCTTCCAATATTCCAGCAACCATGACCTTCACCCATCCTTTAGCATCGGCACCCTTAATGCCTAATCCGGCAGTAGAAGGCCCCTTTCAGGTCTTGTTCCCCAATATGTCCAATCAAATTGTCACTCATGTTCCTCAATCTATCCCGATTCAGTCAACAAGCATAGGAGTCCACCAATCACAGGCTCCACCCGTCATCCAACCTTCATTTTCTCAACCACTTATTATCTCACAGCCTGCCTATACACAAGGTACTTCACAGCAAATACCCCACCAGGTGTCACCCAGAACGCCTGGTTACTCCTCTTATCATCCTATCAATCAACAGATGAATCCTCCGTTGACACCTCAACAACATCCACCATTTGCTTCTTATGTAGGACATGCCAGTGTGCCTCCTCCTCAATCTGACGTGGTTCAAATTCTCTTCAAGAAAATCACAGACTTGGAAGCCTCCACAAAAGGGGCTCGTCCTTCATACTCCTTTGAAGAAGTGTGTAATGAACCCATTCATCCCTCAGTGGCTTTTAAGCCTTATCCTCCCCAATGGGAACTTCCTAAATTTTCAAAGTTTCATAGTCGAGAGGACCCTCAACAACATTTGCGAGCATTCAAACATGCTTGCTACCTCATAGTCCAGGATCAGGAGCTTATGCTCCGTACCTTTCCTATGTCTCTAGCAGGTCCTGCTTTAGACTGGTACAATAACATTCCTCAACATTCCTTGTTTTCTTTCTCTCAATTGGCCCAGATGTTTGTTGAAAACTTTTCAATAAATATCACGCATAAGATCTCGATTACAGATCTTTATAACATTCGTCAATTCGATGATGAGTCTATTGCAGACTTTGTCGCTCGTTGGAGAGGGATAATCAACCAATTGTCTTTCTCCCTTCCTCAATCCCAACAAATCGAGTTGTTTACTCGATCTTGTGCTAATCACATTTCTTCCACTTTAAGGATCCAAACTTTTCATACCTTTGAAGAAGCCTTTACGATGGCACGCAAACTTGAATCTCGCGCCATTGAACAAGGGAAGCTAAAACTTCGCTCTAAATCTAAACCCGATTTTTCTCGGTTTACCAAACCAAATTCTTCCCCTTCTAAAGACAAGAATCAGGGATCCACCAATGCCATCGTATTAAAAACATCACAAGCCGATAATACTTCTAATCAAACACCACGAAGAGACTCCTCATCTTCTCGAAAAGGGACTTCATCATCTCGATCCTTCGCTCCATTGGGGGAATCATATGCCTCTATCTTAGAGAAAATGTTGGAAGTTCGCATGGTCGAACTTCCCCCTATTAGGAATATCGATGAAAGCCAAGAACGTCCATTCTGGTATAGAGAAAATGATTTCTGTCATTATCATAGAACCAAAGGTCATGACATCGAACGATGTCAGACTTTCAAAAATCTTGTCCAGAAATTCATTGATAAAGGCGAGCTCATTCTGGATAACCCAAATGCTCCCCCAAATCAGGCAATGGATGTTTTTAAACAACCCTTTCCTAATCATTCCCCGAACCATAATGCTTCAGAGTCTCAAAAACCAAACACTCATACTATCAACTTCATCTCTACTGAAGAATCTTCTTCTGAAACCAAGCCATCTGCGAATACATCAACCGAATCAGAACCTCCTTCCACTTCGCCAATCACTGAAATTCCACCATCTTCCGATAGCCCGTCTTTGAATATTCCTACATTGCTAGATACGGGTTCATCTCTCTCCACTCCTTTGTCTCACCTTCCATCCATACCCGAGACAGTATCATCCTCATCTGTCTCATCATCAAACATTCTTTCAATGCTCGAGGCAATTACATCCCTTCGAGTTTCCACTACAGATACATCTACTTCTGTTGCTCCCATTCTCGCTGCAACTATGCCCCTGGTGAACGTACCTATAATTGTGCCAACTCCGATGGAAGCGTCTTCGATTTTGACTCTTCCTGTCTCTTTTCCAACAGTAGTTCCACCCATAATTACTGCACCAGAAGTAGTCCCTTCGCAAGGAACTGCTTCTTCATCACTCACTTCTTCCACCACTAGTGCTGCTTCGCCCATTAAAGAAAAATCAAAAGAAGTAGCACCAACACCTATACGCTCGGTTCCTGAACTTAAACTGAGACAACCAAAATCTAACATTGCGCCATCAGTACCTCCCCACTTGCTTCCTCCGAAAAGGTTACAATCACCTTATGCCGTTGAAATTGTCACCATCCCTGAGAAAGGAAAGCCCATATTCCGAACCATCAAGACCCTTGGTGCTTTCCCATAAAAATCTCTCTCTACGCCCCATAAAAGATTGGATTTATCCGTTGAAGAAGGCGTCTTCTTCTACACACTTATCAAAACCATCATCTTCTTCTACAACACATTCTTCACCAACACCCCGAAAAGCGGATTTACCTACTAACAAGGACGCCACCTCTTCTATCAGGATCATCATCTTCATTACCAAAAGCCAGGGTGCCCTATGTCCCTCCGATTACACCTACTTTGGGAGCTTCTTCCTCATCTAAATCGACATTATCTAAATCATCAGTAAATTCAACCAAACAACCTCCTTTATCTTTGAAGACCACAACACTTGTCACATCTCCGTCATCTTCAAAATCTATTTTAGGGGCTCCTCCTCCACCAAAATCAATCATGTCTCACTTACTTCCATCTCAAATGCCCAAGCCTGCACCTCCAAGTGTCCAAAAGAATAAGATGATCCCTAAAAAGACTGTCAAACCTAACATGCAGGTTCTTTTGCCTCGACAGTCTGTTAAGGCAAAAGAGGCACCTTCATCACCTCTATCCTCATCTTCATCTACCGGGTTCTACACCGAAATCCTTCGCCAACTTATCCAATCTTCATCCATATCCCTTCCTCCGATTAAACCTTATAACCCTAAAGGAGTTAAACCTACCTGGTTTAACTCTGATCTAATTTGTGCTTACCACCGTACCCCGGGTCATGATACTGAGGGATGTAAAGCTCTTCAAGCTGTTGTCAACAACCTTTTGGAAGAAAGTGATCTTTTGCTGGAGGAGGAGAAACAAGTATCTCCTGTCATCTTAGCCCCATCTGAGCCCCAACAGATCCACTCAGACCTCTAGTGATTCCACTCCAATTGACCTTCCACCTTCTCAAATTGATACAATCCATATTGCCACTAGAACCCAACACTATGATAATCCATCTTCCTCTACAGCATCTCGACCACGGGTTATCATTTCTGCAGCCCCTGAAGGAGTTCCTTCTTCCTCATTAGCCCCACGACCTCGGGTCTCTATTCGTGCTGCCCCTCGGGCTCAAATTCCCGTGTCAGTTGAGGAGAGTGTTATGAAACAACTCACCCAGGCTCCGGTCAAAATGTCTCTTTTTGACCTCATCCAATCCTCTCCACAACATCGCCAGGCTCTGATTGATAGTCTGCGTCGCATCGCAGTAAATTCAGATGAGCCCCAGCCCTACGAGTTGGTTGTCGGATTGAATAGACCATCAACCGCCATTTCTTTTGAAGATTCGGAAGTTCCTCCTCTTTCTTCAGAGGATTTGGAGGCTCCCCTCTTTATCACAGTCCAAATCGACAACACCACGTTAAAACGCGTTATGATCGACAGTGGAGCTGCACTCAACGTCATCTCCTCGCACACATTTGAGCAACTTAAATTACCAAAAAACGTAGTGTCACCCCCGCCTTTCGCCCTTCGATCATTTAACGATCAGTTAGCAGTTACTTTAGGAACTGTGGTCTTACCCATTCGAGTAGGTAAGAAGCTGCTTCATGAACTCTTCTACATTGTCGAAGGAAAATTCCACTATAATATGATCCTCGGACGCTCCTGGATTCACGCAATGCATTGTGTCCCATCCACCCTCCATCGATGCTTAAAATATCAATATGAGGGCAAAATATATACTCATCCAGGAGATCCTTTTCCTTCCGCACAATGCGACATGACCACAAGGTCTGCCCCTCTAAAGGAAAATACTTCTTCTCCTGACGGGGCCTCATCTTCTTCCATACCTGCAACCAAACTACCGGATTTACAAAATCTAGAAGAGACATTGCAGCGTTTCTCACTGGGAGAGCTTCCTCTCTTTTCTTTCGACGCCCATCTCAATCCTAGTGAGTATGGTAGACCGGACAAACAACCTGAGTATCAACCAGGTCTCGGTCGCATCGTCACCATTGGTCTGCCCAATCAACAGACTAATTTCATCTATGGTGGTCTTGATACGCCTCATTATCACCCAGATTCTCCTCCTAGGACCAAACCTTACTTAACAGGGTTCGATTATCTACAAAATCCCACGTTTGCAAAAACTTATCTATATCGATGCACGTGGAAGGGTTTTGGTCTAGGAAAATATGAGCAAGGTGTGCATGACCTCACATCCATTCCCACTCTCATGCCACATCAAAAATTTGGTTTAGGATTTAAACCTCTTTCAAAAGCCACCGTCACTATTCTCGATGAGCCTCTTCCTATTGAGGAACCATCTTCTCCCGCTAAGTCAGAAGCATCACTCGATGTGGACGACGACATTTCCATCCCACCTAACTTTTTTTTTTATCAATACCATTTCCTTAGGGCTGCTAGCCTATAAGACTAACAACCGGTCCGCTTCCATACCGTTAATCTTCCCTGAGATAGTTGGAGATGACTCTCCTACTATCAACACTATCCACTGTGCGGATGATGATTCTGTCCTCACCTATCTGGGGGCAGAGGATTCATATCTTCCCAAGACTATTCCTTCTGACACGTCTACGCTTCTCAACGAAGCCACTGTCGACCTTAATATAGGGACTTCTGAAGACCCTCGCATCATTAAGGTCGGCCAATCCCTTAATCCACAGGAGTTAGGAGATTTTACCACTTTTCTTTCCAACCATCGTCAAGCCTTTGCTTGGTCATATGAGGATATGCCAGGACTCGATCCCGATATTGTGGTCCACAATATCGTTACCCTTCCCAACATCAAACCAGTTAAACAAAAATTACGTAAAATGCACCCTAGAGTAGCCCTTCTTGTTAAAGAAGAATTGCAGCGCTTACTCTCGGCTAACTTCATCCAACCCATCGATTATCCACAATGGGTTTCCAATGTAGTACCAGTAACTAAGGCTACTGGGAAAATTCGAATTTGTACCGACTTCCGGGATCTTAATCTTGCTTGTCCAAAAGATGATTTTCCTCTACCTAATATCGACCAACTCGTGGATTTAACTGCGGGTCATGAGATGCTTTCTCTTATGGATGGTTTCTCTGGATATAATCAAATTCTCATCGCACCAGAAGACCAACATAAGACTTCTTTCATAACTCCTTGGGGGACCTTCTGTTATCGCGTCATGCCTTTCGGTCTTAAGAACGCAGGAGCAACCTATCAGCGAGCAATGACCTACATCTTCCATGATCTCTTACACAAAACTGTGGAAGATTACGTTGACGATCTCCTCGGTAAGTCCAAACGTCGTCAGGATCATCTTTTCATCCTTGCACCTCTCTTTGAGAGGCTTATCCGCTTTTGTCTTCGTCTAAATCCATCTAAGTGCGTGTTTGGCGTTCTCACTGGTAAACTTTTAGGTTTTATCATTTCCATTAGGGGTATTGAAGTAGACCCCGCAAAAATAAAAGCTATCCTTGAGATGCCTCCCCCTTCTAACTTAAAGCAACTCCGCAGTCTCCAAGGACGTCTTCAATCAGTGCGTCGTTTTATCTCACAATTGTCGGACCGTTGTCAGCCTTTTCATCATCTCCTCCGTAAGAATGTTCATTTTGAATGGGATGAACATTGCCAAAAGGCCTTTGATGATCTCAAAGCTTATCTTCTTTCTCCACCTGTGCTTACACCTCCACGCGAGGGGGAGCCTTTCTATCTTTATATCTCTGTGACTGACCATGCTCTGGGAGCCATGATTTCGCATCGGGACACTTGCGGTAAAGAACAAGCTGTCTATTACATCAGTCGTACCCTCCATGAGTATGAAACACGTTACTCCGAAGCTGAAAAGCTATGTTGTGCTCTCTTCTTCGCAACTTCTAAGCTTCGTCATTACCTCCTTAATCACAAAACTTATATTGTCACAAGTGTCAATCCACTCAAGACAATTCATGCAAAGCCTTATCACAATGATCGTATCACTCGTTGGCTCATGCTTATGACAGAATTTGACCTCGAGTTTATCCCGCAAAAGTCTATCAAGGGTCAGGTTATTGCAGATCAATTAGCTGATGCTCCTCTTCCGGACACTCAAGACCCCCTTGCTCAATTCCCCGATGAGCATATCCAACAAATTGATTTTGGTCTATCTCCATTTAAAGTAAAGCTCTTCTTTGATGGATCCAAATGTCAGCAAGGGGGAGGTGCGGGTTTCGTGATGATTCCTCCTTGGGGTACGCCTATCCCAGTCGCACACAAATTGAACTTTGAGTGCACCAATAATATGGCTGAATACGAAGCTCTTGTCTTAGGTCTTCAAAATGCCATTAATCTCGGCGCTCGTCATATTGACATCTTTGGTGATTCTGAACTCATCGTTAATCAAGTCACGGGTGTCTATCAATGCAAGAATGATATCCTTCAAAAATATCGTGACATCGTTCTTGCTCAACTCCAATCTTTCGATAAATTCACTATCCAAGCTATTCCTCGCACTGCAAATCGATTCGCAGATACAATGGCTTCGTTAGCCTCACTTATCCCACCTTTTACCGAAGACTCGCGACTTTATGTGGCTGTGCAACGATTAGATCAACCATCTCATCTTAGGCAACTAACTTCAATCCATGCTGTCACAACCCATACTCAGGATGAGTGGTATCAACAGATTGTTGATTATCTATCTCATTCGGTGCTTCCTCCAGATCTGACTTCCAATGGTAGAAGATCTTTTATCCAACGCGCTAATCGCTATACTATTCTAGGCGGGATTCTCTACAAACGCGGCTTTGATGGTATTTTGCTTCGGTGCCTCAAAACCCATGAATCATCTAAAGCTATCCAGGAGGTCCATGACGGTATCTGTGGTGGACATTTTAGTGGCTTAGCTGTAGCTAAACGCATCTTACGTTTGGGATATTATTGGCCTTCTCTTAATCAAGATTGTTGTGAATACACTAAGAAATGCGTCAAGTGTCAACAACATTCCAATCTCACACACATCCCTAGTCAAGCTTTGCAACCTACAGCGGATTTGTGGCCTTTTTCGCAATGGGGTCTTGATCTTATTGGTCTCATCAATCCCCGTTCTTCACAACGTCATCATTCTATCATTACTGCCACTGAGTACTTTACTAAGTGGGTGGAGGCTATCCCTCTTTCTTCAACAAAGGCTAAGCCCATAGTTGATTTTGTCTATCAGCACATCATTTGTCGCTTTGGCGTTCCACACAAGCTAATCACAGATAATGGCAAGTCTTTCAAGAACGTTGATTTGCAGAACCTCTGCAACGCTTTCAATATCAAACTCAGTTTTTCTTCTCCATACTATCCTCAAGCTAATGGTCAAGCCGAAGCTTCCAATAAAACTTTGCGTAATATCCTCGCAAAGGTAACTAGTCGAGCTGGTAGGGATTGGCATTTACATATCCCTTTTGCTCTCTGGGCCTATCGGACTAGCATTCGTACTCCTACTGGTGCTACTCCCTTCTCTCTCGTCTATGGGTCTGAAGCTGTTCTTCCTTTGGAAGTCCAAATCCCATCTCTCCGTGTTTCTCTCAGAGAATTTGTCTCCGATGAGGACTATCGTCAAGCTCGTCTAGCACAACTTGAATTATTAGATGAGCGGCGTCTCAACGCTCTCGAACATCATCAAGTCTATCTTGAGCGTGTCAAACGTGCTTATAACAAGCACTTGCAGCACCGTGACTTCAAAATTGGGGATCTTGTTCTTAAAGAAAATCAAAATGTCACCACACTCGAAAGAAGTCAACGTGGTAAGTTTGCTCCCAACTGGATGGGCCCATACATTATCACTCATAAATATGGGTCTGGGGCTTATCGTTTATCTTCCATGGATGGTATACCTGAAGCGGAACCTCTTAATGCCTTGCATCTACGGCCCTTCTACTGTTAAAATCTATCTTACACAAGTCTAGTCGCAACACAGATCTTTCATCCATCTAAACAACCAGTCATATACTTTCATGGTGATTCGAAACTATGTGGTTCTCCGCCTATTGCCTCTTTTACCTTAAAATATGAGTATCGCGGCTCTACTCATTGCATGTTTCTTTTGGATATGTTCCTCCTCATGGTAGGAATACCTTAATCACCACTTCATCTGTCCCAAGTGCTTATCTTAATCGGATCTCCTCGGGGCATGCGTGCATGTTCTTCTATGTTCTCTTCCCCTCCATCTGATCTATCTAGGTCTAAACTCAGCTTCTTCCAAAAAGATTTTCAAAAAAAAAAAAAAAAAGAGAAAAGAAAAGATGCTATCCAAAAAGATAGACTGATCCCTTGAAGGACAGCTATCCCTACATTATCAAATGAATCAAAAAGAAAAAAAATATATAGACCATACCCTCGAAGGATGGCTATCATTGAAATTCAAAATACAGACCGCTCCCTTGAAGGACGGCTGTTTCTCAAAGATATATTCAAGGCTTCTTGCAATTAATCAGCCTTTCAGTCAGTTTATACACTTTTTAGCATCACTGAAAGACTTCCCGTATTGATCAGTCTTTCCATATCAAGCAAACTTCCCGCATTGATCAGTTTGCTTTTCTGCCAAAATCATGAAGCTGAGATTTAAGACCTTTTGTAGATCATATGGAGAATCCTATTTTCCCACTATGGACATGTATTCTGTCCCTTGTAAATTCCGACAAGGTACGTACTTACTGTTCCTTTCGTTTCCCTCCTAGATCTGTTTTGCGGCTAGTTAGTGTCAGGTTCATTTTAACCTCATATAGGGCCTTACATGCATGATATTGTGATTTCCTATCTAGATTCTATCTATGGTCGGTTGGGAGTCCAACTTGTCATTTTCTTTCTTATCCGGGTATATTTTCTTTATTCCTAGTCAAGGTCGTTTTCATTACCTCCTTGGCTCTCGCAAAGAGTATTCCCCATTATTCTTTGTTTTTCATCTAGTCAAATTGACATTTCACATGTTAATTCAATCAAAATTTATCTTCTATCTAATTTCATCTTATCTATCAAAGCATCTATTATCAACACATCTATTTCTGGCTATCTATTTTCATCAAAATTAAATTAACATCTCAACCATTGCCGAGTACATCAATCACATCTATCTATCTATCCATCAAAATATCGAAAAAACTGGTGCATCCAAGTTACACTACATCTATCTATATCCATTTTTCATCAAAATAAAATCCATACATCAATCACATCTATCTATCTATCCATCAACATATCGAAATCCAAGTTACATTGCATCTATCTATCTCTATTTTCATCAAAATTATATCCACATATCTATATCCATCAAATTTCTACACATCTATTTCTATCCTCTATCAGTCTATATCTATCCAATCACATCTATTCATCATCTATCAGTCTATATCTATATCCATCACAATTACGCCACATCTATACATGTATATCAAAATCAAAAGCATGAGAACAATTATATGACAAATAAAATGATGAATCTATATATACATGTGTGTCTGTACAACAAAAATGGGTGGCTTTCAATCAAGCCATCTATACAATGCCTTCCAATCGAGGCTACATCACTATACAGATACAAAATACATCAATCTCTATATCGTAAAGTCCGATGCATGGAGGACACTATCTCCTCCACCCTCCTCTGGACCAGGCTGTCTCTCCTGACCGCCACCTATCGAGCTAGATGCACCTGTTGCCGGAGGTCTCGACCTACCTCGGTCTCTCCCGGTGCTCCCTCCGCCTGAGGCCCCCGCTCGCTGTAGCCGTCGCTGCTCCTCCTCCTCGCCCCGTACCGAGGCACATCTGGGGCATGCTGCGCTAAGGCATCCTCATAGTATCTCACCTCAGCAAGGAGAGACTGATATGTGCTCAAGCTCACAGTACCAGGTGCTCGTAATGGTGCTGCTGGTGCTGCTGGGGCTGCTGGCGCTGCTGGTGGTGCTCCTCCTAGGGTCGTACCCTGCGTACCAGACTCCGACATGGTACCTGTCTCCCCATATTTGGCCCTGAGGGCCTCCCTATGTCGATAATAGCGATCCCTCTGCTGGATCGCTGTATCTCGCTCCTGGCGAGCGGTGTCTCTCTCCAAAATTAGGGCATCCCTCTCCTCTGTCAGAGCCCTGATCTCCTCAAGAGCTACCTGATGTGTCTGTGTCAGGGTGGCATGCTCTCCCTCCAGTCTATCCAACATCGCAGCTATGTCATCCTCGTCGGCATCTATAGATGCCGGGAGATGTCGTGGAAGCTCTGTATCATACCATGTTGCATAACCCTCATCTACCCCTGCGTCATCATCGTTGTCTGTGGACGGTGGGGCCTCTCTCAATGGATCTGCCGGGATCAAAATCGGCAGATCAGTCTCCCTGCTATCCCGCCTATAAGGCGTGTAGGTGGTCGGCACTGTCTGCACTAGGCCGAACTGTCTCAATACCCACATAAACGGGACTCGCTCCCACATATCTGGCCTGCGGCCCCTAACCACCCTGCTCCGTCTCAGTGCCACCAAGTGGGCATCCTGACCAGCCCATGTCGGAAATGCCCGATATGGCCTCCAAATGACCTGATCCGGTGTCAGCGTCCTGAAACGCTCGCTGTACCAATCGGCCGATCTCCCTGTATCCCCAACGGCCATGTCAGCCCGCCATCGCCGGAATCCATAATCGATACCTCCCACTGCTGCTGGCATCCAAGGAAGCCCGGATGGCCTGATCACCGCTATATGCTCATAGGCCCAGCAATGGAGCACAAAACTGACATCTATACCCGTCCTCCGGCCTGTGGTGTACATCCATAGCTCATGGTATATCTGAGTTATCAGCTCATCAGCAAAAGCACAAAAGCAAACACCTGCCTGAACTGCAGAATGTCGCAAACACAGTCTAATAACAATAGTGGGAATCTCCCACCTCCTGAATCTGGAAGAGCAAAGTAGGATATAGCCATCTGAATCAGCACTATCCGTCTGCTCCGGGGACTATCCTGTCTGTACTGTGAGGCTATCCTCACTGCCCCGGACACTATCTCTGAGTCATCTGCCCTGTCTCCGTATAATCGAACTAGGGCCCTCTGCTGCTGCTCTCGTGGTGTAATCTCGATAGGGTCCCCAGTGATCGGCAATCTCAGAATCCTGTATATGTCCTCATGGGTGATGGTCATCTCACCCGTCCTAAACCAAAAAGTGCACGTGTGGCTGTCCCACCGTCGCACTAGTGCCCGCATCAGCTCCACATCCCGCGGCACTCGTCTGTAGTATCTAAAGCCCCCGAGCCCGGTTAACTCTAGATGCCGCCAATCTGCATCAGTCACATCCGAGAGAATAGTCTCCAGTAACTCGGGAATCACATCCCTCATGTGTAGAGCCTCTCGTGCCTGCACCCACGACATCAAGAGCAATATTAGTCTCGTATTTACCCAAATCACATCCAAAACAACAAAAATCTTCCAATCGGCGTCGATTCATAAAATCGGCGTCGTTTATTTCCAGTCGACGTCGATTAATATCAATCGACGCCGATTAACATCAATCGACGCTGATTTTACCAATCGACGCCGACTGACTGTCCGGGCATAAATTGGACCATTGCCCCCACAAACAAAAAAAAATCAAACAAAAAAAAAAATTTAAGTTCAACGGGTTCAAGAAGAACCACTTACCCCAGGTCGTGTCCTCCTGCGCTTCTGACCGCTCCCAGAGGCTTCCATGATGCTCAAATCAAAATTCTGACTCTCTCTGAATCAATCGTCACGATGAAAATAAATCGTTTACGTTTTCCGTTCGCATATTTATATGCGCTACGTTTGGTCGGCGCCGATTTTTTTGATCGACGCCGTTTATCTTGGTCGTCGCCGATTACTGTGGTCGCCGTCGATTTTCCATGTCTTTTTGCCATAGTGTTGATGCTTGGCTTATTTATCCATCTGATCATTGTTTTGTGCTGAATATTGCCTTTCGGCACATCTTTTCGTTATCACCGTCTATTTCGGGTTTTGTCCCCTTTGCGTGGGACACTCGTACTTTTTGGCAACTTAGAGTTAAACGGGTCTGTAGGCACTAACGTCGTCTCATGACGAGACCGTCTAGTTTTTCCTACCAATGTGAGTTCCTTAGGTTGCTGCCTTTTTATTTATTTTTATGCGTCATCAATGATCAGATCTACTCCAGACATCCGACTGGAGCATCCTGCGTTTTCATCTACCTCTTTCAAACTTGGGATCGTCTGTTCTATCACCCATCCCATCCCTAGTTTGAGGGGGATCACATCATCACTCATTCTTCCCTTCTTCCATCTCTTTGTTTTTGTCTCATAACCTTGCTTATCGCAAGTTACTTGACAAAAAGGGGCAAAATGTAGACACTTAAAATTGGTTACTCAATTTAGTGTCCCTCACATTCGTTTACCTGCTTAGGTAACCTGGGGCACGTTTACGTCACCGCTATCCCCTTGGGATATTATCCGATTTGTGGTTTAAAAATCTATCCTAAGTTTAATTCACCCCATTGTATCTTACCCGTGAGTAATTAAATATTAAATATTTAATTACACCTCTTCCCATGTATCCTAATCACTTATCTACCCCAAATTTATTCTATCTATGTATCACCCCTATTTTTCCTCTTCCCCAAGCGGGATATTCCCCATATTTGGGGTAATTCTCATCTTTCTAGAAATCAATCATTTTTGCCATCTCGGGAGTCTGTCCCGCGATCGGCGCCGACCTATACGGTCGGCGCCGATTTTCTAGGAGCGGCGCCGATTATAAAAGCAAGTCCAGAACTCAGTTCTAGGACCGGAAAAAGATCGAAAAACACACAAACAGAAGGACAGGCACGAACAGAGCGAAACAAAGGGACAGATCGCGAAAGAGACACAGGTTGTAAGAAAGAGAAATCTTTTAGCATCAAGTGTATCGAATGAGGGCAGATCCTGTCCGAATCAATCCCTGAGAGGAGCACCGTTACTCTGCTTCTATCATATCAACATCGCACGTATCCATCGATCCTCTGGTGACTCTGTTCCAGTATCTTACCGAATTTCGTACATCCAACAGACGTCGACTATCTGTCCATCACTTTCCAATTTCCGAATCTTCTTGCACTGTCTGTGATCAACTGATCTACTTTCCGTCGACGCCGATTCTTCATAGTCGACGCCGACCACATCAGTCGACGCCGATCCTTATTAATCGACGCCGATCATCCTGCAGATAGGTAAAAGGACACAGGTAACACAAATCCAGCTTTATTTTACAGTTTCCTGTTTTCTGTAGCTTTCTGTCTGTTGTTTAAATTCGGTTTCATTACTATAATCAGAAAATCTAGTCTGATATGCACATCTTTTATCATGTATGCTTCTCTACTTAATTGAAAACGTGGACTGACATCCGCCAAGGAAGCTTATCGCTTCCCGGACCCGCTTCTCGGGCAGTCCACCCAAATATCTTTTAACGCCATCTTTTTCTGTCAAGCATTGGTATCTCGCAGGTTACTTGGATCTATTGTGCGAATTGCTCGTGTGCGCCCGTCTTATCTACATCGACCTCCTTATCCGTCTACATCTTCGGATCTTGTCCATCAGGTATTGATTTCATTGGAGTTTTTCAGGGTTTTTGTGTTTAGTTTGGTGCATTAACTTGGACAGGTAACAAGCGCGAAATCCTTGATCTACAGTTGAATTGAAGCAGGAGATGACAAGTTAGCGCGACCTGAATAAAGGTATTATTCATACTTTTGATTATTTTCTACTAAGCCACATGTTCATAAAGCATTGCATATCATGAGGCGCATCATATTGGGGGATAGCGCAAAAAGCAAAGGAGCTTATAATTCAATTGTTTGGGGAATCTGATGCTGAGGCACGCAAGGACTTGGTAGAATCAGAAGAGACACAGTTGGGGCGTGCATGAAGAGAAAAGCAGAAAGGGAAACTTGTGTACCTCATAGATGACGAGAAATTAGTGGATTTGGATGTAAAGCATACAGAGGGTGCCCGCGAGGTGATGGATTATGCGGATGAGCAGACACACGCATACCATGTGCCCTTGAAGACTAAGAAGGTGAACATTGGGATTGAGGATGTGCCTAAGGAGGCTATTATTGGAGATTATTGGTATGAGCTTGAAGTTCAAAGATAATTGAGTTATTGCGTGACTTTCAAGATATGTTTCCTAGGGGGTATCATGAATTGAAGGGAAAACATCCATCATTGGGAGAAATGAGAATCAACCTTAAGGAGGGCGTGCGACCGGTTAGGAAGAGACCTTACAGAATGAATCCAAACTTGTGTGTGAAGGTAAAGGAGGAGATTGATAAGATGCTCAAGTCAGGGATCATTGAGCCTATTGAGGAGTCTGAATGGATAAGCCCCATAGTTATTAGTATTAAAAAGGATGGTCGGATTAGGATCTATGTTAACTACAAAGTTCTCAATGCATCATGTGTCATAGATCATTTTCCTACGCCATTCACCGAAGAGATATTGGAAGGTGTTGTAGGGCACAAAATCTACTCATTCATATATGGGTTTTCATGTTATCACCAGGTCAGAATTTTGTGCGAAGGCCAGGAAAAGACCATTATTGCAATGGAATGGGGATGTTTTGTATACACAATCATGCCCTTTGGATTAAAAAATGCGTCATCAGTGTTCTCATGCATAGTTGTTCAAGCATTCCAAGATTTTATTCACAAGTTTTTGTAGGTATACTTGGATGATTAGACCATTTATGGGCTAGTGAAAGATCATTATGACAACTTGAGATTAATGTTTAAAAGATGTAGGTAGTTGAGCATCTCACTCAATATCAAGAAGTGTATTTTTACCACTCCTTTTAGTAATTTACTTGGACATATCATTTGCAATGAAGGATTGTTCGTGGACCAAGCAAAGATTGCAATTATTTTGGGGTTGGAAGAGTCGACCAATCAGAGTGAAGTGCACAGATTTTTGGGTCACATTGGTTACTACAGGAAGTTTATTAAGGGTTATGCCAAGATTATCGTGCCTCTTGAAGAATTGTTGAAGGCCAAAGGAATATTTCATTGGGGTGATGCGCAACAACAAGTGTTTGAGACCTTGAAGGAGAAGCTAACCACTGCACCTATCCTACGCTTTCCTTCTTGGAATAAGCCTTTTCATGTGCATGTAGACGCTTCTGGTACAACAATTGGAGTGGTATTTGCATAGCCATGTGAAGGTGATGTGGACCATCCCATATGCTTTGCGAGCAAGAAGTTGACATTGGTTGAGCAAAATTATACAACCACCGAGCGTGAGGCCTTGTCAATGATATATACGCTTCATAAGTTTCGATAGTACTTGTTGGCCACAACATTTATATTTTATACAGATCATATGTCATTGAAGTACTTGGTCAATAAGTCAGTTTTGAAGGGGCACATATGTTGCTGGATTATCTTATTTCATGAGTTTAATTAAACGGTTATAGTAAAGCCTAGTAAGAGTAATTCAGGACATGATCATTTGTCAAGGTTCAATTATGGAGAGGACATGTAGAGAATAGAGGATACTATGTCAAATGCCCAGTTAGAGGATTAAACTACGTGCCAACATATTTAGAAGAAATTGTTGTATTCTTGTGCACGGGTATTGCGCCTAAAGGAATGAAGACCTTGGAGAAGAAGCAGCTTGTTATCTGTGCAACGCCATATCAAATCATTAGAGGTGATTTGTATAAGATGGGTAGAGATGAAGTATTGCAAAAATGTGTGTTAGAACATGAGCGTGAAGCTACGATGGAGGAAGCACATGGAGGCGCCGCTGGTGGACACTATGCAGGCGAGACAACTGCGTGCAAGATCTTACTTGTTGGCTTATGGTGGGAAACACTATATAAGGACACAAAGGCATTTGTCAAGGCTTGTGACCATTGTCAGAGGATAGGAAAGCTTGGAAACTGTGACGAGATGTCATTGTGTACTATAACTAGTGAGAGCCATTTGAGAAGTGGGCCATTGAATTTGTACGCACTATTGCACCACCTGCGCGTAGAACATGCACACACTATATCATCACATGTACAGATTACTTGAAAAGGTCGGCAGAAGCCGCACCTACAAAAGATTGTAATGTAGCAACAACAACTAGATTTTTATGGGAGAGCATCATAAACAGATATGGATGTCCATTGAGTCTTACAAGTGATAGAGGGACTCATTTTCTGAATGAGAATGTTAGAATCATACTAGCAGAGTTAATGGTGGCACACCATAGGACTACACCCTATCACCCACAAGCCAATGGAACTGCTAAAGCTTTCAACATGATTTTGAGACAGACCTTGACAAAGATTTGTGATATTGGAAGGAAAGATTGGGATGATAAAGTATCACCCATGTTATGGGCATATAGAAAAACTTACAAGAGGTTAAATAAGGCCACACCCTTTCAGTTAGTGTTTAGCGCAGAGGCAGTTTTACCAGTTAAGTTCATGTTACCCTCCCTACGTATTATGTGCGCAGGAGGATTGGATGATGAGAAAGCTATATAAGAGTGCATAGACAAGTTGATGCAGTTGGATGAGCGATGCACTATTGCACAGTGGAGTCAAAAGACAGAGAAAGTGAGACAAAAAGCCGGACATGACATGCATATTACAAGGAAGTCTTTTGCAGTTGGCGGGATGGTGCTTCTATATGATTCAAAATTTACATGCCATCCTAGAAAATTGAAAGTACATTGGTTGGGACCGTTTGTAGTAACTAAGATATTGGAATCAAACACATGTCAATTACAGGTGTTGGATAGCACCATGTTTCTCGGTTACTTCAATGGGAGCAGGTTAATGCCCTACTATAAATATGCTTCTTTTATGTTTGTAATAAGGCAATATTGTCAATTAGATTAGATTTCAATTTCATGTTTTTTTGCTTTGTTTTGTTGTAATAAATGTGTTCGCACACAAGCGCTAATTACTCTATGTGAAATTGATGCACAGAGGACCGCACATACTTTTAGTGTGGGGTAAAGCAAGTGCAAGAGCGCACAGGAGAAATTGGGACTCTAGTTTCCTTGAGAAGTGGTATGAGACAGATGCGAGTTAAAGAAAAGTGTTGGTGCATGTGATGGTATGAAAAGATAATGCGTGATGGAAAAGATATTAGTGCGCAGAAGATGGTGTTATAAATGGTTGCATATGGTGTAAGAGTGCTTAAGGATCTTGGTACTTTGAAGAGAATTGATCAAAATTGGAAACCGCACAGATGGTCGCGCAGTGTAACGCGAGGTAGAGGCAACAACAAGACAAACTACTTGGCATGTGGCGCAGAGAAGGATTGAGTGCGCCGCAGGGAGGTGCACGCAAGGATGCATGTAGCCTAGAAAGTAGTAGCGCACCTGAAGGTTATGACTATCACGCATGGAAGAGAAAAGCGCAAGAAAAAACAAAAAGCGATGGTAGGTGAGGAGCAATAAATGCAAAAAAATTGGGGAAAACTATAAATAGTGCATGGGCAAATTCATTCTTACCTTGCCTTTGAAAACTTGTGTGTTTGAGCAATTAAAAGTGCAACTAAGTACAAAGAGCTAGTGCGAGGAACAAACCCGAGAATTGAAACGAACTAGAGCAGAGTGTGCATGGCCGCAAGTGTGAAAGCTCGTTCGGTGGAAGTGGGAGCGTGAAGAAAAGGTGTGGAGACGAGAAATGATCAAGGATTATGGTTAGCGAGCAAGGGTTTGAAGAGTGTGAGTTCACAAAGCATAAGGTTGCAGATCCAGGGCACGAAGTTGTGAAAACTGGATTAGGGCACAAGATAGGGCAGTTAAGAGAAGGAAGGATTCATCGAAGAACTTGGACGCTCTACACTAGGGCGTAAGTTTGAGTAAGTACTTGATTTCCAGCACCTAGGGCACATATTTTGCAAAGTGTAGAATTTAAAGATTTGAAAAGTGAGACAATGGCACCAAAGAGGAATCCTATAGTCAAGGAATCACCCAAAAACAAGGGAAAGAAGAATGTTACTGATGATGCACTGGAGGACTAGTTATCTGAAATGTAGTACTCCCCAGAGGTGGAAGTAGGGTAGTTATGGGTATCACACCTAACAAAATGCAAGATAAGCGATTACAACCATTGCACAGAGGCACATGAAGGAGATTTAAGGAAAGATGTTATGAAAGAGTTGACCCAGAGGACGGCACAAGGGCAGCTGGTTATTGATGACAAGGTGAAGGACTTGGAGAGTGCAGAGGTTTTACAAGTGTATGAGTTACCATCCTTTGGGAAGGTTGAGCGCCCCTACTAATGGCTCATATTGAGAGTGCAAGAGGATTTCTTTTATTTTACAGGGAGGAGGATGCGATTAACCCCACAATTGATTGGAAAAGAGATTAGCTTGTGTGACAATGGTGAAGAGATTGCACTAGATTTAGAGGATGACACTTCAATGGAAACCATGACAGTTGAGTTTAACTGTCAACGAGGAAAAATTGCATTCACGATAACAAGTATAATTGATCCAGGGACAAGGGTAGCAACACACCTCGTGAGTTGCAAATTGGGCGCTTATGAATGATGGACAAAAGTGAATAAAAAGTGGTTGCATGTCACATACAAAATGGCGTAAAAGACACTTTACAACATTGCCTCTTTTATTGTTGAAGGAATAATCGAGGAGGAAAAATTCCATGTGAGTAAAGGGGAAAAGATAACTTGGGCGCAATTTTATTATTAATACTGTTCTAGGAGATAGAAGTACCTGACGAGCCAGATGATAAGATGTGGATCTACCTTGTAGAGCACAAGTCTCCTGCAAAACGGTTTACTGCATTCACATGTGATGGGGCAATATCATGCCCTTATAACATGCACGCTAAAAATTGGTACCGGCGAATGCATGAAGTGCTAAAAAATGAGTGGTGTGTGCCAAGGGAGTTTCCCGCACTATTGGAAAAGAAGGCAGAATTGGCAACTATGCAACATTACTACCTTGGTCGGTTTTTATTGAGCAATGGAGAGATGGACCCTTTGGTGTAAGATGACATTTGCCTTGTTAGGAAATAAGAGATAAAATATGCGGAATAATCCCTTACAGAATCACAACAATAGAAACTAATATGCAGAAAATATTACAGATCTCAAATAAAAATGCAGAATAAATAACACAACACAGAGAGACAAGATTTAACGTGGTTCACTCAATTTGGGCTACGTCCACCAAGAATCACTTGCTCAGATTTTATTACAAGCCTCCACTCTCTCAATACAATACCCAGATCCATTTGGAGCTATGTTCAACAAACTCTACAGAATTCACATCCGAATTCAAAACACATCTGCAATACATATGCTTGTACATCTATCATATGCATAAGACCGTATAAATAGACAACTGCTAAAGCAGTTTTACAAAACCGTGGGTATTAAAACCATGGGCAAAACCCGTCCCATAAACCTATGGGTCAAAAATCTCGCCCATATGAGAAAAACACGTTTTCCGATATGTCGGGTGCATTTTTCGAGGCCAAAAAAAAATTATGCCTAAAAAAAATGTACAGTACTCTTAGTGTATAGTCTTCAACACTTTCACACATGAAAGCAGGCTCCACAACCTAACAATCTCCCACTTGGAGACTAGTTTTCCTCTAAGCAAGCTTCTCAACCCTTCACTAGTTTTTGTGAAGACCAACCAAAGCTGAACACAACTTCAGTTTTTCCCTTGTGACCACCTTGGTCATCATGTCTGCAGGATTCTGACTGGTATGAATCTTCTCCAACTTCAACTTCTCTTCCTCCAAAGCTGTCCTGATGAAATGGTACCTTAACTGTATATGCTTTGTCCTAGAGTGGAAAACAGAGTTCTTAGCTAGGTGTATAACACTCTGACTATCACTATGCAACTTTCCTTCCTCTTGCTTATGCCCCAACTCCTCGATTAATTGTTGTAACCAAATCATTTCCTTGCTTGCCTCTGTGGCAGCAACATACTCAGCCTCCGTGGTTGACAAAGCCACCAACTTTTGTAGTCGTGAAATCCAACTTACTGTTGTTCCACCTATAGTGTAAACATAACCGGTTGTGCTCCTCCTGCTGTCTACATCTCCAACCATATCTGAATCTACATAACCACACAAAATGGTGTTTGATCCACTATAGCACAAAACTGTCCCCATGGTCCCTCGCAAATACCGAAGGATCCACTTTACTGCCTGTCAGTGATCTCTACCTGGATCACTCATAAATCTACTCACCACTCCCACTGCATGGGCAATTTCATGCCTAGTGCACACCATGGCATACATCAAACTGCCAACTACTGATGAGTAAGGTACCTTAGACATTTGGTTTCTCTCCTGCTCTGTCTTGGGACACTGCTCCTTTGATAACTTGAAATGGCCTGCCAAAGGAGTCCCAACCGGTTTAGCATCATGCATATTAAACCTCTCCAAGACTTTCTTAATGTACTCTTCCTGAGATAAAGTCAGCTTCCGTTCCTTCCTATCCCGAGATATCATCATACCAAGGATTTGTTTGGCTGCCCCCAAATCCTTCATAGCAAATGATTCACTTAAATGCTTCTTGAGTACTTTTATTTCTTGCATGTTTTTACCTGCAACAAACATGTCATCCACATACAGACAAAGGATAATATAACTGTCATCCTCAAATTTCTTTGTATACATGCAATGGTCAGAATGACATCTAATATAACCTTGCTCCATCATGAAGCTATCAAATTTCTTATATCATTGACGTGGAGCTTGTTTCAAGCCATACAAGTTATTCTTCAGTTTGCACACCATCTCCTCTTTACCTTTGACCTCATAGCCCACTGGTTGCTGCATATATAGTTCCTCCTCCAAATCACCATGGAGAAATGCAGTCTTTACATCAAGCTATTCTAAGTGCAAATCTTCTGCTACAACTATTCCTAGAACAGTTCTAATAGAAGTCATTTTTACTACAGGAGAAAAAATCTCATCAAAATCTATACTTTTTTTCTGTGCAAACCCCTTGACCACCAACTAGGCCTTGTATCTTTTCTTGCCTCTTTCTTCCTCTTTGACTCTGAACACCCACTTGTTCTGTAATGCTCTTTTTCCTTCGAGTAGCTTTACCAAATCTCATGTCTGGTTCTCCATGAGAGCCTGATGCTCCTCATCCATGGCTTGCTCCCACTTTTTCCTGGCATCTACCTACATTGCTTCATCAAAGCTCTCTGGTTCTCCACTATCAGTGAGTAATAAATAATAAAGGGAAGGAGAAAAACGTTCAGATTCTCTTCTTACCCTAGAAGACCTCCTCAATATAGGAGTTTGGGGTTCCTGTTGAGGAGGTTCCTGAACTGATTCATGTGTCACTTTTCCATCCGGAAGATCCTCTACCACTGCATATTCTTTCTTGGATTCTTCCCTATTTTTCTACAACTGCTGCTTAGACATGACTTTCTCATTAAAGATCACATCCCTAGACCGAATGATTTTCTTGTCCTTAATACTCCAACATTTAAATCCAAAGTCATCACCACCATAACCAATGAAAGTACATTTTTCTAAATTAGTCTCTAGCTTGGTCATATCATCCTTGTCTATATGAACAAATACCTCACATCCAAAGACTCTAAGAAATGAATAATCAACCTTCTTACCATACCAAGCCTCCTCAGGTATGCCTCCATCCAAGGCACTTGAGGGTCCTCTGTTTATCAAGTACACAGTTGTGCTCAACGCTTCTGCCCAAAAAGAAAGAGGCAGTCCTGCATGTAACCTCATGCTCCTAGCACGTTCCATTATTGTTCTGTTCATCCTTTCTGATACCTCATTCTGCTGCGGAGTTCCTGGAACCGTCTTTTTCCTATGGATTCCATTCTTAGAACAATAATCATCAAATACATTGCTACAATACTCCCCTCCGTTATCTACCCTGAGACATTTTAGCTTAAGACCTGTTTCATTCTCAACCAAGGCTTTCCATTTAACAAAAGTGTCAAATACATCAGATTTGTTTCTAATACAATAAAACCAAACTTTCCTTGTTTCATCATTAATAAAAGTAACATAATAACTTGAACCCCCAAGAGATGATACCTAAGCTGGCCCCCACACATCAGAATGCACCAGCGCTAACTTACTCTCTTTCTTTGTAGGTCCAACCTTGAGAAACCTTACTCGCTTCTGTTTCCCATATATGCAGTCCTCACATAACTCCAAACATGTTTCTGTATATCCAGGAAAATCTTTCTTTATGATCTCCATGCCCTTATGGCTCATATGACTGAGCCTATAGTGCCACAATGTTGTATCTACTTCTGAAGCCACAAGATTACAAACATTAGTGTTATAAGTGGTTAAATACAAGGTTCCAACATTCTTACCTCTTGCCACCACAAGAGCACCCTTGGTAACCTTCCAAGAGTCCGCTGTAAATATCACAGTACAACTATCACTTCCCAACTGCCCTGCCGATATCAAATTTCATCTTAATGTAGGCACATGTCTGACATCCTTCAATAGCCAAGTATTTTCATTCTGCATCTTAACCTGAACATAACTTTTTCCAACTATGCTGCAAGGCTCATCATCACTAAGAAAAACATGCCCAAAATCTCCTTGAACATAATCAACAAAATAATGCCTATGTGGAGAAGCATGGAAAGAAGCCCCCGAATCTAAAACCCAAGATTCAATAATATTGTGCAAAGAAAGAATCAAAGCATCCTGACATACATTATCCATTGCCACATTTGCCTCCTATTTTTCTTCCTGTTGTTTCTTCTTGTCCCGAAGCTCCTAACAGTCCTTCTTTACATGCCTAGACTTTCCACAGTGCCAGCATACTATCTTACTTTTAGATTTTTACCTTGATCGATCCTTTGATTTTCCATGGCTTCCTCTATTCTTCTGTCTCCCTCTAGTTTCCATTGTCAACGCATTCCTTGAAGTATACGATTACCCAGAGCTTTTTCTTCGCATTTCCTCGCTTAGAATCACCCCTTCAACATCCTCAAACTTCAACTTCTAGTTAGCTAGAACCGAGTTACTTACCGACATTACCAGGCTATTCCAACTCTTAGGTAAAGAGGACAGAATTAATAAAGCCCTAACTTCTTCATCAAATTCTATTGTAACCGAAGCTAACATATTCACAACTATATTGAAATCATTTAAATGATCTGCTACTGAACTATTCTCAGACATCTTCATATTAAACAACTTTTTCATTAAAAATATCTTGTTAGAGGCAGAGGATTTTTCATACAACTTCCCTAATGTATCCATTAGATCTTTTGTAGTCTTTTCCTTTGAAACATTAAATAGTACCGACGATGCAAGACACAGCCGGATTGTCCCAAGTGTCTTCTTATCCAGCAAATCCCATTCCGCATATGTCATACTCGAGGGTTTGTTCACCTTCTCAGACAACGGAGTATAAAGATCCTTTTGATAAAGGTAATCTTCCATCTGCATCTTCCAAAGACTGAAATTCTGCCCATTGAATTTATCAACCCTAGATCTTCCATCATCTGCCATAGCTCCCACTCAAGCTAAAAACTTTCCTTGCGATTCAACACTTCAGCAAACCAAACCAAGCTTTGATACCAATTGTTAGGAAATAAGAGATAAAATATGCGGAATAATCCCTTACAGAATCACAACAATAGAAACTAATATGCAGAAAATATTACAGATCTCAAATAAAAGTGCAGAATAAATAACACAACACAGAGAGACAAGATTTAACGTGGTTCACCCAATTTGGGCTACGTCCACCAAGAATCACTTGCTCAGATTTTATTACAAGCCTCCATTCTCTCAATACAATACCTAGATCTGTTTGGAGCTATGCTCAACAAACTCTACAGAATTCACATCCGAATTCAAAACACATCTGCAATACATATGCTTGTACATCTATCATATGCATAAGACCATATAAATAGACAACTGCTTAAGCAGTTTTACAAAACCGTGGGTATTAAAACCATAGGCAAAACCCGTCCCATAAACCTATGGGTCAAAAATCTCGCCCATATGAAAAAAACACGTTTCTTGATATGTCAGGTGCATTTTTCGAGGCCAAAAAAAATTTACGCCTAAAAAAAATTGTACAATACTCTTAGTGTACAGTCTTCAACACTTTTACACATGAAAACAGGCTCCACAACCTAGCAAGCCTTCACCACTAGGTACTTCTAGACAACAATGAACAAGAAACTATCATTCAATGCGGATATGATGGACTCTGATTACCATACCCTGCGCCAAGAGTATGTGTATTCAACAAGGTCAGCGTATGTGGAGACAGTGGAGTTTGACGATATGGACATAAGTCCTACAACTGTGGTAGTGCGCAAACAAGCTTACATGATTTATATCGATCTCAAGCCCAAGTTCAAAACAAGAAACTATATCGACGCTTAAGATCTTCATCTCTTAGAACCCCTGAAGAAGAAGCAAACAGTGGGAACTGCAAAGAGAAGGCTTGAGGAGACTCCTCAAGAAGAAGAAGAAGAAGAAGAGGCAAAGGCAAGAGGATGAAGGGGGAGAAGAGGAAGCATATGAGGAAGATGTAGAGACCACACTTGACCAAAGCAGGAGGAAGGAAATACAAAGGCAACGTAGAGAGGCAAATAAGGGTAAAGTACCTCTTAGGCACCCAAGGGGTCCCTCGTAGTCACGCCACCCAAGACAAGTTCGGCGAAGAAGAAGACAAGTATGGTGAGGAAGAAGCCTTGGGTGATTCATATTGATGAAGACGAAGAGGACTTGGAGGAGGGGGCCGAAGAGATGGCGCACCAGCACGAGCAATTGCATGAAGATATACTAGTGCTCAAGGAAGAGCCAACACAGGGGGAAGAGATCACCAAGGATGGACAAGATGAGGAAATGTATGACGTGCATGATGAAGGCTCCAAGGGTGATGAAGAGCGCGAAGAAGGGCATAAGGAGGATGAAGCGGAGGATAAAAGTGATGGGGAACCAACGGGGAAGATGCAGGTGTTGCAGGAGGTGATGGGAGCAGCGCACCCCTGAACATTGCACAAGAGGTGCCAAATGGGAAGCGAAGTGGCAGAAGAAAGAAGGAACCTCTGCAAGCACCTCAAATGTTTTTTATTGATGATCAAACGAAGGTACTAAGAGCTAGCTTCCAAAGCATAGTGTCGAAGGAGGAATTGTTTGGTTGGCAATTACTTAATCAGGATGCGGCATTGATGAGCACAAAGAAGAGACTTTCTTGGAGTGTGCAGACACATATGGAAGAGCCAGAATTCACAGTAAGTACAGATTCATACTCCAAGATGGAGCTAAAGGTAGAGCCAGAAAAGACCTTCCTTGTGATTGATCCCATCAAGCTTACTGATGAGCAAGCCTCCAATGTGCTAAATAAGATGGCAATTGAAGTTGCGCACAAGAATCTAGACAATGGAGCTACAATATGAGTGATGAAGGGTGACAAGGAGCAAAAGGGTAAACAGATACAAAATCTCAGGGAGGAAAGAAGGGATCATAAGAAGGTCACCGCAGATATTTATGATAAAGCGAGTGATATAATAAAAAGCATCACAAACGTGTGTTCTGAGTTAGTTGAACAAGCCCAGGATGTGTATTCCACAGAGTTGGAATATTTAGAGGACTTAATGTGCATGATGTTGATGGAGAAGAAGCGTGTGAAAACGCCAACGGTTGAAGAACTAGCTGAGCTGAAAAAAAAGAATAAGGAAGAGTGGAGCAGAAGATAGCGGAATATGAAGGTCTAATTCTAGAGTTGAAGATGACAACGAAGAAGGAAGAGTGCGCATTTGACAATTGTTAGGATTTTGACCCCATCCTTAGAGGGCATGCCACCAAGGAAGAGGCAAAGTTGAAGCAAATACATGCCACTATGAAGGACAATAAGGTCGGGCGCGAAAAGGTCATGCAAGATGTCGCAGAGAAGCAGGAGTTACTAAAATCCATGAAAGACTTGTTGAAAGACTTGCGCGAAAAGGTCAAGACACTCTTGCTGAAAGACTTAAGGATATCCACCTAGAGGTATTGCGCAAGATGGATGCACTGGAGGGTGTAACTTCGGACCTGGAGGTGGTGGTGAAAGAATTAAAGGAGAAGGCCAATGAGTTGGCCCCTGGACTAGTGCCAAGTGTTGATGAATCAGCACCAGACAAAGTTGTTAAGGAGCTCACAGGATGGAAGGAGTTCAAAAATATTTTGAACGAAGAGTTTCTAGAGCTTCTCTAGCCACCTCAAGCCTAAGTTTGGATGCATGTGCATTTGGGGATTCTTATTCTTTAATTCATTGGGTAAATGCCTCTCCTATTCTTTATTCTTTCATTCTTCAGTAACTCTTTGGAGGAGCATTCTTTATTTATGATATTGCCGAGGATGAACAATATCCCTAATATGGGGTAACGTTAGTCAAAGAAAATGGCTAAGTACTAGCCATGCGCAAGAGTTGAAGACTACGCGTGAGGAAATGCGCACAAGGTCAGAGGGCAGGAACAAGAGGAATGTGCGAAGGTGTCCACATCACAAGGGAATAGGTTAGCTGCAAGGGTCTGCTTGCATACAAAACATTGAATACTTACCGATTTTTGGGATACGGCTAAAAATAGAAAAGCAAAAGATGAAGTGTTGTGCAAGCAAGGTCTATAAATAGGACAGAGCACATGCAGGTTAAGACAATGGCGGCGCATGAAGATAAGATAACTATAGAATCAAAGCGCATCATTTATAACTTGATCTATTGTTAAGAAAGAGTTGATAAAACATGTAATCTATTGTTAACACACCTATTATTAGGAAAGGTGCATGTAAGCAGTGATGGGCAAGCCCCCACCGTGTATAAATAAGTGATGCACTCTTGTTTTTATTAGTTCAGACCTTTGTTGTTACGCCATTGATGGGAGTTCTGGATGAATGTCTGTGAGCTATTTTGGATGCAGGCGTGGTTCATCGCTTGACCATAAGTAATTATGATGTAATCAACATACTTATTATGTAATCAATTGTGTTTTGCAATGGATGATTGTGTTTGGATAACAAATATTACCATGTCTGAGTATGGAATTATGGGAATACAAATACTTTCAGTAATTTTGTGTATAGAATTATTTCCTTATTATATGTGTTTCCAAGCTATTATGCTATGATGTATCTTCTTGCATGTATGGATGCGATGACTAACATCTTGATAAGCAAACAAAGGAGGGACTTGGTGGTTGTGCGCGCTTCGGGTGAATGTTCAGACTGTGTCCAAATGAAGTGCCAGTGCACCTAGCTAGTATTGGGTAAAATAAAGACTACATGAATGCCTCTAGGGATAACAAGTGCAGTGCCTCCAAGGATAGCAAGTGGAGTGCCTCCTAACTAAGTTGGTTGAATCATTTGAAGTAGTGTGTAAGGAGGCAGGCAAGTGATTGGGGGAATAGATGTTGGAGAACTAGGAATTGACCTCCCCTTGCCTGACCTGGCCTTCCTATGGAGTGATAGCGGTTGCAACGAGCTTTTAGAATCAAATCTAGTGTAGCGATGTTGCAAATTCGACTTCAAGATAATCAATGATGACTCAACTTAATGGCCAAAACAACAAGTTGTACAAGACAAAGGATGAAGGTTATCAAATCAAATTTAACTTCAAAACTAGCCTACAAATGTTAGCTCACAACAAATGAAACAACAATCTCAAAATAAGATGGAATTTAAGCAGATTAACCTTTAACAAATTTATTATTTTAACAGACACTCCTAACACCAGAAGAAAGGTTGTTGGGTGTTTTATACATGCTTGGGGAACACTAAGTAAAAGAGGAACTAACCACGCTCGTTGTAGAGCTTAGCTAGAATTGTGGTTCTGGGTATGAAATACTCAAGACATTTAACTTTAGTTGGAAGCTATGAACCCTGATGTTAACCTACAAAGGGTTAACATATTAAATGATTTTGATCAATGTTAAGCTCAATCCTAATGATATTTACAATGATTTAGTGGAGGTGGGTCTTCATCAAAATAAACTAAAAAAAAAGGAAGGCAGAAAAAGAGAACTAGGTTATCTTTCCCAACCACTAAGCATAATAAGAATCTTAAAGCTATTAAATCTCATAAAATTAGAGCAAACAAGAAATACTTTAACTCCTTCCTATATCAATTCCAGACAATCAATCTAAGGGAATTCATAACCAAAATATAAAGCAACTACCCATTCACCACTATCTCCAATCACTTTAATAAGCAAGACTACTTTGCCACATTCAAGAAACCAAGTTTTCATAAACAATAACTCATGAAGATAGACTAGTTAGGCTCAATCTACTCAATCTGTTGATTTAAACCAAAAATTAAGATGCAAACTCTACTTAATAACCAAGATTGATCTACGGCCTAGGCATCAAGACACAAATCAAACATTGAGACAATTCAGACATAGAGAGCTCCAAATCGCCTCTTTGCATTGAATTGTTGTTGTCAAGATGAATTTTATAATGCAGAATAAGGTATTTATTGGCAAAGGATGCCTTGACATGCTCAAACATTCCCAATTTATAAGCGGGGGGGAGGGAGGATCCTTCTGAACCGCCAAGAATTACAATTGAAGCTTCTAAACACATCCGTGGAGGAATATTCTAAATTTTGGTTGAAGAAGTGATGATTCATCACTATCGCCAAGCAAATGTTTGTTAGAAGGTCGTCAATCCACGTGGAGAGGAAATTGATTATCCCATGAAAATAGAAGGCTAGATGGAATTATGGCCGACACTTGTCATAAGATGGTCTTTGTAACTTAAATTTGATCTAAAACACCCTTTTGTGTGTTCTAGTGGGATCTTAGATGGAATACCCTGCTTTGGGGGATCTCTGTGAATGAAAAGGTCACCCAAATACTTATGACAAATGATTTGAGACCATTAAATTAAGAGAGATGAAGCATAAGGCTGCAAAATTTTGTCCTAAAAATATTTAAGGTCCCTTCATCATTATGCCTCAAACTTATCTTTGTGTGTAGCTCTTGGAATTAGGCTCTTAATGAAACATGTCTCAAGTCAAATGGATGCTCCAATTGGAAGATATGCACAAAAAACCATGTCTCTGACATGCCTCTTTTTAACTTAGTCCATTAACATGTTTAACCAACTTAAACATTATGACGGTTTTTTATCGCGCAACTCTCCTCCACGTGTCATTGTTTGATTAGACATTGTCTTAATAGACTTTAACAACCTAGCCTTTAGTTTAGCTCCACATGGCCTCTTTGTGCTTAATTGTTTGCCTCGAAACTTTGGCTTCAGAAGATCATTGACACGTGTGAGCCATCAATCTCACCGTGTCCTTCAAATTAATCAAGGTTTAAGCATTAGGCAACCGTATTCATTGCTACACCGATGTGAGACACTTGTCTCTCATCAATCTCACCATGCTCCTCATGCCTTTGGGCTCTACCTTCTTGTCGTATTGTTAGTGTGTCAATCAATGCCACATGGGAAACATCAATACCTTGCCTCTCTATTGAGTCTTGTCTTAAGGTGTCGTCGATCTTCGACATGTGTCGCACATCAATATGATCGGGTCTATTGAACTCTTCCTTGCGTGGTTGTCATACCCAACGTCCATCGCTGATTGACACTCGGATGCCATCGACACTTTTGTGCTCCGCGAGGCTTTCTTTATCACTAGCAACTCCCACATGGTTTGGCCACCGATTAGTTATACTTGGCAAGGATTTGTATCAAGTCTCTTTTCCAACTCAAGTTTGCACCACCAATGGATGCCACTTGTCCATCAAAATCTCCATGTTTCGCAAGATTTAATCACTTTGGCTTCAACTTTAAGACTCGTCAACGTCAATTAAGGGTACGTGTCCCCATGTACATTTGTCTTTAATTGGGGCCACTGTGAACCTACCACCAAAAGAATTTAGTGAATTTAAACTTCACGTTTGATGGTTAATGCAAAACTTAAAACAAGATTGTCAAATGAACATTTTAAGTTGTTGTCTCTTTCTAAAGAATGTTTTAGTCATGGATTTTACCTCTATCATTTCGCACCTCTGACAAACATTTCAAACCGTTAGGAGAAAAATTGCTAAGGCATAAAATGATGATTTGAACTCACTAGAGTTATGAACAAGGTGATTTTTTAATGCTTAAAGGTCATAAACAAAGACAACTCTTCATCTAAGTAGCTTGAAGATAAAAGGGCTAAGTTGACTTGTTTATAACTGGTTCAAAGGTGTTTCACTATTTAATTTAAGACTAGGGAGCACTAACGAACTTTAAGACTCGTCAATGGACATTTCAAGGCTAGGAAAACCAGTTTACACTTTTTTTTTTAAGGGGGGGCTCCATTTTCCTGTCCAAGGGAACGGGGAGTGTTGGTACCAACAACACTTATCAAATTTTCAAGATTCAGTACCCAATTTTTTGAGGGTGTGTCACCAAGGTCCTTGTTTAGCAAGCAAATAATCATTTTCTAAGTTTTTGGTCTTGGAGGTTGTAGGTGGACCAATGATGACTTCATAGAGGGACAAAACCTTTCATAAGACATTGGGCTGCAACCTATAGATGCATAGACAATATGAACCAATTAGTGGTTTCTCTTAGATGCGCACAACTTATACAAAGAAAATTTATAGGGTTGAGCAACCCTTTTTTATGTTATTTTAATCTAGGGATGTTAGGGAGGCACTACAAACCTATCGTATCGCATAAATTCTTGCAGCTATTCTTGTTTCCATCGATGTAATATAAGATGCACCTTCCAAAATAATTGTAGCTTTCATTGAGTACAAGCTATCCACCAAAATATGGGAAAAGATTTTGTAAAAGACATTAAGAAAGCAAGTATACTTTATAATTTCTACGAGATCATCTTCTGAGTTTATTTTTACTGTTACATGAATATTTAGATATCATTAGAACCATAATTGGCCAACACTATGCAACCAGATACATACAACTGTATACAAATTTACTGAGTAATTTTAGTAGCTCACCACTATAAATTTCAGCCATTTGCAAAAGTGAATTGCCTTGTATTAGTGGCAAAGACTCCCCTTACCCAGTGACGCCAACTCACCATGCAAGTTGTATCAATGCCATCAAGATTGTTTGTCCTTCTACATTAGCTCTAGTATATTATTTTCTTCCCATGGCGTGCTTTTGGGATTTCTGTGTGAGAATTTTCTCTCTCACAACTGTTCACAGCCCTTGTTGCATTTTAGACTTAGCTAGATCAGCACAGTCTTGTATATTTGGCATGAGTGGCTGCTCTATATCATCATCTTTCATGGCACCTCTTGCCTTCTTGTGCTATTCTTTACCCTCCAGATTGCATTGACCACTCAAAATACTAGCATTCAACACAGTCATTCCTATCTTCATTCTTGCTTTCTAGTCCCCTCTTTCCATTCAAACTTCAAAGTGTTTGGCTAGGATTAGATTTGTCTCATCCCATATTAGTTGGCTTTTAGGTCAATTTCTTAGCCATGCATTAATTCAAACATTCCCACTCCTGGTGGACATAACAGAGGACATAAAGTTCCCATGGATGAATAAGAAATCAACTTGCTAAATTGTTTACCACTAAAAATGCAATTTTGAAACTTGCAGGATATTTTTCTATCAAACATAAAATTTGTGGAGTTTTGAATACAATTGAAAACAATAATACTACAGTTTGGCATGATCCTGGCTTTATGCGAATAATTCAAGCAGGTCTTAGCATACGCCAACTTGTTTGCATGAGGTGACAATTTATTGGTTAACAACTTCATATGGTTAACAGTATATTTAAAAAGTGTCTTAGCTTAACTCACTACCTCAGTTCAACTCGTACTTCAGATGGGTTTTTTCAAACTGAATAGCTCAATTTTGAGCCAAAACTACCTGCAGATCACACAAACCGAAGCAGATTATGGACAGAATTATGGACAGTATCATTTTCTGTGGACAAAATATGAAGAAAATTTGCAATTGGAATATCATACTTGATGGGTTGTTGAAATTACAATTTGAGCATAGAAAACCAAGAAGATCAAAAATATGACACTCTGTAATCTCAGTTCTAATGCATTTTCCTGATATTGCAATTTCAGTCGATCTACATACCCAACTTTCCAAAAGTGGTCGTTGCTCTGCTCATTTTACTTTGCCCACCAATCTTAACTACGAAAATCAATGCCTCAAAAATTGATTTCTAGCTATGATTATATAATGACATTTGTTTTGAAAATGTGAAAAGAAACTGTGATCGAAGCATACCATTAGAAAAATGTCTTGTATATCTGAACAGCTTATCTGGCACTGAATACAGGAGTGGCATCTGCAGTTGGCTGAGATCTTCTTGTGTACTTGATAAGTAAACTTTCAGCAGAAAGCCCAGGTACCCACATATCCCTATAATATCAGTTTGTAGATTTTTGGTAAAGATGGTACATTTTCTAAATTGCAAACCGTTGTGTCTTCTTTTAGAAACCCCCAAAACAAAACAAAAAAAATTATGGAAACTACTGTTGGAACCTAAAACATTTTTGTAATATCTAATTAAATTAGATGGTGGAAACAGCATACCGTATGTAGGGCTCTAAATCTTGCCATTCCCACCTTGGCCTTTCTCTAAACAGAGCAGCAAATCGATCTGCAGGATTTGCAGGTAGAGATGAAACGCTAAATGGGCGAACCCACATCTCTGCGCCAAATCTCTCCACCAAAGCTTCACCCCTGAGCATCTCCATCTGGGCACGCATCCCAGATGGCAAATTCTGCATCCAAGCTTCCATAAAGTCGTCTAATTTCCATCTACCAGCATTTAGAAGCTGTTTGGCATAGTGCAAACAGACAAGTCTCTCATTCAGAGCCCAAACTTTACTCCCTTGTCCATTTTTGGCAGACTCGGAATTGCAATCTAGTAGGTTACCATACGTGTCCAAGCAATGCAGAGCAAGTCTGTTGGAGTACCCATCTTGCTCGAGCACAGGAAGAACAACCTCAGCTCTCAATGCATTGAGAGGCCAATCATGCTGCACGGAATTGAGAATAAGGACATCCAGAAGACAGGCCATGAATTTATCATCCACAATTCTCCAGTAACCATCAATTTCTACCGCTGCCAGAGATTTTAAACCTTGTTTTAATTCCTCTTCACTTGCTTGAATAGTCTCTAAGAAATCCTCCCACCTGTACAGGCCCTCCAAGTTCCCCATTTCCGATTCAGTTTCAGTTTCTTCTTTGTAAGGCCTTTGGCTGAGAAGGAATTTGAGAATCTCAAGCTTGGGAGAGACGTGGGTAAGCTCCATGTGACCAGGCGCTAACTTAATGACACCGGCAGAGGCCTTCTCGGGCTCATTATGCAGGCTACCCTCTTGTGAGATAAAACCACGAGGGGGCATTAAAAATACAGAGTTTGTGGTGGAAACAAATTTGATGGCATAGGTTTTTGAGGGAGTGCAAAGAAGGGCTTCTTCATCAAAGTTTCCTCGGATGGTCACCCTGCATTTAATCAGAAAACATACGATTATAAAGGGAAAAGGCGGTGAATGAATATAAGGACAGTAGGGCAGTATACACCCACCTGTTATCCAAAATGTGATTCAACATGGTATCGTCGACTTCAAGTAAGGTGAGATCGTCGTGGGCACCGAAAGATTTTCCATATTCTATTGCAATCGATGAACTGGGTTGCAGATTCACCACTCCTTCCGCCGCTCCCACAGATTTCATCGATGAACTGGGTTGCAGATTCATCACTCCTCCTCATTTCACACCGTCATATACGCTTACATTCATACCCTTTTCCCACCCATCCTTAAATTTAATTACCCCGCTCTTAAAATTTTGCGGCCAAAACACTCCGGTCAAGGGTTTACAACTACTTTTGCCTATATCACAATCTTCAATATATCATGACCCTTACCCTAATGCCTAGGGTGACGCCACAATAAAAACACTCGTCTTACTAATATAATAGTTGGTAGTGGGATGAGTATGTTCGCTGACTCGACCTTTCCCTCTCCTCCCCATTGACTTCATTAATCATACAAAATTAACTCTAAATACATGTCTTACTACCCCAAGTCAGACATGTTTGTTCGATGCATCTTAGAATTCCTAACTCTAAGAAAACCTCATACAAACAAAAAATTAGTCTCACTTTGGTTGGTTGGCTTGGTCTGCAGTAATATATAAACCCCAATATATCTTGATCCTTATGTCAATCAAGGTGACACCACAATAGAAGTGGGCCCTCTTACTAACATAATGATTTATTGGTTACAAGATGAGTATGTTTTCTTGTTCGACCTTCCTCTATCCTCTTTTATGGCTTCATAATCTTTTAAAAAATGTATAGAATTGCCTCTAAATACATGACTAACTACCCCAAGTTGAATATGCATCTTGGGATTGCTTCTGCAACTCTAAGAAATCCCCATTCAATCAAATACTTAATCCCACATTAGTTGGTTGGCTTGGTCCGCAGTAACATATAAACCCCAATATGGCATAATATGTATGTCAATATGGTTGACGCCACAATATAAGTGGTCCTCGTACTAATGTAATGATTAATGGGTTGTGGGATGATTATGTTTTCTTGCTCAGTCTTCCCCTATCTTATTGTATGGCTTCATAATCTAAAACAAATCTATAAAATTGTCTCTAAAAGCATGCCATACAACCCCAAGTAAGAATTGCATTTTCAATGCATCTTGGAATTGTTTCTACGACTCTAAAAAATCTTCATACAATCAAAAAATTAATCCCACATTAGTTAGTTGGTATGGTCTACATTAACATATGAACCTCAATATCTCAAGATCCTTATGCCAATCGAGGTGGTACCACGATGAAAGTGGCCCTCTTACTAACATAATGGTTGATTGGTTGCAAGATGAGTTTTTTTTGCTTGTTTGGCCTTCCCTCTCCTCCTATGTGGCTTCATAATCCAAATAAAACTTGTAAAATTCCCTCTAAATACCTGCTTTACTACCCAAGTTGGATATGCATCTTCAGTGCATCTTTGAATTACTTCCATAACTCCAAGAAATCTTCAAACAATCAAAAAGGTAATCTCATGTTGGTTAGTTGACTTTGTGTACAATAACATATAAACCCCAATAGAGCATTATCCTTAAGTCAATAGGTGTGACATCACGATGGAATTGGCCCTCTCTTTTTTATCGGTAAATAAAAGGGTTGGTGGGTCCCCCATGCTTTCATTAATCATCATAAAGACAATCATTACAATAGTAATATTACTACAATGATGACAAAAGTACACAAATTTTATCAAATTGTCAAACAATTTATCACATCCTAAAACAAACCAAGAAAATAATGTTTTTGCAGCAGTTACAAATGGACTCTGTAATAACAAAAAATAGGTTTTTGTAGCAACATCAAAGAATCAAAATCTTGTACCTGAAAATCAACCTTCGCAATTTTTTGTAGATAGACCTGATGATTCATCTATCTTCATTCTCCATAAGATCTATCGTAGCGTCATCAACCCCTAAGTTTTGACAATTGTTCTATAGTAGTACTCTCTTCTGCATATTCCTCTATGAATCTCATCATGCCATATCTTCAAAAAAACCTAGTCACCAATTACCCTTTTTGCCTTACAATAACTCAAGCCAAACCTATCACGAGCATTTCACAGAACAAATCTGACAAAAATCACCTAAAAACGTCCTCCATAGCAAAGTCCTTCTTACACCCATTTGTAGCTCAATGTACTTCAAACTCCATTAAATACTCAATTTACATCCATATCCTCATTCAATATTATAGGTCCTTTCCATCCCTTTTTGAGTCATCCACAATTTCAAGTTTCAGTAAAGGGAGTAACCACTCCTTAAATGAAAAGATTTCTTCTTGTGGTAGAAAACATTTCTACCATAGTCTTCTGACAACCCATTTTTACTGCCTCTAAAGAATCTTCAAGAAAATTTTACATTGTATATTTACGGCCCCGCTTCTTACCATTTGGGGGATGATACCGAGGAATAAAATTATTGTTTGCCTTGGTTTGGGAAAGAAAAGTTATTTGGGGATCCTTTTTAGATCTAGATGATTTGGAACAAATTCATATTTAGCTAGAGATTGTTTTTTCCTTCGTCTATTGCTCACTTATCTCCTTCCTTTCGTGAGAGTTAAAAATATCTACAACAAAGTTTGCCTCCCTTTTAATCTTGTCATGCACAGAGTCCAAAATCTTCATAGCCAAATCAATATCCTCTTATGTAGTCAACCTACAGTGACTGGACTCTTCCATTCATATATCACCTTGATTTCTTTCGAGGTCTTAAGAGACCATGCCCCATCTAACTGTGAAAGTGCTTCCTCATGTGAAATTACTTGCTTGGGATGTTCCTATCCTAATCCTTTCACCATTTAAATCACCCTTCCATCACGAATTTTTATACTCTTAGCAAAACCATCCATAATATCCTTTGAAGAAGAAACACTAAAGGTAGATTTATTGTTACTTCTCATTACATCCTTTTTCCCCACTTCTTTTAAGTTTATCAGATGTTTTCTTCTATTCCAAACCAGATTAGTCCCCGAAAATCCTTGTTGGGTAAATTTGTGATCAAACATAACAAAGTGCTTAGTTGATTTTAGCCCAAAATTGTTCTTTTTCCCAAAATCTTCATATTCAACTGGTTAAACCGGTTCTTTCCCATTGATATTCAAAATTAATATTATCACTTGTTGTGGTCTCTTCTATCCTGCATGTTTTCGAACCATCCTTCAAAAATTCTTGCCTAAAATAGGGTCTTAAAACTATTAGAACATTAGTCCCCCTTTCCTGATCATCAAAATGTACCGTATTTGAGGTTTGTCCCAAAGATTTTTGATACTTCCTCAAAGAAGGTGAAGGTGTTTGACAAGGTTTCCTATACCACCAAGGATTCTCCTAATTCTAGGATTCTTTGATCACTAAGGCTTCCTACAAAGAACCATACAAATCCTTCATTTCATTTTTGTGCTCTGTAGGGAGGTTCCAAATAAAAGGGGAGTCAATCATACCATTCATTTTTCCTCAAATTTTTGAAAAGAACCATTATATTTATAACACTTCCTCTGGATCTAGAAATTATGGGTTTTTCCACATTTCCCTTCTTCTTGATATTTTCAGAGGAAAACTCTTCTGACCAATCCATATCTATTGATACCGATGTGTTTGAACCATCTTTCCTTCCCCCATAGGTCCAAAACCCCACTCCTGCGTGCATAGTGAAGCTGTCATCCACCTCCCATTCTAGATCTCCAATCGGAGAACCCTCATCCTCAATCAAAGATGTTGCCCAAAAATTCCCAATGGATTTTACTAATCTTCTTATATCCACAAATTTTTTTATCACCACTCCCAAATTTGAATGTTTCTTGTGTATAGTTCATGGAAGTGTCCCTCTTACTAACATACTGGTTGATTAGTTACGGGATGAGTATATTTTCTTGCTCAGACTTCCCTTATCCCCTTATATGGTTTTATAATCCAAAAAAGATATTATTTTCCTTTAAATGAATGTCTTCCTACCCCAAGTCAGATACTCCTCTTCAGTGCATCTTAAAATTACTTCTACAACTCAAAAAAATCTACTTATAATTAAAAAAATTAATATGACATTGGTTGGTTGGCTTGGTCCACAGTAACATATAAACCCCAATATATCATGATTATTAGCAAAGGTCCTTGGATCATAACATTGTGACTTGTAATGGGTTGTAATCTATATTAATTCATATTAAGTTCATTCAACAATACATATAAGAATTATCAAGATTTAATTCATAGTTGTGCAATAGTTACTTAGAGTACATGTTTCAAAGAAGAGATAGTGAATGGGAAAATACATAAAGTAACATGAATACTTAATACTGAATCAGAACATAGACATGCTTCAAAATGGAAGGGATTAAGATATATTTCTATTATGATCCAAGATCAACCCTCTACGCATAATGATTATATAGTTTTATACATCATGAGGTGACTATTGAGTTATCAGTCCCTTCTTCATCTTTTTATATAAAAAGAGTATCTTCACATTCCCTATCTTTTCGAAGAGAGCATTATATCTTCTACCATTTGTCTTATCTAGATTATACATTACAATGGAGTTGCAAAACCATAAAAATATATTTATGTTAGCTTTTTAATCCTTTTTAAACTCCAACACTTTCCTGAACTTAAATAATTGTCTTATCTCGAGATAAAAGTTGCTTCAGTGATATGGAAAGTTGTGTGTGCTTGTATTTTTGAATTGTGTCATATATTGATTGTGTTGCGTGGTGTGATACTTATGCTCGCATTCAGGACATCATTGACTAGTTTTCATCCTCTACACACTACTTAACCACCCTCTTAGGTTTTTAATTAAGTATACTTTCCAACAAATCGTCCTTTCATGTTTTCAATATGCAGAAACTCCCTCGCAAACTGCCCTTGCAGGTTTTCAATCTATCTGAGATTGTGTTACGCCCTTAGTCTTACGTCATATATTGGGATATATACAACCGACATGTGGCTAACATTATCTCCTAATATTCCATATCATATTTCATATGTTTAGTAGGTCGGCCTTGGTGTTATACATAATATAATAGGGTATATATGAGAGTTAGTGATGACATTCTAGATATCCTATTACAACGTTTCCAATAAATCCCACACTCGTTATGCTTGAACTCCAATAAATTTATTACTCAGTGTGTTATGCTTTCAATCTCGCAACCTGTTACTAATATTGTCTCAAGCTTGCAGGGATATGTACAACGCCTTTTCAATATCTTTAGCATCATATTCAATCATCATTTTACCTTGCATTGTATTTCTCATGTGTTTGTGTGTGTGTGTATTCATTTTGTTATTGTCCATTGTGTTCTACAACTGAGTGTTCCAATCTTAAAAGTTCAGAAGTGATTTTCTTCACTTGTGCCTCGACATGCTGCAACATTTTGCTATATTATTTCAAGAGAAGCTCTACATATTTCACCCCTTTCTTGGTTTGGGCCACATGTGCTTTGATATTCTTCACAATCTCATTCTCTTTCCAATTTTCCACCAACTTGCCTACGAGCATTGTGTTTAACTGCATTTTATCACTCATTATTTGATTACACTATGTTATCAATGACAAATTGTGGGTAACAAATGTCTTCAAATTTGTGTTGTGAAGATTGTGCAAAATCCATTTCTAATGTTACTTTATGTCTGTTTCGTTTGAAGTGTGGCTACTCTGATGTTCACCTATACACTATGTATACATGCCTTCAATATGTGTTTACAATAATAGATTTTCCAAATCTACTTCAATAGTACTCACCAATGGTGCTTGAGTAGTGGTATCTTATGCACTCATCTGGGTGATTTGGAGGCATATCATGCAAATACGTGTGATGCAGGAGGGGGAGGACTAGATTGTGTTTTTTCATGTTAGCAGTAGATTAATTACGAATGCCCACTAAAATGTTTGTGTATCCCATCCTAGGTTTATTTTGAAGATGATTGTTTGGAACTTGATGTTCTGAGATTCTGTAGCACTTCCTAGAATCAATTGAGTAGTAATTGATTACACATGCTAACATGTCTTTCTAAAAAAAATTGTGTCCTTTATGCCTCTTGTGATGGATTATAGTGTGGCATGTGTTATGAGTTTTTAGGACTTTTGTCTCATCTAGCACAATTGCTTCTGAAGTGTTATGTGCATCGTTGGCCTTTTTCTCTTGCTCCTTTTCCTTTGTGGACTTTTTTGCTTTCTATTTTTATTCTCTCTTCATCTTCATTTATTGTATCTTGTTCCTCTTTCTTCTTGTTCTTTTCCTCTTTCCTCTTGCGTCTCTTTCTCGTTTCTTCATATCATCTTCTCCTCTCTTTTGTTCTTCTCATCTTGTTTTCTTGTTCTCTGCTTCTCTCATTCTGGACTCTTCTTTATTGCTTTAATTTCTCTTCTACCTTTGACCTTGACCCTAGAGTTCTACTTATTTTTTTACTTCTCGTATTCTCCTCATATTTCTATGTTCCTCCCCACAACTCTTGGGTTTCTTCTTCCATAGTTTTCTGAGCATCGGCTTGTGTAGATGTTACCTTTTGTTGCTCATCCTCCTACACCTTACATTTCCTTTATTATTCATCCTACTTGTGAAATTTTTCAACTTCCCCTGGACATCTTCTTCTTATTTCTTATGTTGTTCATCATGTTGTTGTTATTGTGTCCCACGATTTTTAGATTATCACAGATGTTATACCCTTGCTTCTAAAAGTGGTTATCACAATTAGAGTTACTTACTAGTGTAGGTTGCATAAACATTTCCTCTTATATGTCATGTTATTGAGGAATAATTAATTCTTACCGAGATGGAGGAGGAAAAGGTGTACCTATTTTTTTTGTGGAATCAAATTTTGAAACAAATCAACTTTAATTCTTTTATGTGCCTGAGTCTTTCTACCTCTTATGTACACATTCTTCTCTTTCATGTGCACAAGTGTTGTCTTTACTTATTATGTAGGTGGTTTTTTGCGCTATTGCATCCTCTTGTGACAATGAATCATTTTTGCATTGGTATTAACTCCCCACCCTATAAGTAATGGTTTCCCTTATGATGGTGATCTCCTGCACTAGGTTGTATGGGTCTACTGTATGATCCTTTGTTTCTTGTTGGGTGTTATTGACAGGATTGCCTCGTCCTTAAATCTTGCACTTCAACCCCTTATAATAGTGGTTCAAGTTTGGGGTCAAATCATACATCCTTGAGTCCTTGGATTATATTATTCAAAATTTAATCATTCCATAAAATCCTCACAACCTATGTTAATCATGAGGGAGCATGACATATATGACATATCCACCATTTCTCCAGGACTGGTTTTTAGAGTTCATAGTTTGTGTTTTTTGTAATACTTTTCATGTGAACCATTATCTTTCTTCAAGTAGGTACATATTTTTACCCATATCTTCCAATGCCATTATGAAAAATTTATGTATTGAAACTTCCATCTTTACAAAATTTATTTTGGTGAACCAAGCTCACAATATGGAATCAATTTCCACTTACAATTGATTTTTTGGGGCTTATGTAGTGGCTTCTTCCTTTCCTTTCATATGCCTTATTGACTAGGTTCCATTTTCTTGACAGGTTGAGCTTTGACCACTTGTTGTGTAGTTCATTTGATTTGTATTCCTCCCACATTTAATTGTGTTAGCGTCTTAGTGTGCAACAACTAGAAATTTTTCAGAATCATACCATGTTTTCTACTGATCTCTACTTAATATATCTCTATGTTGATGAATAATGAGAGTGTCTTTGGGTGCTTTGTGTTGTCCCCTTCTGATTATAATGCAAGCCCATTGTGTAACAAAGTAAGTGGAATACAAATCTATGTATGCACACACTTGCTTCGGTTTCCATGGGTTTGTGTTTAGTGTATCCCTTATTCTGACAATCCATTCTCTTATATTTTGCATATCTCTATAAGTTATATATGACTTTACTGGGATGAATTTTATAAATTGCTCGTGCAGAGAGCACGCGTATTCAACTTTAATCATACCCTTCAAGGGGCACACTAGTGTGTAAAGTAAAACAATATTATAAATCATTGATACATGAATACCTTTCCCCTAAATTCTTGTTATCTTCTTCACATTGTTTTTTACTTAGTGCGTGATAGGAATTCGGGCCAGTTAAACTCATTGCCATATTCCCACATCCGCTTGTGATGATATTGTCCACTCAGTGCCCAAGAATGTTTGCTTAATTGCCTTCACATAACTTGCCAGTATCAACTAGCTATAATTTCTATTAGGGATCACACTACCACCTTATTTATGATGGCTTCTAAAGGTATTCCTCTTCCCTTGTCATAATTGATCCATATATAGTCGGAGTTGATTGTTTGATAAGCGGTCCTAATAATTTTGTAGGGGAACATAAATATGCCTTGATTCGGAGCAATCCAGTGGCTTGAGTGACTGTGGACTATGTTTATGGGCATTTTGCATCTTGCACATTGTGAACCAAATTGCTTCATTATAATACCAGCTCATGATAGTTTACATGAGCTCAGGAATGGTCTCCCATATATGGTAGTATAATGCTAGCATGATCAACAAATTGTTCCTCGCACTGGGTCCTTCTCCACTATCTTCCCTTCTGCAACTTTAGTTTGATTGCGCGCCTCTTTAGCACCCCATGCTTTTTACTCTTGTGACAAATTTCATGATGGGGTGGATCACTCCACTTTGTTTGCCTTAACATTGGAAAATCCCCATATATTCCTTCTCTAAATCACTGAGGGAAGAAATAAAATGCCTTGTTCTTCCATCATAGCTTGAACTTTAGGACTGATGGGTTGGTGAATGGGTCTGTCATTTTTGTTCTGGATGCTTTTCTTCACAGACCTGAGCTATGGTTTCAAATTTCTAGTAATCCTTCAAACTCTTTCTCACTTTGCAATTTGAAGTTTTAATCTTAGCAAATGCAGTTATCTTTTTGTGTACGGTCTATCTCTTGTTTATATCCTTTTGGATGCAAGGTGGCTATTTTTGAAGCCATTTATTTCTTGATCTACCCCCTTAATTGTATTTTATCCATTGGGATTTAGCTTGATGTGGCGCTGATTTGCCTCTTTAAGTTCACTTGTCCACTGAAGATCTTAGTTGCTTCTTCATATGTCGTCGTAACAACTTGGTGAGCTGGTAACTTTTATGATTTCAAATTTTTGAATTTGTTTTCTTCCTCATTTACTTTCTTGCTTCTTGTGCAGGTTTCCTAGACTTATTTGTTTTCTACACTTTTTCTTTGATTTAGTTCCTTCTTTCCTTTTTCGACTGTTTGAAGGTGATCCTTATAAATTTAACTAATCTAAACACACTTGAACATAACTGATCAAATAGACAAACTCCTATCTATCAAACTTGCATGAATTTTGAAACTTCATATTCTACTAATTTTCCCAAGGCCCTTATTATCACATTTTGGATGTTGTGAACTTATCTATTATAGGCTTTTAGCCTACTCCCATTCATCCTTGTCAGGTAGCAAATTTCCCTGTAGATCCACAATATAACTATTCCTTATTTGGTAATGTGGTGAATAACATAAGGGCCTTTCCATGTGATCCATAGTTTTCCCATGTGTGCTTTAAACTTGATTTCATAAACCAATACCAATATGTTCTTCTGAAATTTTTACTGTGCAAATTGTGGTCATGCAATGCTTTCTAACTTTTTTTGTGCGCTTCCTCATTCCATTGCACAGTCACCCTATATTCCTCCATTCTCATCCAATCCAACAGTCAATTTTCTATGGACTCCTTATCGCCTAATCTTGTAATCATTGCAATGCGAAGACTTGGCACAATGTATTCCATTGGTATGATTGCTTCTATTCCACAGACTAATTGGAATGGTGTTTGCTTGTGATTTTCTTATAGTTTGTTCTATAAGCCCAGAGTACTGTGGGTATTCTATCTTCCCAATCATCTCTTTGCACATTGCAGATTTTTGTTAGCACCCTTTCCAAGACTTTATTTGTGGCCTCCGCTTGTCCATTAGCTTGTGGATGATATGTTGAGCTCTGGTGGTGTGCAATCATAAACTCTTCTATGAGGATTTTAATGGTGTTATTCAAGAAGTGTGTTCCCCTATCACTAACTTTTGTGGACACCCATATCTAGTTATGATGTTTTCATACAAGAATTTAGTTGTGTCCCTTGTTGCGCAATTTGGGGTGGCTATGACTTCTACCCATTTTGTGAAATAATCAGTTTTTGTAATGATGTATCTAACTCTAGACCTTCTAGATGGTGGATGAATTGGGCCAATGAAATCTATCCCCCATTGCTCAAATGGTTGTGTGGCTAAGATCGGGTTGAGAGGCATTTCGTCTCTTTGATTGGGTTTCCCCACTCTTTAACAAATATCGCAATGTGGTGTGCGTCTTGAAACAAAGTTGGCCACCAAATTCCACTTTGCAAAATTTTCTTCGCAGTCAATTCTCTTGCAAAATGTCCTCCCATTATACCTTCATGCACTTCACACAATATTGGCTCTCATTCATGTTCCAATGCAACTCTGTGCAATACTTCATCCTTCCCTAATTTATACAAGAATCCATTTATGATGGTGTAAGGCAAAGCTTTAGTAACCAGATGCTTCTTTTCCTTTTCTATGTAGTGATCCAGTAAAATGTCATGTTGAAGGAATTGCACAATCTCTTCAAGTTGCTCCAATATTGCAATAACCCGAAATAAGTGCACATTAAGTGCATCTTCATCCAATTCCTCAGGTTATTTTCCTATGTTTATGTGGCTTAAGTGGTCGGGTCCTACATGTTCTCTTATGGGCTTAACATTTATCTTGAATCTATACTCCTGGAATAACATGAGCCATCTTGATATTCTTCCTCCTAATAATGGCTTATTTACTAGATACCACAATGCTTGATGATTCATGAAGAATTCAAATGGGCTTGCCAATAAATATTGCCTGAATTTCTAAAGTGTGAAAACCATAACAAAATCCTCTCATTCTGTGGTCATGCATTTTTTCTCAGTTGGTGATAATTTTCTGCTTACAAAATGGATAGGGTGGCCAATTCCTCCTTCCCTTGGTTGCGCAAGAATTGGTCCAATTGCGCTACCTGAAGCAACCACATGTACATGAAAAGAAATTGTCCAGTCTGGAAAAACTAGAATGGCCACACTCAATAACTTCTACTTAAATTGTGTAAATGCATTCTGAAATTCTAGGGTCCATTCAAATTTTGTGCCTTTTAGTAATAACTGCTTCCATAGGTTGAACAATGCTAGCATATCCCCTAATGAATTTCCTGTAGTAACCAGTATGTCTAAGGAATGCACAAACTTATGATGGATTTGTAGGAGGTTTGAGCCCAATTATAACCACAATTTTTGTTTAATCCACGAGAATCCCTTCTTTACAAACAATATGGCCAAGTAGTACTCCAAAAGGTGTAAAGAAAAAGCATTTCTTCAAATTTAATGCAATGCACAATGCTCTACATCATTCTAACATTAAACATACCTTAGATATATGCTCTTTGAATAAAGAGAAGATTTCCTAGTCATCCAAATATACTTCTAGGAAATCATGGATGAAATCTTAAATGCAGTGACAATGACTCTAGAGAAAATTGTACATGCATTTTTCAATCCAAAAGGCATAACCTGGTATACAAAACTGCCCCATTTAGTTGCAAAAGTTTTTTTTCTTGATCTTATTGCACAATCGGAATTTGGTGGTAACCATTGAATCCATCTGTAAACAATATATATTCATGTCCTCTACTGCTTCCAAAATTTCATCCGTGAATGGCATTGGAAACAAATCATTGACACATGCATCATTCAGAGCTCTATAATCACCACAAATTCTAATTTCTCTTGTTTTCTTTGGTTGGGTGACTACCGGGCTCACCCAATCTGATTTCTCTATGGGATAGATTAATCTCACATCCACCATGCGGTCCAATTTTTCCTTGAATTTTTCCTTCATGTTTGGGTTCAATCTATATGACCATTTCTTAACAAACATTACTCCCTCTTTTAATTAGATACACATTTCTCTTAGTGGTGGGTCCACTCCCTTTATTTCAGTGAATTTGATCTAGAAGACATATTCATAGTCACACAATAATTGTAAAATCTTAGACATCTCCTTTTCCATCCAATAATCTCCAATGGTGGCTAAATTTACTATGCTTGATGGTCCAATATCTTCTATCCTTTTGTGCATAGATTCATCGTATATTTTAGTCTTTCCCTTATTTTTGATATCTTCTACCATTCTAGACCCTTCTTTTCTTCTATATTTAGATTACACAAATGTTCCTCTTCCTCAATGCACATTTTTTCAACTAGTACAGGTTCAATACATTCTGAATCAAACATTCTGACTAACTCCATATCGTCCTCATCCACGGGTTATTATTTTTCTTCCTTACTATCTCATACTCCTTGACACACATCTACTCTATTGTACATCTCCCTTTTTATTGTTTTAGTCTTGTTGTTGTTCTCTGTGAAATTCAGCTACTTGGTTTCTTTAGGGTATGGGAATTTAGATCTCCCTTCTCACTCAATAGTTCCATGACATAAGAATGTTTTGATATTTTGAAGAGTTTCATCTACCATGGGATTACTATATTTGAATGTAAAGGTTTGAATGAATTCATGTTGCACTTATCCCCAATTGTGCATTTCTCTCCTCCTCTCCTGATGACAATACCAATCCTTCATAAATGGTGTTAGTGTTTCCAGGAAGATATGCACCCACCCCTTAGGTTTAATTTCACGTACTTTCCAAGCCTCAATGAATTCCTGAATATGAATTTATCAAAATTTCTCTGAGAAGAACTTAGGCCAATATTTAGTTAATTTGTTAGGTAAATAAAAACTTGAATACATCATACCTATTGCTTCATTCTAGCTAAGGTTCTTTGATCTATACAATGCCCATAATGTGGCTACTATTCCTTTTAGTGTATAGTCTAGTGCATTAATCCTCACGTTTTCCTGAGGTACATGTTTTTGAAATTCAACCAAGAATGCATCTAGACTAGAGGTTATGAAGAATTTCAAAGTTCATTTTTATTCTACTTGAACCATCGTCATTGGACTTACCTCATGCTCTCTACGCATCTAATGGTTCAAGCCTACATACAAATTTGTATCAATGGAATATTATAGATCCCGTGGAATATGAATTTTTCCATTTGTCTCAGTATAATCCTGATCAGGTTACACAAATGAATAGAATTGTGATATTTCAAACTTAGTTGGATACCTAATGTTGCACTGCAATTATTCATCTACAAATGGATTCTTGGTTTACATAGTAACATGAATTTCCATGTTTCTGAAATCATCTGCATTCATCTCCCTTCTGTAATACATAGTTATATCCTTTCCTTGATGTATGACCTTAAACCAACTTTAAACGTGATACAAAAATAGATACATAGGTTCTTTGGAGATCATGTATGATTTTTTTCAAACTATTTAATTATTATAACAATAATAAAATCATCGAGGTGTGATTTCATCTAATTTGTTATTGTGTTGAATGTCATATTTCCATCATACACCTAATTCTTCCCAATCAACACATGATAGTGTGTTTCATTGGTTTTCATGTCAACCATCTCAAAGTACCCTTTTAAACTTAGGTCTCCCACCTATATTTCCACATCCTCAACCCCACCAATTAGGTCTACCCTTTTATAATATGTGAGGCTGAGAGTAACCAAACTATAAGTCAAAATAGGGGCTCTCATAGGTTCCCAAGTGGACCTTAGAATCATATTAATTGTGCTTCCAAAATAAAACATCACATATTTTATTTCATATCCTCGAAAGATTATAATTAATCAAGTATCCACATCTTATGAATTATTAGTCTTTACATACCAAATAGGTTTCTTTACTTGAACTGATCCACTTGATGCACTCTCTCTTGAGTTAGTTGGATATGTTCTATGAAATATCCTCATTACGTAGAACATATACTATGCTCAACAAATCCTGCAGTGAACAACCACCCCTTCCTATTTTAGAATTCTTATCATTTAGCCATAAATATGTGCTTCTGATTCTCCTATATTTTGTGCATTAACATTTCTATTTTGGATTGAGTGAAGCAACCCTTTGGCTTCTTCAAGTAGTGAATTTTCCTTCCTTAGGTTGGGGTAAGTTTCCTTATGTACTCATTGTATTTGGGGCTCCATTAGAAGATCCACATGTTCCAAGCCTTGTTATTTTCTTTGCAATGTGGCAACAAATTGGAGATTTCTAGTTTCTCTAGGTACCACATTAATCATCTTGACATTACACAGTTACTTTTCTTTTCTTTGTTTCTCCAATGCAAGACAATATTATGTGTTATATTGCGCATGCACCCTACATTAGGTGTAAAAAAATTCTTGCTTTGGATTCAAATTATAATTTCACGCAATGTGATTTGGTTCTCCAAACAGATATAAAATCACCTCCTATTGTTGAGGTTGGAGTCTCATCCTCCTTTATTGGCTTCTGCCTTAATAATCTCCTTGTGGCGCACCATATAGCCTCCATGGAGCATTCCAACCTTAGCTCTAGTCTTGATATCCTCCATATGGTGCTTGAGGTGAGTGTACTTTCCATCCATGTGATTATTGTGCCGAAGTAGGTGCTCAACTCATATTATTTTACAGAGATGGTGGGGCCCAACTCATACTATATTGTGGAAATTGTGGTATCCATTATGGGTTTTTCTACGGTGACGAAGGAGCCCACTACACATTTTTTCAAGGAGAGGAAGCCATCTCTATTTCTATTACATTTGGTTGCACCTTTGTGGCCAATCAATTTTTTACTATGAAGAAATTCTTGGTAAATTATTCCTTCAAATCCATCAAAGCTCTAGAATCCTTAGCTTCACGCGTAGTAGATTTACAAAATATACATGCCACCTTCCGAGGATGTATGGCACGATGTTGTAGCAAGTGGCAATTGTTAAGTGAGTTTCCACATAACTTACATACTTCACAATAATTTATTTGTTCCTCTGACTTTATCTTGGTGCAGTCATTCTTGTGGTGTCCTTCATCTCCACAATATGTGCACCATATATTGAGCCTTTGTTTCATTCCCACATGTAGTTCCTCCAGTCTACACATTATTGCATCTAATTTTGCTTTAGTTTTTTGGTTGGTCATATTACTTTCTCCATAGTCAATTTTCTCCACCTAGATTATTGCTTCAATAGCCTCCGATTTCATTCAATTTTTTTTTATGAAATTGTAAACTTGGTCATCTTGTGTAATCCCTTCACAAATATATTAATTTATTTGATCCATCAAAATTAAAATTGGCTTTGTTCATCACATCTGAGAACCTCATGTCATACTCCATGACAACCTCCCTTGGTATTTGCTTGATGTCCTTTAAATCCTAAATTTAGTCTCCCATACACATTTCTATCTTTTGAATTCTTGTGTGAGTGCATTATGCACATCCTACAATATTTGCACACTAATATTTCTTGAGTATATGAACTACAAGGCTCTTCCATGTGGTGCCCCTATGATTTCACACTTCTTTGTGGGTTCATTTGTGACCCATGTTGCTCCCCTATGCATATCACAAGTTAGCATGTAATGTTTGGGGTCAACAAACTTGTCATAAGGTTGTAAACTTGTATAAGGATTAAGATAATGTGAAATCTTTCCTCTCATTCCCAACTGACTTCCTAACTAAATTCACATAGTAGTATAACTCAGATTATGGATTTACTTGTGCACATGGCTAATTGATGCTCACACAAGTACTTATGTTAGCCTTATTAGATTCTATCTTCTTTTATTTTGATTCATCAACTCTAGAAGCTAACTCTGTCTTTTGAGCTTACAAAACTATTATTTCTACACTCCCTGCTCCTGTCACAGTTTCCCCTTAATGTAATCTTGCACAATGGAGGGTTGCACAATGATAACTCTATTTCCTTGGTAGCTTCTTCCACATCTATCTCTTCTACTCTTAAATTCAATATTGTCTTTACTACGTGCAACTGGCTTAATATTCACCATAATTCTTGTAAGATTTCAAACTACTCCAAGTTGTTTAGAAAATCCCACACAATTAATTCTCTATTTGGATCTTGGGACATATATCCTAGAAGAGGGGCACTATCATCTTCTATGGGCCTTTGCAAATTTACTCGAATTTATTCAATGCGGACTGCCCTTTCTTAATTTTTGCAATACCATGGTCTCCATGATGGTTTCTTTCGGTTCAATACCAACTACTTCATGAATCTACTTATAATAACTTCTATTTTCCTACCTTTGACTTCCCCATTTGGTTCTTTAGTTTCCTCCTTAACTTCACAATTAGGGTCCACACCTCACTGTGTGTCCTCTTGGTCACTTTAGCATTTTTATTTGATAATATCTTTGGATTCTCTAGGAGGCTTCCTTCCTCCTTATTTGGCTACATTCCCTACTTTACTCATATTCATAGCTGGTTTCTTCTTCCCTTTAAAAATATTGGAACTTCCCCATCTATTGCATTGTTTGAACTCTCTTAGCAGTCTTTTAATCCTTATCCTTGCTCATCTATGATCCTTTTTAGACCCTTCAAGAACCCTCTTTAATTATGGCCCCTTCTACTTTATCTTTTCTCTTTTAGGATTACATCATTTCAGTTCCTACCCGACTACTCCATACTATGTGGAATTGGCACCATAGCCTTTTCCATAGCTAGCATCTTGAATAACATGGTTAGTTGTCTAAAAATTTTTTGTCTTAATTTAAATATAAAATGTGCTTTAACAAAATCAAAATAAATAAAAAATGTACAAAATTTTTAGTTATGTACTAGTCAATTGTGGTTTGCATCTAGTGGTCAACAAAATGGGTCCATGGAATATCCAATCTACGTAACATATCAAATTTTTCCTCCATCTATTCATATTCCTCTCTGTGTTCTTGTATAAAGTAGTCAAATTTCAACCGAGATAACCAATAAGCTAACTACTTGGGAAGTTTGCACTAAAAAATTTCATGAATGTTTCCATAAATGTAATCCAAATCAATCTTTTCAACAATAATTCCTGTCATAGTCTCTTCAAATTCCACAAATTATTTCATCTTCTCTTATAACCATTGTTCCACATCTTTTTCCCTAGAAACCATATTAACATTTTAGGGTCTTGGAAATCAAACCATTGTTGGTAGAGGTCCCTAGATCATGACATTAGGAATTGCAACATGTTATATTCTATATTCTTTCATATTAAGTTCATTCAATAGTATGCACAAGAATTATAAATACTTAATTTATAGTTTCACGATAACTACTTAAAGGACATATTTTAAGGATGTAAGAGATAATTAATGGGAAAATACAAAAAGCAATGAAAATACTTAATATTGAATTAAAACATAGACATGCTTTAGAATGGAAGGAATTAAGATAGATTTCTATTAGCATACAAGATCTACCCTCTATGCATAACACTTACATAGTTTTATACATCATGATGTGTCTGTTGAGTATCATTCCTTTCTTATTTTTATACAAAATGGGGTTGTTTGCATTCCATATCTATTCAAAGAGAGCACTATATCTTCTATTATTTGTCTTATCTGGATTATACATTACAACAAGATTGTACAATCATACAAAAAATATTTTTATTGGATTTCTAATCCTTTTTACACTCCAACAATGATCCTTATGCCAATAGGGGTGACCAAAAATAGAAGTTACCCTTTACTAACACAATGGTTGATTGGTTGTGGGGTAAGTATGCGTATTTTCTAAACCTTACCATAACATCCTCTATGGCTTTATAATCTAAAAAATTACTATAAAATTACCTATAAATACATGTCTTACAACCTTAAGTCATATATGCCTCTTTAGTACATCTTGGAATTGCTTCTACGAGTTTAATAAATCCTCATACAATCACAAAATTAATCTCACTTTAGTTTTTTGGTTGGTTTGGTTTGTGGTAACACATAAACCCAAATATATCATGATCCTTAATTCAATAGTGGTGAATCCACTATGAAAGTGGCCCTCTTATTAGCATAACAATTTATTGTTTGTATGATGAGTATGTTTTCTTTCTCATCCTTTCCCTCTCCTCCTATGTGGCTTCATAATCCAAATAAATCCTATAAAATTACCTCTAAACACATACCCTGCTACCCCAAGTCTGATATATCTCTCTAATGCATGGTGTAATTGCTTCCATAACTGTTAAAAATCCTCATACAATCGAAAAATTAATCCTATATTGGTTGGATGGCTTGGTCTGTAGTAACACAAAAACACAAATATATCATGATCATTATACCAATATGGGTGACATTGAGATGGAAGTGGCCCTCTTACTAACATACTGGTTGATTAGTTACAAGATGAGTATGTATTCTTGATCAACCTTCCCATCTCCTTATTTGTGGCTTCATAATCTGAATAAAATATATAAAATTGCCTCTAAATGCATGCCTTTCTACCCCAAGTTAGATATCAACCAAAATCATTTAAATAGTTTGATTCAATGTTGCATTTTTTTTACATTTTTGTGTTGTTGGTGGGTCGCATTACAAAGGAAGCATGTTGTTGACAAGTCATGGAGAACTATTTTTCATTGTTGGAGGGTTGCATTGAGAAGAATGTGTTGTTGATGGGCCACAAGGTACTAAAGAGTCTTTATGCAAGTTGTAAAAGTCAGTCTTACAAGCATTGGTGGGTTTGAGGAATCTATGGAACACTAAGGAATTCACACAAAGCTATAAGGATTTGTGTAAGCCTAAGGATGTTGCACAATACTATGATTTGATTTTAAAATTCATGAAGTATTGTTTGGAGTTTTGAAATATTATAATGAGGTTTGAAAGTTGTGAAACATTAAAGAAGGATCATATGAAGTCACAAAGCTTGAAAAGGATGATAGTGTATATACTGAGTTCTTCAGACCCCAGTTTCGTACTATTTTAGGATTTAAGTTTATGGCTTTGATTGGCTAACTAAACAAAGGCCAATTACCATACAGAGTCATTTTAGAGTTGTGGCTAGAGTTCACGGTGAAATTTGTGAATTTAAACAGAGTGTAGATGTGAGCCTAAGGCTCAAAACATAGTATGATAATATAATTGTTTCTTTATCAATTATTTTGTTTGTGTGTTATTCCTATATGAGTATATGAATAAATCTTGTTGAGTTGTATTATTTTGTTGTTGAATTATATTTCCATGTTATCACATGCAAGTTTGTATGTTATTTGTGCATGGTTTTGAAGGTTGTATGTTGTAAGATAACTCTTCATTAATAACCCTTACTGTGTATGTGTTATTTCGTACCATAGCAAGGTTTTATTCCTTGCGAGTGGAGCGTGTATACACCTAAAACTAACCATTATTAATTTTAATAATGTATCCCTCCAAATATAACTAATATTTTATCATATTATGCTAACACTATCCCAATCCCATCCTTTTAATATTTTAATTAATCTCGCTTAATATTGAGTTAATCCCATCACCCAATTCATGAATTTTATATTCCTACTTAGACCACCTACCCTACTAACTACCATCATTAACCCTTCATTAGCCACTAATCTAATATATAATTTTCTAAACTAACCCCTCTCTCTACTACCTTAGATTTATCAAAATATAGGATGCTCCACCACCTTCCATGAATTTTAAAGTCATGGAAATATCCATCAACCTCTTGAATCATCTCATCTCTTCTCTAAAAATTGATCTTCATCCTACTTGGATCAAGATCAACCATCCATTATTATATAAAATCCTCCACCACCCTCCATGCATGGCCAACTTATAGAAGCATTGGAAAACTCCACTAACTTGAAGACTTGTCAAGCATCCAATGACAAAGTTCTACTGCATTTGGAAGCCATCAAAAAGAAATTGATAAAGCAAGTATCAAAGAAATTTGGAGCAAAAGAATTCCAATAAAGAGCAATTAGAATCTAAGGGTAAATGAGGTAATTTCTCTTGTAAAACTAATTATCTTGGATCAATTGTTTCTCACACCCAATCTAAGGTGTTGAGTTTAGTTCTAAGTTGAAGTTCTTGATTTCTTCTCATGGCTTTTGTTGCGTGCTCTTGAACTAACCTTGACACATTTTGGCACAAATGTTGGGATTACCACTCACATTTTATCATTTATTCCTTATTTTAGAACCTCATTAACAATTTATGAAGCTATCAAAAACTTAAGGGTGCAACATTTAGAGAATATTTTATTTTTTGCGACTATTAACATCGTACTTGCATATACTAATGTCATTTTTTACAGGATATATTCATTGTTGTGAACTTTGAATAGGTTTATAGGTGAGCTTCATAATCATAATTTCCCATGTAGTAATCATCATCGAATACGTCATTATCACCCGACCACATTGTAATCATCACCAACTGCATTATAATTTCCATTGACTATGTCATTTTCATAACAAAAGGTATAAGACTCTATTTTTTTTAGTTTCTAATCACTCTCTAATTATTCAAATAGCTTGCAACTATTTATTATGATATTATCTAGCCAAAATTCTTACTTTCACATTTTGGTTCTTTATTTTTCTTTGTTTTTGTCTAAAAACCTCTCAATATCATAATCAACATCAACTACATCGTATGTATTTACTTTAGCTGCATCGTTCTCACTTTGAATTATGTCATTTTATTAACCATGCTTGTACAGGTAACCACATCATTTTAAATATTTACCTCATCCTTTTAGTGTTTGACCATGTCATTTTAATAGGGCAATGTCATTTTCATCCTTAACATCATCATAATTTCCATGTGTAATTTTGTTTTTATGACTATGTAGGTTTATCTGCTTGTTTAAGACCTAACTTGATTCCAAAATACGAAATGAGGATTTTGTAGGTTTGAACAGTCAAAGAGTTAGCATAAAAACCATATATTTATTTATAAATTATTTCCTTTGTGTGATTAAATTTTTTTATATTATTGTATCTTGTTTGTTGTGTGTTTGTAACCCGAAACTACCTTGTACCACTCGGTGATCTTGGGGATAAAAAATAACCCAAGTTCCCTTTTTTCTTTCTTTTAAGGTGTAACATGATGTGGAATTGATCCTTTATACTTACCATAGTCCTTAGAGTCTTGTGATGCAAATTTCATCACCACTAACGAAGACACAACCTATGTTCTGATGTGGTATATGAATTCAAGGACAACTATTATTGTTTGCTAAGTGTCCATTTATTTTAAAAGCAACATGAAGTGAGGGGATTTCATGTCCCAATGCCTAGGCCTCAAACAAAATTCTTACAACATGGAATTGGGGTCCATGTATTTCAAGGTATATAAGGGATGCAACTAGTTGAGCCTCGTTCAACCTAGCATAATACCTTTCGGCTGTAAACAATTAGTAGTGCAAGGAGCACAACACTCCCAAAGAAAATCACTTTGTACCGCATAAAGTGAGGGTTGGGGGACCAATCTAATCACCACTTTATATGAGATATATTGGTAGGATACTAGTTGCGTTGCACACCCACTTACTACTAGTATAGGGATTGTGACTTCCATGATATTGTTTATGTGTTGTGTGAGACCAATGTGACACCTAACCTTACTCCAATCACATTCAACCCTAATCATCATCTATTCATCTCTAAACTATCAAAATCAAGACCATCTTCCCTCAACTCATACTTACCCACCACCATCAATCTACGATCAATCATCACATTTATACTTATCAACCTTGTATCAATTCTCTTACTACAACATCCCAATAAGCTTGTTGTATCATCCAAAGTCCTAAATCACTTCACATACTTAACTTCTCCCACCTTACCTATTCTATCTCATATCCCTCTCCACTCATTCACCTTCACCTCTTCTCTATCATGATTCAACTTCGAATCATTTGTAATATATTTCCAAGATTTGTTATAAAGCTACATCTAAAAGCTAATATATAACCCTCATCAATGTTTGGAATTCGGGACTGCGGAATAGTGTTATGATTTAACAACAAACAAAATCATGCACACATGATCTAAACGATTCCCCAAAATCTATAGTAGTGGAAGTATAAACTATAATAATCCAAATCAAAACAAAGTACACATACATAACACAACATGTACTGTGGTTCACCCAATGTGGGCTACGTCCACCAAAGATAGAGATCTCATATATATAATATAACAAGAATACAAACCAACTCTTCAATAAAAGAGTACAATGCATCTCTCAAAGAGTATCTCCTCTCCTCCAAATATCTAATCAGATCTCCATGAGTGCACTACAATGGTGCCTCCAAACACCACCAACAGATCTCACATAACCCATAACTACTACTTCTTTGAACTACTAGTAATTTTTTTGTGGATTTGGGACAAGACCTCTTGCATGGGTCTACAAATGTGCAACCATGACTGTGCACCAAGAAGTAAGTTTGTCTCTCCATCACTGCATAACCTGTGCAAACATGAAGAAAACATACTCTACATTATCTAGATCTACATGGATCAACAATACAATATGATCTCATGGATCTACAGTACAAGACTAGATCTACATAGATCTATAATACAAGATCTCACTAGCATGTGGATCTACAAGAAGAAACTCTATGTGCTTTGCATTCTATGCAAGTCATTACAATGAGACAATAACTATATAAAGGAAATACAGTAGAAGATGTTACCCTCTTCTCACCATTTAGATGTACCTGTTATTTCCTTCTGTCCAGCTCCTCTCCATGGAGACTCTGTCTTCATGAAACCTGTTCTTTCTTTCTTTTATTCTTCTTCATCCTCTCAATCTAGGAGAATCAAGGATCTAATTCAATCCTTCTCTTAATTTTCCTTCTAACCCTAGCTTTCATGCTTATATAGGCATATACAAACTTAAGGCACAATAGCCATGCATTTACAATCAATACATCTTCTTTAATGCTAAAAATACATCAAATTCCCGAGAGTTAAATAAAAATTTCACTCACAGGTAACTGGCGACGGTTACCTTGATCGATGGTGGTTCATCTGCTGATCGATGGTGGTTAATATGATGACCGACGCCGGTTACTTTGTAAACCAATATCCAATCATCAAATCCATCTTATTAATTATAAGCTCATATATACCCTCTTTTCAACAATCAACCTTGATCAAACAAAAATGGTTATTACTTAGCTCATATTAAAATAGAATTTTGAATCAAGTATTTACCAAATATTTCACCACTTTCTCTCAACTTCTACTCACATCCCAAAATAAGATTAATATTTTATCACACAAGAGCAAACGACACACAAAACCCGCTATTGACTTCGAATGGGAAATAATAACACAAACAATGAAAATACCCTCGCAAATCCTTGGGCTAGTAACCAATTGTGCAAAGATGACGAGGAAAGCCTAGTAAATCATGAAGAAAAGGTCCAAGGTATTCAGAATGTCTCGCTCTCCACCGTACAAGGTAGATGCAAACTCGATCAATACCTCTATGAAAATAGGGATGACCTCTTACAAGAGCTTCTCAAATTTGGAGCCTAACTTCTACCAAATTACAACCTGTTAGGAAATAAGGGATAAAATATGCGGAACAATCCCTCATAGAATCGTAATAGTAGAAACAAATAAGTAGAAAAATATTACAGATCTCAAATAAAATTACAGAATAAAATTACACGACACAAAGAGACAATATTTAACGTGGTTCACCCAATTTGGGCTATGTCCACCAAGAATCACTTGCTCATATTTTATTACAAGTCACCGCTCTCTCAATACAATACCCAGATCTGTTTGGAGCTATGCTCAACAAACTCTATAGAATTCACACCTGAATTCAAAACACATTTGTAATGTTACATTATACCTACCATATGCATAAAGCCATATAAGTAGACAACCGCTTAAGCAGTTTTGCAAAACCGTGGGTATTAAAATCATGGGCCAAAACCGTCCCATAAACATATGGGTCAAAAATCCCACCCATATGAGAAAAACATGTTTCCCAATTGATCGAGCACGTTTTAAGGCCCAATTTTTTTCGGGGGCAGCGCCCTGAACCCCAGTGTTACAACTGTGGAAAGTGTACAATACTCTTAGTGTACAATCTTTAACACTTTCTCACATGAAAACAGGCTCCACAACCTAACAATTTCCCACTTGGAGACTAGTTTTCCTCTGAGCAAGCTTCTCAACCCTTCACTAGTTTCCGTGAAAACCAACCAAAGCTGAACAAAACTTCAGTTTTTCCCTTGTGACCACCTTAGTCATCATGTTTGCAGGATTCTGACTAGTATGAATCTTCTCTAGCTTCAAATTCTCTTCCTCCAAAGATGTCCTGATGAAATGGTACCTTAACTGTATATGCTTCATCCTAGAGTGGAAAGCAGAGTTCTTCACTAAGTGTATAGCACTTTGACTATCACTATACAACTTTCCTTCCTCCTGCTTATGCCCTAACTCCTCAAGCAATTGCTGTAACCAAATCATTTCTTTGCTTGCCTCTGTGGCAGCAACATACTCAACTATGTGGTTGACAAAGCCACCAACTTTTGTAGTCGTGAAATCTAGCTTACTGTTGTCCCACCTACAGTGTAAACATAACATGTCGTGCTCCTCCTGCTATCTATATCTCCAGCCATATCCGAATCTACATAACCACACAAAGTGGTGTCTGATCCACTATAGCACAAAACTGTCCCCATGGACCCTCTCAAATATTGAAGGATCCACTTTACTGCCTGCTAGTGATCTCTACCTGGATCACTCATAATTCTACTCATTGTTCCCACTACATGGGAAGTATTAGGCCTGGTGCACACCATGACATACATCAAACTGCCAACCGCTGATGAGTAAGGTACCTTGGACATCTGGTATCTCTCATGCTCTGTCTTGGGACATTGCTCCTTTGATAACTTGAAATGGCCTGCCAAAGGAGTCCCAACCGGTTTAGCATCTTGCATATTAAACCTCTCCAAGACTTTCTTAATGTACTCTTCCTGAGATAAAGTCAGCTTCCATTCCTTCCTATCCCAAGATATCTTCATACCAAGGATTTGTTTGGCTGCCCCCAAATCCTTTATAGCAAAGGATTCACTTAGCTGTTTCTGGAGTACTTTTATTTCCTGCATGTTTTTACCTGCAACCAACATGTCATCCACATACAGAAAAAGGATAATATAACTGCCATCCTCAAATATAACCTTGCTCCATCATGAAGCTATCAAATTTCTTATACCATTGACGTGTAGCTTGTTTCAAGCCATACAAGCTCTTCTTCAGTTTGCACACCATCTCCTCTTTACCTTTGAACTCATAGCCCTTTGGTTGCTACATAAATAGTTCCTCCTCCAAATCACCATGGAGAAATGCAGTCTTTACATCAAGTTGTTCTAAGTGCAAGTCTTCTGCTTGGTGTCCCCAGATTTCACCTTGAAATATGAGACTACCCCATGTAAAAATTTTCATACTTTTAAAATAATGGGTCGTTTTGTGTTTTAATTGCCAGAAAGTGTCAAGATATTCCCAGAGAGTTATATTAGCCAATTTCACCAAATACTGAGATGCCTGAAATCATTATAATCTGTCGCTGGGGTTTACCTGCGGAATTTTTTTATTTAATTATTATGAGCTCCGTTTGAGGAAAATTGTGCTCTGGTTTAACCATGTTGTGGTCGTACATGTCAATATTCCCATATACCAGTAGGGTTTTAACCAGGAATGAATCATGGGCTTTATCTGTGACTTTTGGCAACATTTTGCGTTTTTGGTGTTTTCCCCTTTTTTTTTAGTGAAATTTTTCTAGGTCAATTCCTTTGTTGGTTTAGTATGTTTTCTTTCCTAGAGTATTTGGAGATCATCTACGGACGTTATGCCAGAAGCAATTTGCCACATGAGGTATGGTTCTCTCTAGAAAGACGAAGTTGTGCATAGAAAAGGCCTCTTCTAGGAAGGTCGCATTTTTGAGAAAGGGAGGTTTTAAGCTACAATGGGATTTTTAGTAGCAGCAGGCAAGTGAGAATTTTGTACCTACCTGACAGGGTACTTTTTCCCATGGAAGCAACGCCACTTAAGTCACAATGGGAAAATTAGAGGCAGCAGGCAGGCGGGAATTTCTTACCTACCTTGCAGGATAAAAATTCCCATTGTGAGATAAAAGAAAATCACTTAAGGCATTGATGGGAATTTCTTACCTGCCTTGCAGGGTAAATAATCTCATTATAAAAGTCAAACCGTTTAAGTGGATCATAGGATTTTTGGAGCTGCGGTGTAGAGTGACTAATCCCTTTAAAAATTGGCTTTTAAAAATAGAAATGGGCTATGTACAGAAGTGCGACCCCCTTTTGGAATAGAGGGACAACTTTAATTGCATTCATTAATTAATTCTATTTCCAAATTTGGCGCCCAAACATGAGGAAAAGTCAACAAGGAAGAAGAGGATAAAGGAAATTAGAAATAAAATTCTAAAATTTAATAAATTTAATTTATTTAATGCAGCGCCCTCTCATGCAAAAAAGTGTGACCCATATTGAGGAGAAATAATACTTTTTAAATTATTAATTAATGGAATTAATTCCTATTTTTGGTGCATAAAGTCAAAGCACACTATGAAGTCAATGTGGACTGGAAGTAGAAAGCTAAAATTAAATAAATTTAATTTATTTAATGGCAGCCATGAGCATGCAAAAAATAGGCGCCCAAATTGAAGAGAAAAGCATGTTAATTAATTAATTAATTAATTGTCAGGAATAGGAGAGACAATTATTAATTATAGAATGGTGAAGGTTATATAAGAATGGGCTGCCATAATGATGAATTAATTAATTATTTAGCAAGGAAGTGTAGCCCAGACAATTTTGGCACCTAATTAAGGCGGAATTTTGCACAGAAGAAGGTATTTTTACTGTTGGAAGGCTTCAAAGTTTGGCACCTAGGTTTGAAGGAGTTTGAATTAATTCTAATTGATTGTCTGCATAGTGTTACAAGTGCTTAGGTGAAATTGAAAAAATTCATACTTGCTTTGCATGCAAACGAAACATCAAATTTTGGGGCAGCAGACTTGATATATGCATATTTTTATAATTAAAATCAAGTGTTCATGTTCTGGTTACCATCTTTGTCTAAATTAATTACAGGAATTCATTATAGGTGATTTTATAAGAGAAAGGGAGCTTAAATCAATGTCCAATACATTGAACATATCCTTTGAATCTAAAGAAATCTCCAGATTTACACCGGTTGTAAAGAATTCTGGCCGAATAAAGAGAAAAATAATTGCTCAGACAAAGACGGATACGGCCATGGAAAAGCAGGATGAAAAAGAAAGCTCATTAGAGTCATGCATCACTTCTAGGTTTGCTGACATTGGAGATACAGATCTAGGTCCAGAACCTCTTTCTGAACTGATTGATAGATCCAGAGCTGGAAAGACTTCTCTCATGCGTGCAGTCAAAAGTAGTGGAATCATTCGAGCTTCAGCATTCCCATCCATAGCTCAGTTACCAGAATTCGTCATGGAGTGTGCTAGGTCTTACCACCCACTATCTAGATCAGTTCGAGATGTTGCGAGGAAGACAATAATATGACTAGATGCACAGTTCATCAATTATTGTCTGAAAATTCTAGCATGACAGGTGGTGAATACTATTAGCATACAGGATGTCAACAACAGATGGGAAAAGCATAAATACTGTGTGGGCATCATGAACAACAGATACATGAAGAAGCCCAGATCTCCATCCAAGTTCCCGAGAACTCTTCCATGATCCAATCTGGTATAAGAGGTGCATGACATTACCAAATTGTTATGTAGGATAAATGGTGAAGCTAATGCTCACAACTTCCGCACGTGGATGTATGTTTTCATCAGGACCATTGAAATCAACAAAGCAGATTCAATAATCAATTGGTCGAAAATCATTAGTGACAACATCGGTGAACAACTCAGGAATGTGAGGCATAATTACAACTTCAAAATGACTTCGTATTTGGTATATGCAGTAGTTTCATAGGGTGTTTTCTCCAAGCTAGATAATGTGGTGTGCTTTCCAAGGATCCTATTTTTTAGTGTTATCCGCAGCTTACTGTGCCCGCATGCCATAAAGATTACAAGGTGGTCAACGATGGATTCTTCTACAGATTCATTTACAGGCTAGACGATGACCTTGAGAAGGTGTGTCCAAGATTGGTAGTATCTTCATCCAGTTCATGGACTTTACATACCTCAGGGTCACTGACTTTTCAGGAGAACCAATCAAGTTGCCCAGATATCCAAGTGATAGATTGGTCATCATGGAACTGAGCTGACAACTCATGGAAATGTATGACCTATAGAAGAAACGACACAAGTCTATAGGCTTCTTCCCGATCACAGTGGCCTATTACAGCTACCAGATTATTCTTAAAGCTCGAAGAATTGAAGCAGAGATGTTCTTTGAGTATGAGCAAGAGTTCTTCCTAGCATGGTTGAACTTTGATCCATTTGTAGTGGCAAGGAAGAAAATATCCCAAGAGTATGCACATGTGCCTTCATTAGAAGATTTCTAGATGAAGTGCAGAAGTGAGTACAAAGTTAGAAAGAAATATTTCAGCAGGTTATCAGCGCGGCAAGTGTTTGACTTTGGATTAGCACAGATACCTATGCGGATCTTAAAGATTATGGGCATGTGTTACTTGACGCATACCATCAAATGGGAGGAGATAGAGACTGTACTTCAAGAGAGCATAGGTGGTTGTCATACGATGGGGGAAAGGTATGCCGCCGTTCTGGTCAATACTTCAAACTGGTTATCTGACAAAGGGATATTGCCTTGATGAATCATTGATGAATCAGATCAAAGGGAAACTTTGGCACAGGAGATTCCCTCAAAAGGAAGCACGAAGGAGAGAGGAGCAAAAGGCCTGAAAATATTGAAGTGCACATAAGGTCTCATTCGAAGGAGAAGATCACTTCTACTTCTATGGTGTTAGTTCCGACTTCTCCAGCATCAAGTGCTTCACTGACTATTACACCTCAGCAATATACTACCATTCCTCTGTTGAATTCAGTAACATTCATCTTTTCTCCTTAGCTACTTCATTCAGCACCTCTTCTTGAAGAAATGTTGAAGTTGCAGATGGAAGAATTTGAAAGAGCTTTATCTTTGGACAATTTTGAGGATGGTAGCCACAACACTATAGCAGTTTAAGATGGAGAGGAATCAGAGCACAAGATGGTGGTACACTTGGTAACTTCTCATTCTTTGAGAAGTAATTTCTTAGAATGGTTGGCTTCGCAATTAGTTCTAGAGGCTAGAGAGGAAATCAACTTGGAGGAACACGACTTTCAGTTCCTTCCTAAATCTAGGAAAAAAAGAAAGAAAACCTAAAGTTGCTAAGGTAACTTCAAGGTTAATCATTGAGGAGTCGAGGTAGAAGTTCGCTGAGATGTCAGTTCTAGCAAAAGGGAAGAAGAAGGATGAGCTCAACGGTAAAAGATATAATAGTGACCAGAGTACCCCTAGGTAAAGCCACCACAAAAGGATTGAAGCAAGACACGCAGACATTGATAGATGTTTTATCCCTTAGGCTTGACAAAGAAAAAGGCAGAGAAAGTTGAACTTCAGAAGTAGGTGTCTCAATTGTGCGAGATTATTACCAAGGTTGCCAAATCTTCCACTCAGCCAATTTTAGCACATAAGCAGGTGATTGATCATCTGATGCAAAAAGTGGAAGATGCAAGTAACTAGGTTAAAGCTATCGACGAATGGAAGAGTCTAATTATTCACCAGGCTTTTATACAACTCGGAGAGGTGTCAGCCCGCCTAAAGGTTATGAAAGATGCATCGGTTCAACTGAATCAATTGGTGACGTAAGCACGATAGACATGAACACGGTTGCTGAGAGTAACCTAAGTACTTTGGTCGAAATAAATAAACTACTGAGGGAGGTTTTGATTGCAGAACGGATTGTGCCCGATGCAGATCAGTTAAAAAGGGGAAGCAACTTGAGTTTACAGTGTCTTTTCTATTTGGAGATCTATCGAATTATGCTGAAAAGGATGCAGGACACTTGAGAGTATGGCATCATCTTTGCCGAACAATATTATTTCTTTCACCAATGAGGAAGTGGTCGGGAACGTTTCTTCATACACAAGGACCATTCCTATAAAAGTGCCTGATTCCTTGGAGGGATCTCTTCTGATGGTGCAAGGGGGAATTGATGGAGTCTGTTAGGCCTTTCAGGATGAATTCCATCGAGTAAGCTGGTGATGTTGTAGTCAGATATTGAGAAGTTTAGGCCTAGCTTAGAGGATGTTGAATCATGCATCAAGGTATTGAACGAAGGTTTGCTGCAATTCAGGATGGAAAAGGAAGTTGTGGTTAAGATAGATGGGAAGTTGTTGAATTACATGTTTGACAAGTATATTCAGTATCAAAACAAAAATAAGATATAGATGTTACAGCTGGTGAATTTTTCTTCTTCTACTCTTTCTTATTCTATTTTCACATTCCCAGATATAATTGTAAAACTTTAAAGTTATTGGTTTTGAAACCATTAATTTTAAGTTATGGGGAGCGATTTTATAAGTTGGGTGACAGATGTGTATAAGTTTGACTATGGATCCAGATGCATGTCACTTGAAGAGGAATTAGAGGAGGATGATTTGCCAGATGTTATCTTTACTTCTTGTTTATGTTCTAGTTAAGTTGAGTTTCCCATTTGTATTTTCCCTTCTACATTATATAAGTAGAGGAAGAACCTTCGGGTTAAGGATCAGAATTTGTAAGTAACATTCTTGTGTTCCAGACTTTGTGCTGAAATCCCTGATAGCTATTTGAAGCAAAGGAATAGAAAGGAGTAGATTTTTAGAGAACTTTGTGTCACGGTGCATTTTGTTTCTAGATTTTATCTTAGATCTACTTATAAACTTTGTGTTATTTTAAATCTAGATCTGAAAGCTTCTTTTTCTTATAATTCTATGTGTTAATATCTATTGGTTTTGTCTACGTGCATACAATCAACTCTGTGATCTATTGATTGGGTTGCACATCTTCCCTCTTTCCTTCCTGTGTTTATATTATTTCCTTCTTCATTAGATATTTCCTTTCTTTAACATCTGCTTACTTGCTGCAAAACTATATAACTATGGTTCATGAGCTACATGGTTAAAGTAAAACCCCCAAATAGATACTAGCATATTTTATTGACAAATCTTACACAGGAGCCTCATTGGTAAATAAGGGAGATTTATCTCATGATTGCCTAGGTTTTTAGCTATGAAGAAAATCTAGCCAACATTGCTGCAACTATTCCTAGACTAGTTCTAATAGAAGTCATTTTTACTACAGGAGAAAAAATATGAATTTAAGTATATACCTTCGTAATATCTGTGCATTAGCATCTTGACCTCCAATCAAGTCAAGTATGTGTTCTTGCGACCTACATACTAATGTTGACTCTGGAACACCCACTTATTCAAGGAGTGCTCATCAGCCTAATCGTGTAGCTTCACCAAAGCCCATGTGTGGATCTGACAAGGTAAGGCTGATACTCCTCAATCATGGCTTGCATCCCAGTTCTTCTTGGCAAATACCTAGGAAATAGCTTGATCAATAACCTATCATGGCATGTGGACTAGTCTAAGTAAGAGCCATAAATTAGCCTAAGGTGAAGTGAGAGGGATCATCCTTCCGATGGTTCATAGTTCAAACTTTGGAGCAACAAAATCTCAATGGGATACGGAGTAAGAAAGCACTTGTGTAAGTCAAATGGTTCCTAGCAACTATATCTTTGGAGGTGAGACTATTCCATCGGACGATCTTTTGAGAACCTTGGATAACACCTTAATCTTGGATTCTTGCCTAGTTTCATGCAACGGCTGCTTCATACATGGTAGTCATTCTCATTAAAGGAGGAAGAGAAGTAGATGGTATGAATAAGTTGTCCTTAATACTCCAACATTTAGGCCAAATTCATCACCACCATAACTGATGAAGCAAATTGTTCTGATTTAGCCTCTAGCTTGGTCCTAGTCATCTTTGTCTATATGGACAAGGTGAGGACCTCACATCAAAAGACTCTAAGAGAATGCAACAATCAACATTCTTAGCCATAGTTGAAGCATCCTTAGGTATGAATCCATGTGAAGAAATTTATGAAGGTGACTACATGATTATCAAGTAAAACAGGTGTGCTCACCGCTTCTGATCCATCATTAGTAAGAGGCATTCCTGCATGTAACCTCATGCTCATAGCATGTTCACCTTATAGGTGTATTCATCCTTGTATAACAAAATCATTTTGCTGTGGAGTTCTCTTGAACTATCTTTTGATTGTGAGATTGGACCATTCTTAGTAACATAAATCATCATAAGTCATTGCTACAATACTCCCCTAGGATTTTTCAGGAGATGTTTTGGAAACTTTCTTGGTCATTTAAAACAACTTGTTTCATTCTTTATTAAGGCTTTCACATTTTAAGAACAACTGTGAGGACCATTCAAAGCATATATCATTCAAAGAAGCATTGACAATTAATAACGATACAATTCCTTAGTATGCAACATGAACATTATTGAGAGTAAACATTTTCTTTTTCACAAAATCTCTAGAGTTGATACCTGAGCCAGCCCCCACACATCAGAATGCACCAGCTCTAACTCTTTTTCTTTGTACGTCCAACCTTGAGAAACCTTACTCTCTTCTATTTCCCATATATGCAGTCCTCACAGAACTCCAAACATGTTTATGTATATCCGGAAAAATCCTTCTTTATGATCTCCATGCCCTTATGGCTCATATGACCAAGCCTATAATGCCACAATGTCGTATCTACTTCTGAAGCCACAAGATTACAAACATTAGTGCTATAAGTGGTTAAATACAAGGTTCCAATCTTCTTACCTCTTGCCACCACAAGAGCACCCTTGGTAACCTTCTAAGAGTCCGTTGTAAATATCACAGTACAACCATCACTTCCCAACTACCCTACTGATATCAAATTGTGTCTTAATGTAGGCACATGTCTGACATCCTTCAATAGCCAAGTATTCTCATTTTACATCTTAACCTGAACAGAACCTTTTCCAACTATGCTGCAAGGCTCATCATCACCAAGAAAAACATGCCCAAAATCTCCTTGAACATAATCAACAAAATAATGCCTATGTGGAGAAGCATGGAAAGAAGCCCCCGAATCTAAAACCCAAGATTCAGTAATATTGTGCAAAGAAAGAATCAAAGCATCCTGACATACATTACCCATTGCCAAATTTGCCTCCTATTTTTCTTCCTGTTGTTTCTTCTTGTCCCGAAGCTCCTAACAGTCCTTCTTTTCATGCCTAGACTTTCCACAGTGCCAATATACTATCTTACTTTTAGATTTTTACCTTGCTCGATCCTTTGATTTTCCATGGCTTCCTCTATTCTTCTAACTCCCTCTAGTTTCCACTGTCAACACATTCCTTGAAGTATAAGATTACCCAGAGCTTTTTCTTCACATTTCCTCACTTAGAATCACCCCTACAACATCCTCAAACTTCAACTTTGAGTTAGCTGGAACCGAGTTACTTACCACCATTACCAGGGTATTCCGACACTCAGGTAAAGAGCACAAAATTAATAAAGCCCTAACTTCTTCATCAAATTCTATTGTAACCGAAGCTAGCATATTCACAACTATATTGAAATCATTTAAATGATTTGCTACTGAACCATTCTCAGACATCTTCATATTAAACAACTTTTTTATTAAAAATATCTTGTTAGAGGTAGAGGGTTTTTCATACAACTTCCCTAATGCATCCATTAGATCTTTTGTAGTCTTTTCCTTTGAAACATTAAATAATACCGAAGATGCAAGACAGAGCCGGATTGTCCCAAGTGCCTTCTTATCCAGCAAATCCCATTCCGCATCCGTCATGCTCAAGAGTTTGTTCACCTTCTCAAACAACGGAATATAAAGATCATTCTGATAAAGGTAATCTTCCATCTACATCTTCCAAAGACTGAAGTTTTTCCCATTGAATTTATCAACCCTAGATCTTCCATCATCTGCCATAGCTCCCACTCAAGATAAAACTTTCCCCGCGATTCAACACTTTAACAAACCAAACTAGGCTCTGATACCAATTGTTAGGAAATAAGGGATAAAATATGCGGAACAATCCCTCACAAAATCGCAATAGTAGAAACTAATAAGCAGAAAAATATTAGAGATCTCAAATAAAATTGTAGAATAAAATAACACAACACAAAGAGACAATATTTAACATGGTTCACCTAATTTGGGCTACGTCCACCAAGAATCACTTGCTCAAATTTTATTACAAGCCATCGCTCTCTCAATACAATACCTAGATCTGTTTGGAGCTATGCTCAACAAACTCTACAAAATTCACACCCGAATTCAAAACACATATGCAATGTTACATTATACCTACCATATGCATAAAACCATATAAGTAGACAACTGCTTAAGTAGTTTTACAAAACCGTGGGTATTAAAACCATGGGCCAAAACCATCCCATAAACCTATGGGTCAAAAATTCTGCCCATATGAGAAAAACATGTTTCCCGATTGATCGGGCATGTTTTAAGGCCCAATGTTTTTGGGGGGCTGCACCCCCGAACCCCTACTACGGGGGGGTTGCCGCCCCTGGACCCCTGTTCAAGGCCTAGCCCGACCCCGAACCCCAGCGTGACAACTGTGGAAAGTGTACAATACTCTTAGTGTACAGTCTTCAACACTTTCTCACATGAAAACATGCTCCACAACCTAACACAAACTTTAGAAGATATCCGTGTCATTGGCCAATATGAGCCTGAGAAAGGATAACCATACACAAGCCATAACCCATTTAATAGAGAAAATCATTTCACTAAACCTTTAGACCACTTAAACATTGGTAAAGGAAGAACTGATCTATTATGGTAGGTAGAACGAGACCATCTAATGCTAAAAATTTGTTTGTTAAATTATGGGCTACTAAAAAAGAGTTTGTTTTCCCTAATAGAACACACCTCCATCCTCATACTATGAAACGAAAAAAATATCATCAAAGTTATGGATTTTTTAGGTCAACATTGACACAAGCTCAAATGAAGACATTCTATATAGGAAAGAATATGAATGTAGTGTGAGTTGTCCCAAATGTGATGCACCTCGATATTGAAATGGATTCAAAGGCACTACCATTCCAAATAACATCCTATGATAGTGAAGAAAGGATACATAATGTAGAAATGAGCGTTATGGATGTGAAGAAATGCCACTTGACATAGAAATGAGTATCATGCATGTGAATAAATGACACTTGACATGGAAATAAGTGATGTGGATGGAAACCAGTCCTTTATATTTAATTTTCATAATATGCTTAGCTGATTGTGGGCCTTTTCCATTTTAATAATGATTATTTGAATCTTTAATAAAATGACTATAACTTTATAGGGTGCTCTTAAGAGCTTCTTGTGTTCAATGAAAAGTTGTAAAAGCCATGGATTTGGGGTAAGAATCTCTAAAGAAACCCCAAAGGATTTTAACAATATGATCAATGGACCATGTGATAAGAAATGAGCAAGGTTTCCTTCTTTGCATACATTAATTTGAAATAAACATGCAAACTAAGCAAATGAAGTTAATCTCTATTCTTTGAAAGCTTGAAATAATGAACCTAAGAGGATCTAAGCATTCAGTTTATGTGTTAAGAGAAAGAGATCTCCCCATTAATGGCTTCAAGGCCAATGGATCTTCCCTTTTACTCTATGTTAATGCTATGAAATACAAGATTAAATGCTTTTAGCTCAAATGAAAGAAGATGAAATACAAACTAAAGCCTAATCAAATTGCTATAATTTGTGCTAGGAAGAAGAGAGGATTCTTAGGAAATGAGGGAGGGGGTATAGCCCTATTTATAGTTTTTGGTTTGGAAGAAAAGGGAGATTTGGGTGCATGTGGGACAAAGGCTAAAGTCCAAAAAGCACTTTAGCAAGTCAAAGTGTGATTTGACTATGTTAGAGGGTAATTAACCTAGGTTAGACTAATTAATCTCTCTTAGAGAGTAATTAGGGTTCTGGAAGGGTTCTGAAGGGCTTAATCAATCCAACGAAGTGGATTGATCTTCCGGGGAGCTAATAGAAGCAAGCTAGAAGAGAATAAGAAGCTAATGTAGTTAGAACGAGGCTATAACTGCCTGTTTAAATGGTTTATAAGAGGAAAAACGACCAAAAGGGTGTCGTAGGAAGGGAGTTAGATAGGCCTAACTGGCGGTATGTTGTCAATTTGCAAAAGGAAGGAGTGTTAGTGCACCATTAGAAATAATAGTGTATTGAGCAAACTACAGGTGTCTACATTTTCCCCTCTTTGAGGTGATGTAAGCGACGTCACTTCAAAGAAAGTAGACAAACACAAGCAAGTAGAAATTTTTTGAAGGGGTAGAAGAAAAATTAATAGGGTGAAGGATGACGAATGCCCCCTCAAGTGTCGATGGGGTGACGAAGAAACTCGATCGATAATCGAAAAAGAAAAAAATAGAGAGAAAAGTGTTTAGAGAAGACAAGAGACTAGAAGAAAAGAGATATTGAGCTATCTGCAAATCAATTGCTAACAATATGTTAATAATCATAATGCTTAGAATCCTCCTCATGGGTCCTTATTAAAATGTGAGCATGCGATGGAAGCGTAAAATGACATTAAAAGCCAAGATACAAACAACCATCCTCTGCCAAAATAGCCAACTGCATGCAACATACACGAATGCAATGCAATACAAGAAATAAACCGAATCACCTGATAAGGAAATAAGTATAATCACACACACTTTTAAACCAATAATGTTCAAGATAGTTACACAAATATTTTTGTTATTGAGATGAAGTCCCATATGGTCTGATAAATGACGAGGGTGAAGAATGATGCCCCGGGAAAGGTGTATTATGCAAGGGGGAAGATGGAGGACACTTCCATCCGATGAAAAAGCAATGTGCATGATGAAAACAGTACTAGGCAATTGATAGTGCCCCAGTGTACAGACGAAGTAAGCAACATAGCTTGTTTAGGTGATTGAAGATTTTGGTGATGTGCGAGTCGTTGTTTCAAACGATTTTGAGAATGTCAGCAAGATCTGGGATGAGTGCCATGCAATAGACATGTATTTCAGCCGTAGATGATTGGTTTAATCAATTTTAAGCCATTTTGCTATTTTCCAATATTTTTGTGGTTTTTGAAATATATATATATTTTTTTGATTTTTTGGGTTTTTGATCGGTTAGAAGAATTTTTAAAAGATCAAAGATCTTCCAAAAAACATGCACGTAGGCGGTAGGGGGAAGGTCGAGCTGTCAAAAAGCTCAGAATATGCGCCCACAAGAAGAAAGAAGAGTCGAAAATAAATTATTTAAAATAAATTAGTAAATAATCATCACGACGGGGAGAAATAGATGAAACAAAGAGGAAAAAGGTGGGAAAAGGCACCTTAAAGGTTCATAGATCATCTTAGTGCGATGAAGAAGGGACTGTTGGATGGCAAAAAGTGCCCCAACATGTGAAAATTAGTAAAAATAATTATTTTAATACAAAAATAATTATCACGGCGGATAGAAGAAGGTTAGAATGATCATGTCGGAGAAAACATGCCCCAGGGGCATCGCGACGGGTTAATATACTCACCCGGGGTCGGTAAAACAATCACGACCAATTCATTTCGACCAGAGCCTTTGTAAATTTTTACCGCGAGTGAAAATGAGAGCCTTAGAGTGAGATGGCTAGGATACCGAGGAGGACGAGGCGTGCGGATTGCATCTAGGAGTACATGTGGGACCCGACAGATGGACCATTCGTGAGTGCCCTAACCCCCCCATTAATTATGATTTTTAGGGTTTCTTAGGGTAGGTAGGAGAAATTTTGACGCATGCACATAGGTGTATGCGTTGGATTGAAGGGTACACACATGTGCATGCGTCAAAACCGACACAGACGCACACACGCATCCGTTTGTGGGGAATAGGGATACGCACGTGTACCCGTTTGGCAGAGGCGGGTACGCATACGTGCATCCGTTGGGAAAGATGGGTGTGTGCATGTGTACCCCTAGAAAAGACAAAAGGGGGGCGCGTATGTGTTGATTAGGGTCAGGATGGACTCGCGCACTCGTGTGCGTCGAAACAAGTGCGTAGCCATTATGAAGGGCGTGTATGCGTCCTATATGGCCAGTGTCAAAAAGGAGGAAAAAAGTCAGTGCGCGCATGAGTCCCTAGGGGCGCGTATGTGTTGGTTAGGGCACACAGGTGCCAAAGGAGGCGCGTATGCGCTAGAAGCATGCGAGAAAAAGACAACTGGCTAGAAAATAGCCAAGTTTATAGAAGAAAAAGGTGAGATTACCTAGAAGAAAAGAATAGTTAGTGAATTAGATGTGTTAAAAGCTTTATTTTTCCTTAGAAAAATATTATAGAAATGTTAGACGTCTAACACTTGCATTGATTTTGCAGCGTATGTTACATGTTCTCCAGACTCGCGAGCGCTACGGCCGCTTGGCTGTGATAGAGGCATAGTTTGATGATGAGGATAGAGTGACCTTGGTGAGCCTTTTGCATGTGAAGGGACTATCCTATGTGGCCGAGATGCCCCAGATCACTTTAGATCACAACCTCTTGACGGCCATAGTAGAGCGGTGGCACAGCGAGAGCCAGTGCTTTCACCTCCCGACCGGGGAGATGACTAGTACATTTGAGGATGTATGGCGCATCCTGCAGGTACCGATCCAGGGAGAGCTTATTGAGACGACGAACCGTTAGAGTGACATTCAACATCACATCATAGATTTGTTCGGTGTTCCCACCATACCACAACACATGATGTCTATCAGACGGTCCAGATGTATAGAGGATCTAGAGCTAGACCACGTAGTGGTCTACATGATGGCTCTTGTCAGTGGAGTTCTACTCCCTGACAAGACTGGTGCTTCATTTCCGCTGGGACTCCTAGGAGTGATTCTGGGTTTGGTGGAGGGACAAACCTTACTGCTGGGGTCAGTGCATTTTAGCACATTTGTACTGGGATCTCCATCTGATCACCTACTACCATGTCAGAAGATGGTAGGACTTGCTCAATTATTACAGATTTGGGCATGGGACCACATTGCTATTGGTCACCCCTAGGTGTGATGAGAGGTCGGGCTCCCGATGAGCCTTCTACTATGGGTTGGGTCCCGACAGGGGATGATGTGCGACCCTTCATGGGGGTTACATACCATTATAGGCATGAGCTAGATGAGCTGCTCCAGGCTTCCATTGCCTGGAGACCTTACAGACATTTTCAGTGGCCAGAGGATGGTCTAGAGCTTAGCACCACCACTATTGAGCATTTCATCTTGGCAGCCGCAACTATATGCGGGAGTTGTATAGAGTGGATCGATGTCAATAGCAGTTTGGCCTTACCCAGGATGTTCCTGGGCTAGATAGATGGTACACTCGTAGAGCCAGAGAGCACTTTGATATGGGTCCTTAGATTGCTCATGACAGAGCACTGGCTAGCTTTCAACAGGTGGCACCTACTATTTGGGTGCCACTTAGACAGATCAAAGATCCAGGCACTACATTAGAGTATGGGCCATGGTACCATGGTGTGCTCCCGCACTGTTTGAGCATTCCCAGAGCTGCATATGAGGCCGGCTTGAGGCCTCCTCCAGTGGGGCCTCCTAGCGGTGGCGAGGGAAAAGATGACAATGATGACGATGATGATGAGGATGGGCCCGATGTGCCCCAACATGTCAGAGATAGGGGACAGGGTCCCCTTCCACAGCAGCCACAGAGACAGGTATACAGGGCCGTGGACATAGAGTTGGCCCCAGTGGGCATTCCAGTGGGGATCTATACCCCTCTTCAGCAGGTATTACCAGTGCAGGGGCCACCTTTTGATACCCCAGAGAGTAGCAGCGCAGGTGGGCAGTGAGCTGCTCTTCAGCAGCAGTTATATACAACCATCATTGTCTAGCTACAGGTGGCTGGCGAGAGAGATACAACGAGGACCCAGATACATGCCCTCACATTAGAGTGAGATCAGGCTCGGGCACAGATACAGATTTTGACAGCAGAGAGAGATCAGGCTCGGGCACAGGCCACTCAGGGCAGCGATAGTGTTGCATGGCAGAGTCAGGTGCGAGAGATGGCCGCACAGGGGGCTCAGATATTGAGCCTCCTACACCAGTCCCAGACTCAGGTACAGATGGTTGTGGCCTAGAGGGACCATGTATATAGACGGTCATAGGCTCTCCTAGCATAGAGGGATGAGGCCCGAGAAGAGGTGCAGACTATTACTGCAGAGCGGGATCGAGAGGTTGCCTCTTCGAGACAGGCCGAGGCTGATTTAGGTAGAGTTACAGGTGAGCGAGATGTTTCCCTTCAGGTAGCCCTCACTTCAGGAGATGCCGACTTGATCCATGATGCCACGAGGCTTGGTGGTGAGGCGTTATTCTATAGGACTTGCATATTTCAGGGTAGTTCCTCCAGAGCAACGAGTGGTACTCCCTTGACAGTCAGGGATGAGCATGATAGGATCCAGGTCACATAGATTAGGCCACTCGTCGAGATCAGTTAGGCAGCCCATGCCAGAGCAGCCGGCTGGACAGGGACCATCTAGTCAGCCTGGTGGTCCATCTAGTGCAGGTCCTCCTCAGCCACCATTGTTCCGTCGACCAGGTGACAGACCTGGGAGCCCCGGCGAGGGAAATAGCTATGGTTGAGCTCCACCTTCTTCTTTTGTACATAAATTCTTTATTCAAGCCTCTGATGAAGGCTAATTTTGTTGTATAGCTCTGTATATTTATTCATTATGATGATTCCTCATGATGAAGGCCCGATTCTTTTTGATGCATGCCCCTTTTTGATGGCATATTGTATCGATGATGTATTATTTTGATCACTGACTAAACATTTATACATGTATATATATGTGGACATTTTTGATGTATCATCTTTGTACGCCTCAGCTGAAGGCATTTTTGATATAGAGTACCGATGTATATCCATTTCTGTTGATATAGATGTATATGACACACATGTATATAGAGGATTACTTTTTGGGCTCAGATACACGTGTTTATGAGATGATGTACTTTATTGTTTTGTTTCCTGATGTATGTGACATGAGTGGGCATAATTCTATGATGTAAAATACCCTTTATCAGAAATTACTCTATGTTGAATCTTATCACATGTTGCTTATTTTGATTCAGCACTTATGGATGTGTTATGGTGTTGTCTGATCTTATACTCGCATGTATGTGGTATATCTTAGATTCAGAAATGTGTATACTTTCTGCTTTCATATGTGATGATGTATCTGTAGATGGCACCACATGTTTTTAGATTCATGATTTAATTTTGAGTTTTTATGCTAGCACTTGGGATGATACTAGATGATATTGGTGCAGGGGGGATAGATTAGTGATTATGCACAACCCCTCTTGCCCCCATTGATGATATGATATTTGATGATTAGCTTAGCACACATGCATGATGTAATACTTAGCATTTTTTGTATATATATGATGTAGTGAATGATGTTATAAATGTGATGAGATGATAGATGATAGATGTGATAACAAACAACTGTGCAAGAACACACAAGCAAAAGTTAACAAAACTAAACAAATATACACATACTACTACTTAAACAAACACATGCACAAACCTCTAACAAGAGATAAAATGAGATCTAATCTAAGCAAGCAAGAACGAAACCTAAAAGGAAGCATACTAACAAACAAAGAAACCTACAACAATTGTTTACAAGCATGATAGTTTTCAAATGTATGTAATGCAATGCTCAACTTAAATCAAACAAGATTCAATGTTTGATAAGCAAATGATCCATTTTAAAGAACTAACAATTTACAGACTAAGTACACCAAAACTATACAAACCAACAACTAAAAGTAATTAAAGCACTACTTTGTTTTTGCGGGACAGCATTGACATATTTTCTAATGTTTTTGGGTTTATCTAAGGAGATAAGTTTTCGCGGCTACATTTGTCACTATTTTGTCTAGGTTTCCCAAAGATAGCGTTGTGAAATGAAAGTAGCCTTATCCCCGAGAAGGGGATTTTTCTAAATGTTTAGATTTTTTTGTGTATTGTTTTCTACATGTTTTTGTATTTTCCAAGGTCATGTTTTGAAAGCAATGTACAAGAACGATGAAGCGTGGATGCCCCCAGCGTGATGTGGGAATATACAAAGGGAAGAATGCCACATGCGTATGTGTAGGAAGATGGCAACGGGATTTTCATGCTCAGCGTTAGATAGGCATATACAAAGGTAATGTCCTTCATGTAGATATAAGAGCAAACAAACCAGATCATGGCAAGGCAAAGGTGATCCTAGTAGGGTTCCTAGACCTAGCAGAGAAAGCCGTATCTAAAGAAGTGGTATCGATTACCCATCCTTCCGTAAGAGTAACTTGTGTTTGGTGAATACTCCTTGAGTGCCAAAAACTGGTTTTCACTCAAAGACCTACCCCCTGTGCCACAATTGCATGGTTTTCACACGAGGACGACCTGCTTTTTCTTTACTATTTTCTCATTTTTCCATTTTTTTTGCTTGTTTTTTTCTTTGTTTTCCAATTTTTAGTTTTTATTTGATATTCCCATCATGCCTAAGCATAGAATCACTTTAAGTGCATGGCGTTCATGGGTTCCGGAAGCTCTTCACCATCTGAATATGCAATTTTGTAGGCCCCTGACCCATATTTTGCAATTACAACATAAGGACCTAACCAGTTAGCCTCGAACTTTCCTTTCTTTTCTCTGTCTTTAACAGTGTTCTTCTGATTTTCTTTGAGAACTAGATCCCCTACATCAAATTCCTGATGAATGATGCATTTATTATATCCTCTGGACACTCTGTTCTGATAAAATTTTAGGTGATTGAACGCTCTGATACATATTTCATCTAATAGTTCTAACTCTGCTAGGCGAGCAACTCTGTAGTCTTCATCTTTATCAAGATAGTCTCTGAGAGATATTCTCAGGGAGGGAAGCTCCACTTCCAAGGGTATGATGGCTTCAGTGCCATAGACAAGTGAATAAGGGGTTGCACCAGTAGGAGTGCAGATGGAAGTACGATAGGCCCAGAGGGCGGGATGTATCTACAGATGCCAATTACGGCCGGTTTTACTGACCATTTTCTCCATAATCCACACAAGGGTTTTATTGGTGGCTTCCGCCTGTCCATTACCTTGAGGGTAATAAGGGGTAGACCACTTAAGTTGGATATGGAAGCGTTGACACAATGTTTTAACCATTTTATTTTTGAAAGATTTACCATTATCGGTGACAATGGCCGAGGGGATTCCGTAGCGACATATGAGATGGTTCATGATGAATTTTGAAATCTGCGCACTAGTGACATAGGTAAGAGGAACAACCTCTACCCATTTGGTAAAGTATTCGGTGGCAGTGATGATATGAGTATGACCATCTGATGAAGAAGGATGGAGCTTCCCTATGAGATCCAGACCCCATTTAGAGAATGGCCAAGGTGTTGCAATAGGCTGTAAGGCTTGCGCCGACGCATGTATTAAATTCCCATACTTCTAGCATAGTTCACACTTCTTTACAAAGTTGCAACAATCGGATTCCATGGTAGGCCAATAATAGCCTACTCTCAATAGCTTCTTAGCTAAGACCATGCCACTAGTATGTGCTCCACAAATACCACTATGTACTTCCTTAATTGCGTGGATAGAATCAGTGACATCCAAACAGCGAAGCAGATTCCTGTCATAGCCACGATGATAAAGGGTGCCTCCTAGGAGGGTATAATGGGCTATGCGGTGAATAAGGGCTTTCTTTTCAGAATGGGTGATGTCAGGGGGAAAGGTGCCATCTTGTAGGTATTGGAAGATAGGGTCGTACCAAGGGGATAAAGGACCAACAACTTCACATGCCAAACATGATTCTGGCATATCATATGCAGGTACTTGTAGATGTTCTACGAAGAAAGGCATCTTGCTTTCTTCAGGCGCTATGCGCAAGAGAGACCCAATAGTAGCCATGGCATCTGCGGATCTATTATGTGACCTTGGTTTTTGTTCAAAGATGACTTGTGTGAAATACTCCTTCAAAGTTTCAACCATCTTCTTATATGGAATAAGCTTCTCATCTTTAACCTTATACTCATCATTAACCTGTTTTATGATAAGTTGAGAGTCCCCAATGACTCGTAGTTGTCTGATATTCCATGTAATAGCTAGCCTGAGTCCGACGATGAGTGCTTCATACTCTGCAATGTTATTTGTACATGGGAATCCCAACCAGAATGCTCATGGTATGACATCGCCATTTGGAGTGATGAGGACCACTCCTGCTCCAGATCCATGGAAGGTAAAAGATCCATCAAAATGAACTTGCCATTCTATGGACTCTTCAATATACATGATGGATGCATCTGGTAAATCTAAGCACAAGGTTCCATTCCTGGGAGAGGAGCTTCTGCCAACTGATCGGCCAGTACCTGTCCTTTTAAGGACTTCTGATTTACAAACTCAATGTCAAACTCACTCAAGAGAATGATCCAATTAGCCATTCGGCCTATGAGGGTGGGTTTGGATAAAAGGTACTTGAGAGGGTCGACTTTGGATATGAGCTTGGTCTTATTATTCAGGAGATAATGGAAAAGCTTTTGAAATGTGAATACAACCGCCAAGCAGGCCTTTTCTATTTGGGGATAATTCAGCTCGTATGTGATCAAGGTGTGGCTAAGATAGTAAACTGCTCTCTCTTTATGGGCTAAGTCATATTGGGCAAGTAATGCACCAATGGCAAACTGGGTAGCGGAAATGTATAAGAGGAGAGGTTCACCGGGGGTAGGTGGCATTAGCACAGGTGGGTTGGACAAGTACTATTTGAGTAGCGCAAAGGATTTTTGACAATCAGGTCCCCAATTGAATGTGACATCTTTCTTGAGCAAATGAGTAAAGGGGTGGCACTTATCCGCAAGTTGTGAGATAAAGCGACGGATTGCCTGGATCTTTCCTTGTAGACTCCTTAGCTACTTGAGAGTGGTAGGTGGTGGCATTTCTGTGATAGCCGTAACCTTTGCAGGATCCACTTCAATCCCTCTTTGTGAGACAATGAACCCTAGGAGTTTTCCTGACAAGACACCGAAGACACATTTCTTAGGGTTCAAGTGAACCTTATAGTCTCTTAGACATTGAAAGATACGCCTCAATACTTCAGGGTGTTCTTTTCTACTCTTAGATTTTGCTAGGATATCATCGACATAATCCTCCATGATGTCACTTATCATATCATGGAAGATAACTGTCATGGCCCGCTGATAAGTAGCCCCAACATTTTTAAGCCCGAAGGGCATGACTTTGTAGCAGAATGTTCCCCAAGGGGTGATGAATGTTGTCTTATGCTGATCTTCCTCTGCAATTCATATCTGGTTATAACCTGAAAATCCATCCATCAAGGATAACATTTCATAACCAGCTGTTGAATCGACTATCATGTCGATGTTAGGTAGGGGAAAATCATCTTTTGGACATGCTTTGTTGATGTCACAGAAATCCATGCAGATCCTTATCCCCACAGGTTTTTTCTGTACTGGGACTATGTTAGAGATCCATTCTGAATAGTCAATAGGTTTTATGAAATCAACAGCTAACAACTTCTCCAATTCTTCTTTGACCAAGAGCGCCACTTTAGGATGCATCTTTCTTAATTTTTGTTTGATTGGTTTGGCCTCTGGGTGCACAACGAGGTTGTGCACAACTAGCTCAGGGTCTAACCCCAACATATCTACATATGTCCACGTGAATATGTCCACGTATTCTTTTAAGAGTTCTGCAAAGGTCTTTTGTTCCTGCGCTGAGAGCGAAGCTCCCAACTTGACTATTCTGGGTTGCTCCTCTGAACCAATGTTGACGCTGATTGTTTCCTCAATAAGCATTTTAGAAGCATCTTCCATCCGTGTAGGATCAGGGGGAAGAGTAAGATTGACCTCCTGTGGTAGTTCATGATCATCTTTGAATGGATAAATCACTTCATTTTTAGACTCTTCATTTTGTTTGTCTATGAGCTCACCAAAGAGTTTGTCACTATGGGATTTCCATTGAGCCTTCTTGCTCGGTTTCTCAGAGGTAGGTATACCTTTAGTTACAACCTTTTTATTCAACCATCCACACATTTCTGCTTCCTCCCCAAAATAGGCACAAGCATCTAGTTGAATCTTAAATCCTTTCTTGTGGTCTCCAGCAGGAATAAAGTCCCTGAGTCCCATGAACTCCGCGAATGCCTCATCATTTTCAAAGAAATCCAATGGCACATGAAGTTGTTGATCCCAATCTATAAGCTCAGGATATACAAGGGCTATTGGATATTTATCTAGGGGGATGGATTCAGATAAGGTAAGGACCGACGAATCTGGGAATAGGTTCGTAGAGGCAAGATCTTCGTAAAGGCTACATTGGGAATCTGCGTCACTATCGGAATGAGGTGAAATGTCCTCACTTTCAGAAGAAGTAGCATTGTTCTCAGAAGGTAGAGCGTCATGGGGCCTTATTCCAAGGCCATGTTTATCAGTTTTGAAATGTGGGATAGGGATAGGCTCCAACCGGCCTTGTGCATTAACACCACATCCAAACCCGTCATAGCCCATGACAAACATCATGCGAGGACCTTTGACGTACTGAGGCGCTTGATTGCATGAAGCCATGGTCCCCTCTGGTACTCTACTGGTAGGGTCTTCTAACATTTTCTCTTCAGACAAGAGGCCACTATGGACAAATTTCTCCAAAGGTTTAGGACATTGCTTGCAAGTGCTCTTGAACTGAAAGTAAGGCTTCCCCCTTGTCCTGGGGGATACTGATAGGTCTGATATCAACAGAGCCTGCTCAAGAGTGAATGGCCTACTTGGGCCATATTTTGCTGATGTGGCCTCCCATGAAGCAAATGGATTGACCAGTGAGGGAAAATATTGATTGAAAGGCATGAGAGATTCTGAATCCACTCAGTTCCTTATGGCCTCCATTTGTAAAGGGACTACAACATCCGCAGAAGGACATTCATAAGCTACACGAGAAAAACTGTGCAAAGCCCTACAATGTGTGAAAGGTTCTGGGTCACCCAAAATGGTAACTACCTACCCTTCATGATATAACTTGATGCACTGATGAAACGTTGATGGAATAGCTCGCATGGCATGGATCCATGGGCGTCCCAAGAGCATGTTGTATGGAAGGTCCAAGTCAAGGACATGGAACGTTGTATCATGACATGTTGGCCCTACCTCCATGGGGACCACTATAGTCCCTGCTGACTCTCTTTCTTCATTGTCATATGCCGTGATTGTGATAGTTTTAGCACCCAGCTCTATTTTTTACCGGCCTAGCTGCTTTACCAGCTTCAAGGTGCAAATATTCAGACCAGATCCCCCATCTACAAGTACTCTTTTGATCTTGCGACAGGTAACCACCACTTCAAGATATAATGGTAAGTTATGCTCTGGGTTATTATGCGGGATTGCAGTATGATCAAAAGTAATCTGATCGTTGGTGTCTAAGCGTGCAATCATGGCTTGAAGGTTTGCGGGATCTATTTCTATGGAAACCCCTGAATTTTGCAAAGTTTTGAACAATATGTTTTTATGAGCATTGGAGATCTTTAGGAGATCGAGGATAGATATCTTAGCAGACATTTTTTCTAATTTCTCTATCAAGTTATACTGACTTTCCTCAGGGGTAGGTACAGGATCTGGTATGATTAAGCAGACACGTCTTGTCCCGACTGCGTAACTCTTCTCTAAGATCCGAATGGTGTTAATCTGTTCATTAGATGAGTTAATACATCCAATGAGGGAATCATAAGGACTATCATTTGTAGGGTACACATAGGCAGTAGTCCTATAGTCATTAGAAGTTTTCCCTTGATCTGTTTTCTTTTTCTTTTTATCCGCATGGTCAGGAAAAGGTTCCTTGTAAATACCCATTTTTTCATTTGAACTTCTACCGGTCTCTGAGGGAGACTCTACAAAAATCTTCCCTTCCTCTATGAGGTCTTGGATATAATGGCGTAATCTCAAACATCTATCCGTTTTGTGTCCTTTGACACAGTGGAAGTCACAATATTCATTGTCTTTGAACCAAACCAGTTTTGGAGCGTCTTCTGGGTAGGGCATTGTTGCCGTTGGATATTCTACCATCTTTGCACCATCTAACTGCTTTAGGATGGTAGATAAGGATTCTGTCAAAGATGTGAACATACGTTTTGTAGGTGCTTTGGGACGAGGCCCTTGTGAAAGTTTCAAGAGTGGACCTGTCTGTACGGCTTGGACTCTCTTGGAGTCTGTAATGCCATCACCAACAACATGTTTATTCTTATTGAAGAATTTAGGTTTGTCTGTGGATTTGGCTTCATGTTTGTTTTTAATAACTGGTTTAAGCGTGCCTTTGGCAATAAGCGCTTTCTCAATTTGACTACCTTTCTCTATGACTTCTTCAAAGTTTGAGCCACAATGCATTTGTAAGTGAAAGGCTATTTCCGGGTTCAAGTTAGGAATGAATATACTCACTAACTATTTTTTGGGTAAGGCACAGGGAAAGCGACTAGCTAACCCACGCCATCATTGTAAAAATCCCGCAAATGTCTCATTGGGTTTTTGTTTTGTGTTACATAGATCGTTCATCGTGATGTCACTCTCCATATTATAGGAGTAATGTCTTACAAATTTCTCTGCTAGCGTGGGCCATGTTGTAATGGAGCCCTTAGGTATGCTATAAAACCATTCCAATCCCACGGCTCCTAGGCTGCGAGGAAAAAGTCGTATCAAGAAATTATCGCTATACGCGACCTCTTGGCAAGCCATGTAAAAGTATTTTATATGATCGCGAGGATCACTTTTGCACTTATACTTATCAAACTTGGGGACAGTGAAATGTTTCGGGAAAGGCTGTTGTAGCATGTCCTTATCAAAGGGGTAAGGACATAGTTCTTCATACGAATATTTTCTGTTCTGGCCTACATTTCCCTATTGTAATGTTGTGAGCGTATCTTTCATAGATTTCAATTCATCCTGAATGAGTTGCTCCTTAGTAGGTGATATTGACCTTTGAGCCTGAGTTGCTTTAAAAGTATAATCTATATGTGGATCAAATTGAAACTCGTTAAGTTTGTTTTTGTCTTTGTCTTTACCTATGTTTCTTTTTGAAGCGCCTAGGTTTGCTAATTTCTGACTCAACTTCAAGATCTATTTTTGGAGGATTTCCTCCTCAACCAGGGGATCCTCTTCTTCATCAAATTTCAGAGGAGGGGAGGCCTTCCACTCAGTTTTTACCTTACGCAAAGCCTTAAAGTGAGGTTTACGTGATGTTTCACCTTCGACAGCGGCCTTATGTTGCCCAGAAGTGGATGCATATCCCACATCGAAAGGATTATCTGTGTCTAAGATGAATCTTCACTCTCCTAAGTTAGGGTCAACAACCTTTGTTTCTTCTTCACGCTCGTGTGGAAGTTTAGCTCCTAATGCCAAGACTCTTGCGAGTACTTGATCTTTGTTATAATATAAGAGCTCATCAAATCTGTTTAGGTCTAACCTTTGTTGTTCTCCTGAAGAGTCTGACTCTTCTCCACTATGATCGATTAACGTCTCTGTATCTTTGACTTGAGAGAAGAGTGGTCCTAAGTTATGACCACTGAATGGGAATGTGTCGAAAGGGTTTTCTCCCATATGTTGCTCATTTGATTTGGCTGCCATTTTTATGTTTTTAGGCATCACTAGCAGACGCTTTTATGTAGCTAGTGTAACCCCTAAGTGTATGGTTTTCTGCAAGCCATTTTTAAGGGGATGTTGGAATTATATCACAGTGTATCGTAGATGTAATTTTATGCAATCATTTTTACCAAGAAACATTCATATGCACACCCTATGTTATGATTCACTCAATTTGTTATTGCCAAGCCTATACCCTAAGATAGCGACAAAGATGTATCAATATGTAAGCCAAGTTAGAACCCCAACAAGGTCTAAGCACTGACGTGATGCTGTCGCAGTCCCTTGACAAGGTATACTTAAAACTAGTTTGACTACCGATGAAAGCCAAACCTTCTGAAAAATGGAAGTCGCGAATAGATATAGCGTAATAACGTCACCGTGATACATTAACCAAGCAAGCAAGGTGTTAGCACCATGGTAACTTTATTATGATATATGTAAAGCGTTATCAACACTCTTCAAGAAGACTAAGATGACGTCAAGAGTAAAACCAAGTAATAAGTATAACAAGGAGTTTTTAATCGTGTGAGTAGCGTAACCACGCAATAAGGGGACTTATACCGTTCCCTCACAAAAAATGAGAATACGATGTAAGTACCGAAATTGTACGTCTAAGATGCGAACAAGACTATTAACTCAAGAAGAGACAAAAGATGAACTGAATACACAACGGTGAAGATGATCTTGAAATCAAGATGAAAGGACTTTTATCAAAGATGTGAAAAGTGCACCCGCACACTTTAGACATTTAACAACCCAGCCGCAAACATGGATGGGCATAAATGGACAAAAAAGTGACGAGCACTATCTCTGATAAAAATGCGCGATGTATGCACCTTTCTCACCCTGAATAATGGGCGATGAGAATGCAAGGGTACTGATCAAAAGATGGACACAAGCTAAGAAAACACTTAGGTAGAGCTTCACCTCATCCGAAGACAAGAACAAAACTAAGCAAAAGTGGGACGTAGCTTAGGTCCGTGATGAAAAGACACTCAGTTCAAACTCACAAGGGTTCTTTGCCTTGTTTTTAGCAAACAAGGTTTAGATTCCAGATGAGCCGTCACTTTGTGATGGCTTGACGCAACAAGGACTAGTAAAGTGGGCTCCTTGACAAAATGGTTTCCCTAACAAGTTCTCTCAACTAGGTGTTACAATATTGTCTAAGAGTGAGGCGTGATTTACCCAAAAAGTCGCAATGACTAGTTTGGGAGTATCTCGGCTTTATCCCCTTTCAAGTACAGTGGGAAATGAATGCATCCATCGTGTACTTCTACTAAGGTCGCGATACAGACAACTTGTAACTCTAACTCACAAGGCATACTAGTCAAGTGGGTAAGCGGAGCGCTTCCTGTTTCATCCACGAGGTTACACAGTGGTGGACTACTTTAGGGTTCCTGGTACCACCCCCATTGTTGTAGCTTAAGGCGTTATGCCAAAGGGGTTATGTTCCAGTTGAGCGGATAGGGACGTACCCTTTTCCGAAACCTGCAATACAATGTTTTGAATATGGTGTGTTTTTTATCTTGCTTAGCTTTAATGTGGTTTTAAGTAGCACACCATTTGGCAACCTGTAAGAACACGTGTATTAGAAGGTTTTGTGTTTTGTTTTAGCTCTTCCTTTCTTTGACAATCGATAGGTCCTGTAGACAACAAGTTTCAGTAATTTTCTGATTCCTAGATTAATGTAAAAAGAGAACTTACACTTGCTTTTGATTCCTAAGATCACCAAAAGGCGCGAAGGAAGAGCATACGCAAAGTGGAAATCCTACTAAACTCACATGAAAGTTTTACTTCAACCTTATAAAACAAGTGTTTTTTACACAATTTATATGAGTTTTGTATTGGTGTTTTTGATCTCCAAGATCACCTTGGAAGACGCGAGGAGAGAGCATACACACTTCTACAAAAACTACTTCTAAGTCAAAAACAAAAACACTTTTAATTTATGCAAACTGAAACGTTTAAGAAAGAACCCTATTTTCAATTGTTAGTCCTAAAAACCTGCAGTGATGGATTAGAATAAAAGTCTTTACAGACTGTAAAAATTTTCAATTTTTTTAACACAGACACCTGCGCGCCTATACTGACACCAGCGCTCCCCAACCGACGGATATGTGCCCCACCTGACGGGTACGCCTACAGTCAAAAAATTAATAAAACTCAAAGAAGTAAACACAGACGCTTACAATATGACAGAGACACGCCTATATTGACATGGACGCTCAGGTTACGACGTGTATGCGCCTAAGCCTAAACAGAGGACTGTAAAAATTTTACACAGTCAGATCTTTTACACCTGCATGTCCAGAGAGACGTATACGCACCCCATATGATGGAGACGCGTGCGCATCTGTGTATGGGTTATTTCTGATTTCTTTACACAGTCAGGGCTTTTACGCCTACGCATCCAGAGAGACGTATACGTGCCCCATATGACGGATACGCGTGCACGTCTGTGTAGAGTTTTGGTTTGCAAATGATGGGGACCTTCCGACAGGTACGCACCTGATATGATGGGTACACTGAGGTTCTGATGTGTACGTGCCCCTTTCTGGACACCTACACGCACCCTATGAAAAACCTGCAAAAAACACAGATTTTCAAATTTTCAAGAGCAAACAGGTTAGTTGTTAGTCAAAGTGTCCTATTTCTAGATCAAACCCACAAAATGTATATAAATGATGTTCATTTACCTAGGGTTAGAAATAAAAATGAGGAAATAACAAGTGATTCAAAAGAAAAAATTGAAAATAAGCTTTGAGAAACCTAAAAGACCTCCATTAATGGAGGGTGGACATAAGTGTCCCACCGGGCGTGCCAAATGTGTTCAATGAAAAGTTGTAAAAGCCATGGATTTGGGGTAAGAATCTCTAAAGAAACCCCAAAGGCTTTTAACAATCTGATCAATGGACCATGTGATAAGAAATGAGCAAGGTTTCCTTCTTTGCATACATTAATTTGAAATAAACATGCAAACTAAGCAAATGAAGTTAATCTCTATTCTTTGAAAGCTTGAAATAATGAACCTAAGAGGATCTAAGCATTCAGTTTATGTGTTAAGAGAAAGAGATCTCCCCATTAATGGCTTCAAGGCCAATGGATCTTCCCTTTTACTCTATGTTAATGCTATGAAATACAAGATTAAATGCTTTTAGCTCAAATGAAAGAAGATGAAATACAAACTAAAGCCTAATCAAATTGCTATAATTTGTGCTAGGAAGAAGAGAGGATTCTTAGGAAATGAGGGAGGGGGTATAGCCCTATTTATAGTTTTTGGTTTGGAAGAAAAGGGAGATTTGGGTGCATGTGGGACAAAGGCTAAAGTCCAAAAATCACTTTAGCAAGTCAAAGTGTGATTTGACTATGTTAGAGGGTAATTAACCTAGGTTAGACTAATTAATCTCTCTTAGAGAGTAATTAGGGTTCTGGAAGGGTTCTGAAGGGCTTAATCAATCCAATGAAGTGGATTGATCTTCTGGGGAGCTAATAGAAGCAAGCTAGAAGAGAATAAGAAGCTAATGTAGTTAGAACGAGGCTATAACTACCTATTTAAATGGTTTATAAGAGGAAAAATGACCAAAAGGGTGTCGTAGGAAGGGAGTTAGATAGGCCTAACTGGCGGTGTGCCGTCAATTTGCAAAAGGAAGAAGTGTTAGTGCACCATTAGAAATAATAGTGTATTGAGCAAACTACAGGTGAATAAGTGATGGAATTTGGCATGTTCCTTCAAATTCAAATTCATTGAACCACATTGACAAGTTGTCTCCTGATAAATTCAAACACATGGAAACTACTTTTTGGTTTGGAAATGGATGGTGTTAACCACTTTTCCAACTTATTAACTAGTTACTCCATTTGTTGTAGACACCCATATTTGGTCATTTGACTATTGATAATACTAACGTTGGCTTATATCCCTTACACATGACTTGTGCACACAAACGGAGTTTAAATGAACTATCATATGCCATCCTAAGGATTGCAATACCTAATTCTACTACTCATACACATATAGTACTACTTTTGTTAGTTAAAAACACATCTTATCTCTTGTGCACAACTTTTTGGACCATTAGATGAGTTTTTTAACCCACTAAAAAATCTATCTGGTAAGGACAAGATATATTTCTTGATTGTGTCCCTACGATTCGATCATGTCCAGGGATTCCCAACGGTTAAATTTTCAAATGGGTATACTTTTATGAGTCGCCCATTTCCCTAGAGGTTATCCTTACTGCAAAATATTAATTTTGGAGTCATATAAATACAAATCAAACCCACTCATTTAATCACTTGGAATTTATAAAGATTTCCTCTATAAATAGTTATCAAGCATCAAGAAAAGCTTCCATATTCTTGCCTGTTTCAAGAGAAGATACTAGGAGAAGCCTCTATACAAGTCTTAAGCACACTAAACTAGGTTAGGAGCAATCCAAGCTAATCCAAGAACATTCAAAGTAAATTCAAAGTAAGCATTATCAAACTTCTTGGGATAAATTCTAGTTTTATAAATGTAGATTTGCATTAACACTCACTTCTAATAGGTGGATAACTACATAGGTTTGTAGTATCTTCAAAGTATTGCTATGTAGGTGGCATAGAGGTGCCTCAATCTAAAGTTTTGACCCATTTTAACAAGACTTTAAAGGAAGTTGAGGTTTCAAAAGAAAGCAATTTGTGTACATCTTTCAAATCCCATATCGCATACAAAGAAACAAATTCAACAATCGCAAGTGCTCCTACAGTCACAGATCTATTTTTATAAGAAAGATAAGTTTGTGTAACTCCGGATATGTTGTGCAAGTCAATCCTATCGTACTTGTCAATTCCATCTAGAGGTGAATTAAGACCCAATTTCGGAGAGAAAGAAAATGCATAATATTTCTAGCATTTCCTTTCCAGTTTCACACCCAAATCAATTGCCAGAATGCAGAAAATCTAAGTGCATTACCCTCTTATAAAATTTATATATTTAGCATGTTCCCTAATTAATTGGATACACTAAATAATTTACAATATTGTTTGATATGTGTATGAATGTGTAATTTATAATTTGAATGTACATAGTTTCTAGATTTCAATCCTAATTAGATATAAGACCCTAAAAGGCCTCTTATTTTCTAAATTAGTTTAAATCATTTAGTGAACTTGCTATTGATCAAACTTGGCCTTAAGGTTTCCAACCTTCAAGCTTATCATTTTGGCTCTATTATCTATGTTGTTTATCCTATTAGAAGTAGGCCTTACATTATTTCTTTATAGCCATATCATGGTTGACTAAGTTTGCAATGGATAATCAGTCAATATCCCCTCCTATAGCTCCTTCTATAGGTATTTCATCAACTCATTCTCAATCAATAACAATGCCACTCTTGCTTGATTTTTTGATAGCTATAATCCCTCACACAAGGTTCATGCTTTTACACAACCAAAAGGAAGGGTGCACCCCCTCAAAATTTTGTACTTACATATTCAATCACTCTATGGGTAACGAAATATCTTATACAACTATCCTAGAATATATTCAGACATTAAAAATTGACTTTCAATATCAAATTCAAACTACGAGTCTAGAAATTAAAGATCACTCAAAGAAGAGGTTGCATTTCTAAGGAATCCAAAACATGCACATGTTAACCATATCTCTACACAATTTCGGGTCTCAAAATGGTTCATCTCAAATATTGGTTTAGAAGAAAGATCATTATATTCCTAATTCAAATTTTCTCAGGTCTAATGGGTATTCAAAAGGAACCTCTCAACATATGTGGCCTCCTAAATCCACACCTTATTGCACTTATCATAGACTTGTAGGCCATCATACCAAAAGGTTTTGAGATTTGTGACCTACCATGCAAGGAATTGTTGATAGTGATCATTTTCAATTGTATACATCTACTACGACATTCTATCTCACCTTCTAAAATTTAGAAAACACCTACAATTGAAAATTCACCTTCTAAATTACAAGGGGAAATGGAAAGATTTCATAAATCACAATTACAAAGGGAACATGTGGAGCAATAATGATTACGAAAGGAGAAAAAAACACATTGGAAAAAGAACAAATTACATAAGCAGAAAAGAAAACACTAAAACATGAACAACTTATTAGGGATAAGCTACAAAAGGGAAAATTGGAACAAGAGAGATTGTACAAGTTACAACAAGAGTAGTTACTACAAGAAAAGGAACAAAATGAAAATTTCTTAAAAGAGAAGTTACAGGTGCAAGACACACAAAACAACATTTTGAAAAAGGGGTTTCTTTAAAAGGAATCGCAAAAGCAAGATATACCTATAATGGATACCACTTCAATAGAGGTTCAACTCATTTCTAAATGTATGGCCAATGAATATCAAGCTTCTCAAAATTCCAAGCATATAACATAGCTAAAATCATCTCACATTTTTCCAAAGAAAGTATATAAAACACATGGAAGCAACTATAAGTCCAAGTATGGTTATCAAGAATATTGGGACAATTTGGACAATATTGCTACAAATTATCAACAATTTCCCATTTCAATCGATGATGGGGCTTACATAGGCACCTCGTGAGCCCATCCCTCCAATGGGATCATTGCTTAGTTATCTCTCTCTCTCTCTCTATTTTTATTTTTTAATACCAAAAAATAAGAATATTCAAAAATTTAAAAACTAGGTCCTGAGCATGACACGAGTTACTAAATTTTACTTTAAATATATGTTTTATCACATGAATTGGTAGATAACATAATCTATTTTTTGTAAGTGTTTTACATGGATGTAAGAATGATGTAGAACACACTTGATTGCATGTGGATTTCAGATGTAGGACTTTCCCTCTTCCCAATGTCCTTGCCTTACTGGGGGCATCTTTCTATAAAAAGTCCGATATACAAGGATATATCTTTCTAAGCTACTTTATATATCTTTCTATTTCTAACACATCTTACTCATGTTTATGGCTTAAATTGTTATATGCTTCTATTGGAATCGATACTAACACATGGCATGTATGGACTAGTTTCTCTTATTATATGCAACGACTATCTACTTGATTGCACAATAGATTATTTATTACTTGTCTCTTGTGTGTGGCCCTTGGCCCTTGCTTGTGTGTGCGACACTCTTGTGTCCCTTGTTTTTGACCTCAGAACCTTTACATGTGTGTCTCTTAAACTCTTGTTTTTTTGCGTGACACCCTTGTATCCCTTGTATCTGGCCTCGTGGCCTTTTAGGTGACATTGTATGACTTTTGCATGTTGAACCAATGTGTTTCTTATGCTTTACATGTGGTTCCATGATTCACATTATGCAGCCCTACATTCTAGTTCATCATTGAAATCATGCACTCCTTTGGTGCAATAGGTTACTGAAAAACATATGGTTACTCTCCACGTGTGTATATGACCATCCACACTGCCATATTCCTCTACATTACATGGTATATCTCATCTTTCTTTTGAGACAAGTGATCTACATTTTATCTCCCTCACCTCAAAAGAGGGGCTCTATAGCCCCCATTTGGCACAAACAGGGAGGATGATGGAAAAAGCCGTGGAATTTGGCATTAGACTTTCTAATCACATTTGCTTGATAGTTTCTCAAGCCTTTTCAACAAAACCATTTTGTGGATATCCAAAAACTGTAGGATTCTTTGAAACCACATTTCTTTGACACGTTTTCTCACATAATCCATGTGCCCTATCTGTGCGTCCACATTTACAATACATCTATGAGAGCAGTTGTAGTCTCAACACTTGATAACAATCTTGTTCCGAATCTCCAATTTGGTACAAGTTGAGAGCACGTTGGTAAAGGTAATTTGATTGGATCTGACACCTATATGTTGCATTTCATGGAACAACTGCATTTCTAAGAGGCATTCAAAAAAACAGTTCATGTGCCTCGTCCATGTTTCCATGTTTTGCAAACATGTTTGCATGTACTTGCAACTGCACATCTAGCAAAATCCCTACATTGTCCAACCCCCTGCCATAACTCCACCCACTGCCATATAGTTCCCTTCTCACCCACCAAACACACTCACTTCCCTTTTATTATTCCATGTTAATATTTCAAATTTGAACTTCAATATCATGTTCTATCTATTTTTTTTTAAAAATATTTATCTAATTTCATTTGTTTTGGAAAAAATCCATTTTATTATCTCGATCATTTAATATATATTATTATTATTGTTATCATTATTGTTATTATTTCACTTTCCAGATTAAACGGGTCGTAAACACAACGCTCACAAGCATATAAGCTAAATTGTGCTTCTTGAAAATGAACTCGACCATACCATGGGACCAACTCAAGCTCACACAAGCAAAGTTGATAACGCAAAAACGGGACAAGCGTTATAATTATGTCACTAATGGATTGTTACCAAGTCTTCACACAAACATACACAACATCAAATGATGTCATTCCTCAACATTGGTGGAGAGATTTGATATGGCTCTCAAAATTCAATCAAAAGGTACAAATGTACGCGACGATGAAAAAATGTATATATATTCTAGTCTCCTATATTGGGAGAGGCTAATATCTAGGTGTCTTTTCAATCAAATGCACGTATTTAAGAATGTTATGGTTTCTATTTAGAATTATCTCTACCAAAGATAAAGAAAACATGTCCTAGAGAAAATCTCAAAGCCAACAAAGCAATAAGGAGTCAAAAAACATAATAAGATGCTCCATGGAAATTAATTGGAGACCACGTGAAATTGGGTGAATCAAACTATGTGACAAATTCATAAATTGCAAGGTTATAGGTCATCTATGAAGTAGACATTCACGATAGATGAAAACATAATAGAGATTTAGACATGTGATTGGCATAACAATTTGAAAGTAAAAATATTGACTTTAATTTATGTGTATTTTTGGCCTTACATTAGAGAAGGGATTTAGGATAATGATTTTAACTTTTTTATTTGTGCAAAATATATTTTTCTTAGCGTTAAGGGCAGCATCATGTACTATTTTCCTAATCTTGCAAGGGGAGTGTACTAACTTTTTTTTTAGGGAATATAATCTTAATTCCTTTCATACAAAAGAACTCAACAACTTGCAAGAAAAACATTAGAGTAACTTGCATGCTCAACAATCATATGTAAAATCAGTGGTTATCTTCAAAAGGAGCATCTAAAACAAGGATTCAACAAGAGAAGGATAATATTGCATATATATCATGGAAATTGAATAAATAATTGCCTACGTTGTTCATGGACTCTTGAATCCATCTTTTAGTGCATGTGGCCAATGATCTTGAAATGGTATGTATAGTTGACATGTGATGTATGTTTTGGCCATAGAGGTACATGAAGACCTTGAAAGGATTTTTTAAGGGATTGGTATGTCCAAAGGGATCCATGATTGAAGGATGCATCAATCAAGAAACATTTTCTACAAGTCAAAATACATTGGAGAGGAAATTCCTTAGATAGCACACATTTAAGATGTTGACAAAGGAAAAGATAGATTGGAAAGTGACTATAAAAAGGGGAAAAATCAAGAATGTGGAAAGGGATAATGAGAGGATAGAGAAAGGGACAACGAGAGAAGTGCATAAATACGTTTGTCTATGAACAAATTTTAAGGAGAAAAGTCAAGGTTTGCATTGCAATAAGCCCTAAATTTAAAAACACAAATGCCCTCCCACCGTTGTTTTATTTCATACATTGTTGAGAGGGAAGAAAAGAGATGGAAAGTGACTATAATGGAGAATGTGACATCAAGAACGCGGAAAGGGACAACAAGAGGATAAAGAAAGGCACAGCAAGAGAAGTGCATAAATATGTTTGTCAATGAACAAATTTAAAGGAGAAAAGTCAAAAAGGGGTACGGAATCATGATAAGAAAGAGGAGATCCAAATATTAAGGAATAAGAGAAAGAGTATGTCGAACCCTTACAAAATTGAAGGTTGGATGCATATTATCCTTTTTATATAAAAATTTGATCTGTTTATGTAAAGGAAAATGCAAATTCAAGATTTGCCAAAAAAAACATATAAACCTAAGCAAAACCTTTATGAATTTTAAAAAAAAAAACTTAAGAATTTAGACACCGCAGGAAATTAAAAATTCTAGGAATTTAAAAAGTTAGGAATATAGAAATTCTGAGAAATTAGAAACCCTGGCAATTTAAAAATACTAGGAATATATTAAAAATTCCAACAAATTTAGAAACCCTAGGAATACAGAAAAAAATCTTTACGAATATAGAAATCCTAAGAATTTAGAAAAAGGCCCTAGGAATCGAATAAAACCCTATAAACTTTATTAAAAACTATGAATTTAAAAAAAAAACATAGGAATCAAATAAAATCTGGGTAATTAAATAATCCTTTGAATTTACAAAAAAAAAACCTAAGAATTGGATAAAACCCTAGAAAGTCAGAAATCTGAAAAACTATATGTATTTAGAAACTTTGAGAAATTTGAAACAAGATGAATTTTGTTTTTTTGGTTTAGATACACTATTATTTATAATGTATTTTTATAATTTCAGCGTAACACAAGATCAAACAATAAACAAATGTACACAACTGTCATAGCCAAAATCATCTTAATATCCATGAAACAAAATTATTTGCTTAGAGTCACAATTACTACTTAAGTCTTCCATCAAACAAAGATCCAAGTTTCAAGGGATAAATACTTAAATAAATTCAAAATGCACAAAAATTAACAGATCAGATTTTTTAAAATATCATACATTTTGTCTAAGAAACATGGCTACATTCCATCTTATTGTATACATTTATAAAGCACTTTTATTAACAGGCCCGTGCTTCTAGTACTACTTATTGAACACACAATGCATTAAACTCAGGGCCGAAGTAGGTCTGCATTAACAGCCCTTCCTGCCTTCAGCAGCAAAAGAATACGCTCAAAGCAAAAAACATAAATTATGCAAGACAGGAAGAACACCAACATGAGTGCTTTCAAAATTTTCATCATTTTAAATTTGGATCTTCTCCTTGCTGTATGATAAAACTGAAACACAGAATTTCTGTCTAATTTGAAAGCTATCTTAATAAATTAAACTGAAGATTCAATGTAAATGGATAAGAGAACACTGTAGAACATACTTTTCCGGTCTGGGTCTGTTCTATAATACTTGTCCAAAAAACTGGTCCAACAATCTATTGCCTGAATATATATACATTGGACCATATGCAATAATTTTCTAACTGGTGGATTCAAATAAATTTACAAAACATGACTGATCAAATAACATTCACATCAAAAATGTCATTTTCATATGATTCCTATGGCAACAAAGTAGACTCAAGCAGAGCTTTTCTCAATTAACTAAGAAGGTTTGGGATCCAACTTCCCTCCTGGAGATGAAGAAACACCTACTGGAAGAAAAGGGCCATCAAAGGCTGGTGTTGATGTAGGCTTGAACTCATATGGGCCTTCTCCAACCCTCCATACCTATTTAAAACGCCAAAATTTAGATTGGACGTCGTCAAATTGGCTTCAAACATCATGTCTTCCAGTAAAATAATCAATGCAGAGAGATTTTACGCTTGAAAACAAACATACTACTGTCAGGCATACCTGATTTCCTTCATCATTGTAGAACCTATCCCAACAATGTATTTCCCCATCCCTGCATATCGTAAGCTCCGATGTGTAGTGTGTGGCACCATTCTATAAAAACAAATTCAGGGGCAACCCAACAGATATAATTCGAGCGTATAATAAGTTTAAAGGAAATGGCAACCTCCTTATTTCTCATATTTATATGTATCTCTAATTTTATAAAGCATCTTTCCTTCGGTTCTGAATGGAAGATTTTGCAAATTATCTCATTAAATCCTTGTGGCATGGGTTATTCTATAAAGTATTATTTCAGTCATAAAATGGTACTGATTCCAAAAACAATTGAACCAATGGATGATAATTACTGATGTCTTCCAGCTTTGAAAGAAGACCCACTACAGCTCAAATCCAATGGAACTGTAGCTTTATCATATATAGCATATACTTAATATAGCAAGTAAACACATACCCACGAATTGGGAAAACCTCCTGGTGGAGTGGACCCCTCATATAAGCACTGCCTTCCTCTTTCACATTGTGATAAATATACTGTATTAAGATGTTCTGCGACATTCTGCACACATTGCTGAGACTAGTCAGTGCCTAAAGCTGAATATAGCATCCACAACGTTAAGAAAACTAAGCACAGAACACCAAGATATATATGCGTATGTAATTGTATGTATCATGTATGCATGAACACTCACCTATTTTTATGGATTAATTTTTCTTAACAGACAGCACAGGTGTCCGAAAATTTTTAACATGATGTTTTATGATAAGAAAAAACCAAATTATACGAATAAATTTGATAGTACAAAATTGCAGACCGTACCAGTCTGCTATATATAGAGATTTTACAATAAGAGAACCAAATTATACTAAAAATTTTGGTAGTATATAATTGTTGACCATATCAGTGTGCTAGATTTCTCGAGATTGTTTTAAATCTAATACAAGAAATTATAAAGAATGAAGACAGATTTCTGAGCTAATATCTGAAATTTAGCAGAAACATCGTACAAGGGCCTATATCTAGAGTCATTTTGGGATTTTCTCATCTGCTTTCCATACATCTGTTCAGTTTTTTAACATCATTAATGACAGAAAATGTACTTTGCATTCAGGAAATGAGTATTTAACTACGGTATTTACCGCTACTATAAACATCATGTATAAGACAGCAAAATGATGTGCTATCCCTTTCAAGGACAAAAAACCAAAAATAAGGGTTTTGCCACAACCCCAAGAATCAGATCTGAAAACATGCCAACACCAAAAAAGGAAATAATCTGATTTTATGACAACAGTTCCAATAATAATATAAACCCTAGCAGCGAACTGTAAAAGGGTCTTAAATGCACCATAAAACCATGCACAATAGCTTAAAACCTAGGTAGCCGGTATGTGGGTACGGTGCAGGTACAGGTACGGGGATCCAGTACACTGATACGGCAATATTTTTGGGGGTCCGGGTACGGCACTTGGGTACGGTAGTACAATATACATATAAAATATTAAAAATATTTTTAAAAGTAACAAGATAAGTAAAATTCCAGCCTTACACATGCATAAATTAAACAAATTTGAAATATACATAAGTGAAATAGCCACAAAAGTTAAAACATATTGATAATTCAATGCATTTTGTCATGATATTCATTGTTCGAACTTATAAGCAGTACATTGTTTAAATCAAAATGTTACAATGTAACATTGTAAACACAAAAATGAAGATACATCAACATTCTAATTAGTAATAGTCTAATGGCTCTGCATCTTCTCCAATGTCTTCAATGAGAGCATCACTACCATCATGTGGTTCATTAGAACCACAAGCATCAGGAGTACAACCAGAACCATCAGCAATGCCACTCCCGCTAGCCCCACTTTGCAGCTCACGCAAAGTACTATCTAGGTCCGGGTCTAGCAATGAAAGTTGGGCAATGGAAACATCCAAGTTTGGAGTCGCTGGGTCTATATCCCAACACTTTGTTGGCCCTTTCTTGTACTCATCCTTCTTATGTGATAGAAGGCGCAGGTTAGAATGCACAAAGACCAAATCCTCCGCCTTTTTTTCTCCCAACTTGTTGCGGTTAACTGAGTGGATAAATGAGTATGTACCCCAATTCCTCTCAGTTGAAGAAGAACTCGCAACGTATTGAGGCAAACCACAAAGTCAATGCAAAATTAAAATTAAAATTTATAAAAGTAAAAAAGAAAGAGTTAAGAAATTAAAAAAATTAAAATCTTACTTGTAATAAAACTTTTATTGCAAGTAGCATTAGGTAGGTGTATGTTTGCCCATGGAGGTACCACCACGAATAAGCATCCATCATGTATTTGTCACGAAGAGTGCTAATGGAGTGATCCCTGGAGGATATGAAATTCACAAACTCACCTCTAACCATGTCTTCTACTTCTGGATCTAAGAAGATTCTAGCAAATGCCGCCTTATACCCCTCACTAACTTCAATATCCCTATATGGTGGGACCCCCCTAGGCAAAGAAAGGATCTTTGCGCTATAGTATTTTGGAGTCAAGGCAAAAGCAAGAAGATGCAATGGAGTAGTCATTTTGTTCCACCTTTCAGTGAGATGTGACTGCACTTCCTTGAAGGTCTCTGTAGGATCTTGCTCTTTGGCATTTATGATGGTCTTAATTGACTCAATAATTGAGTCAATTCCAACATAAATCTCACCCATGCACGGATGATCCATATCAACAAATATCAACATACTCATTATGGGCTCAGTAAAGCTAAGCAAGTAATCCACACGATCCCACCATGCTTCATCCAGGATCAACAGTTTCACATTTCTAGCCCTCTCACTGTTTGCTTGCCTCTATACACTCTAAAGGTCACTAATAACCATGCCACTCAATGCCTCTCGCACCTTCACAAGCCGTCTCAAGATGAGTGTTTGCGAGGCAAATCGAGTCTCATCAATCTAATAAGAAATCAAAAGAAATAAAATTAAGACAAGTAAATTTAAAACATTCAAAATTCTACAAATTACAAACTTATAAAATTAATTTAATGAATTTATAAAAATTAATTTTAAAAACTAATAATTATTTAAAAAAAAGAATGTTACAAGTTATCTTCAATAGTTGCAATGTCGAGAATTTACGAAAGATGGCTTGCGACATGTGGTGGTTGCTGACAAACATTTGAATCTCACTTGCCTCCTCATATACTTGTTTGATCGAAACAATTTTTGTGCCCAATTTTTGTAACATTAAGTTGAGGGAATGAACCACACAAGGTGTCTAGAATATGTGTCCATATCGTGCCTCAACCAACAACCCTGCAACTCTACAATTTTTTGCATTTTCCGTTACAACTTGGACAACATTTTGAGGCCCCACCACCTCAATAGATTCTATGAAGTTGTCGGCAATGAATTGGGCATCCTTCACTTGCCCCTCACAATTAATAGCCCTGAGAAACATTGCCCCTTTAGGGCACACTGCAACCACATTGATCAATGGCCTATTTGTTGTATCTTTCCATCTGTCAGAAACGATGGACACCCCTGTTTCTAACCATTGATTCTTGATGGGAAGCAATGCGTCTTGAACTTTCTTTCTTTCTTTTGACAATAAGGTGGTGCGCACCTTTTCATACCCTAGGCTAATGTACCCTCTAGGGGCTTCATTAATACATCTCACCATATCTTGCTAGTATGGTGATCTAACAACATTAAATGGGACACCACATGCATAAATAAAGCGCCCAATACTTTGGTCAGCTATATCCCTGCTTTCATTCTGGAATGCCCTTTTCAATGGGCCTACATCTTTTGTTCTTTTGTGAGAAAGATGTGAATCCTCTTCCCCTCTAGTTGCAATAGGTGTAGACAAAAATGGGTGATCTGGGGCCACAACCTCATCAGAAGGAGAAACAGGTGGCTTGCTAATGCTATGTCATCTTCCTTTTCTTGCCATAGGATGCTTGGATTTTAATGCAGTTGCTGCATCTGCTTCCTCCTGCTCTTTGATGTATGCAAGGGTCTTTGCACGTGGCAACCCCTTTCCATCCAACCCTCCACATGTTCTAATTCCGTGGCCAATAGCTCCATATAAACGGGCTTTCACCCGACTGTAGCAGCTCTTAAATTGCATATTACATTGTGAGCAAACCCAAATAAAGCCCCCTCCACTTGGTATTTGTTCTAGTTGTGTGACATGCCTCCAAAGGGGTGAGGATGGATCACTTTTGTTAGGGAGACCTTTACTACCTTGACACACAGAACTAGAACTCGCAGGCATTTTAACTGCATAATGCATTTAAAAAAAGATGAAAGCAAATTTAGTCTTGAGAGAATGTTGAAACTTTAAAATTAAAATTTAAATGAAATAAAATGTAGAAAAATGAAACTTAAAACAATAACAATAAATAAACAAAAAAAAAACTACAAAATAATAAAATATTAAATACAATTATACAAACTAAAATACTTTAAAAAAATCACAAAATACTTACCTCAATACACCCAACACCAACAATGCAAGCTCCTTGAACTCCTTGGCACTTATTGTAAGCTCCTTCAACTATATGGCACTTGAAATCAACCCTAAGCAATTGAAAATAGTGGAAAAATTGAAGGTGAGAGTCAAGTATGCAAATAAGAGGCAGGAATGCAAATGTGAGGTAAATGACTTGTTATAGAGTTTGGGAGCACAAATTAGGGTTTAAAAGAATAATTTCTTGTTTAAAAAATCGGTTTGACTTTTTTTACCAAAAACAAAAACAAAATAGAAAATGCGTGTATACATAGTGGGTATGTCCGGGTATGATAGGGTTCTTCCTGCAAGGCCCGGGTACATTTGCAGACGTACCCGGGCCTTGCAGGAAGAACCCTGCCTGTATCCCCTGTGTTTTGACCCAAAACCCCGTACCGAGGACGTACCGAACCGGTACCTGCTGTCCTTAGGGGACGTACTGGCTACGTAGCTTAAAACACTTCTAAATAATTATTTCATGTACAACAACACTTATCCATTCAATTTGCAATAATCAAATGGAGAAAACCCAAGATAAAACACTGTTGTAATTAAATTTGGAACAGCAGTAAGGCAGCCACAAACCAAGGCTAAAAATGATAGATATACTCCACCAAAAATCACCAAAACATAGATTCCGACCTTATAAATTATGCTGAATCAGGATATCACATAAAATATGAATTCCCTAGAAGGCACCCAACAACAACTTGACCCAAGTCACTCCCTCTAGGGAGAACTCCAAAATGCATGCAAAGCCTTTTTAGATATTTCCTTGATTGCCCTAGGTCCAAATCTGCAAGAAGTCTTCAATGAATATCTTCAAAACACCCACAATGGAGCGTTTCTGTCCTCCACCAAACCACAAGGAAAGTTTTCGTCTTCCTTGGAATGCCACAGAAGAGGGGTTACGTCCTCAAGTGGAAAGTCAATGACCACTATGCCCAAAAACCAAGTATAGATAAAAATGCACCAAAATTGGGTGCAAATGAAGTCCTTAAGTTCCTTTTATATCCTCCCTTGGCGCCAACAACTAATTAGAAATGGACCGACCTCTTTAAGATTTTTTTAATCTTTTAATTTGCCTTTATGATTCTTCCACATAGCCAACCTGCTAAAGTAGAGGAAAATACTGAAAGAAACATTAAAATTAATAAAAGAAACATGAAATGTAATGCAATTCCTTCCCTTGCTCAATCAAGCTTCATTGCTATGGAAAGGGAATGGAAAGAAGTCCATTGTTAGGCTTTCAAGTCGAAAAAGGGGACATTACAAAGGAGCTTCAAGTTTTCAAATTTATCATTCCCAAGTTCTGCAGATAGGAAGCCACTTAATTGTGTTGATAAAATTCAGTCAACAACGATGTTAGAGGTGTCATAGCATTGTTCCATGCCTGATATGACTTGTGGACATCTTGTATTGTGATTAATTCATAATTGTTGCATGGAATGGCAAGTTAAATGAATGGTGTCTGAAACCCCTTGATGGTGAAGGTAGTTGTATAGAAATAATAATTCCTTCAAATCATCCACTGAATACAAACTTCACAAGAAACCCCACCACTTTCTTCTAAGTTTCCCACATTCCCTCTGTAGAGTCAATTCCTGAATTCACCTCTCTATTTTACAAATGTGCTTTATCATAAAGCACAAAAGGTGTTGATAAATCGTATCTTTAGCTATTTAGAGCCAAACATTCAAGTGTCAAAGACTAACACCTTTCTTTCCATCTGTCTTCAAACTCAAAAACTCCCCAATTTTGATTAAACCCACGTTATTGGATTCTTCAGAACTCCTCACTCTGTTTGTCCTCCCACATACCCGAACCCGCTTCGATTCTGGTTCTCATCCCAGGTTTGATTCCCCTTGGAAACATACCTTCAGAACTGTTGACTCCCTCCCAGAAATGCCTATGACGTTTCTGGGAAGGGCTCAACAACTCCAAGCTATTTTCTAGGAAGAACCCGAGGCAGACTCTGCTGAAACGTTAAAAAAGAAAATAAGACCAAAAGGACCTAACTTTAGTGCTTCTAAGAAGGGCCCCACGATTGCGAATTGTTTCTGAAAGGAGCTTGTGGAAGACCATTGCAACTTTGAAAAAAAATAGCTTAATCCAAACTAACCCAACGACCCCCATATTCCCCACCGCCACTCTCCCTTCTCCTCTCTCCCCCCACCCTGTCCCTGTCCTCGTCCCTGTCTCCGTTCCCGTAACCCAACCACCTCTAAATCCCTATTAATTATTGCTTATTTTAATGTTGACTATACAAATTTTAATTTGTGTTATGTCTCCTTCCACTGTGTAGTTTGTTTTGTTTCAGTTGCATAATTTAGATTGTCTCACACTTCTCTTGCAGGCCTCTTGTCAACATTATAATATATTACTTCCATAATAGATATGTTATCCCCCAAATACATCCTGGGACCCAAATAAGTGGTATAAAATACTATCTTTGGATGTAAACGAGATCAAAGCACATGAAGCATGAAATTGCTACTCACAATCCTTCCATGGCATGAGGTCCCATATCTAAACAAAGTTGAAATTTCTTTCAATCAACAATCTTGGAGACTGCTGCAAGTCTATCATAGGAAGACTTAAAAACCTGCCAAATTGGATGCTCCGCCTTGACTATCATGCCCTACAAAGATTACTAGTAAGAACAAATGTCCACTTTCCCGAATCAACAATCTCCAAGACACCTTTTGAGGCGGCGTGTTCTTCAACAAGATCAATCTAAACCTTAGTTATCACCAAGTATGGATTGACCTAGTAGATGTTTGCAACGCTAATTGCAAAGATTAAGGTAAATTTCAGTGGTTGGTCATGCCTTTAGGCCTCACCAATGCTCTGAAAACGTTTATGCATAATGAAATACATATATATGCCATATATAGATGTTTTTTTATCATCTACCTCACAATATTATAGCATAACATGAGGAGAGCATCTTGACAAATCAAACAAGTGTTAACATCTTGCAGTTACACAAGTTGTATGTCATCTTGGAGAAGCATTCACCATGAAAGCAATATGTCACCAACTTCTGAGTGTAGAAGTTCATCCATAAAAGATACAGATCAAAACTTAATTGGTCTACTCCTTGTATATACCTCGTGTTTTACGCTTGCTAACCTTTTCTCTTGTGCAAGGGTTGTTGATGCATTATCCTCCTAAGCGGGTGCTTAAAGGGGCCTTCCTGGATCGGGATGAGACCAGATTTGGTCACCTTGGCTCGATTGCAACATTTGAGAGATATCACTATGTCGTCCTTTATACCATAGTTACCCTATCCTCGCTTTGTTTCCTCTCTTGTTCACATGTTACCAAATAATGTTCACTTATTTACATGCATTCCTACCCTTCCCATCACTTTCGGTCATCTTGGACCTCCGTCATGCCTTCGTTATGAATTTTCCCTCCATTCCACATTGTTTTACACCTTTGACCTTAGGTCATTCTTGTTCGGTATTGTGATCTTCATCGCTGACAAGATTGACCATGGTTAATCTTGTCTGGTTTTTTTGATCTTCATCACCGACAAGATCTACCATGGTAGATCTTGTAGGGTTTTTCATTGTTGACAAGATCGAACATGGTCAATCTTGTTGGGTATATACCCACACATCATGTCTTACCATTTTATTGATCATAATCATTCATTAAGAGGTCACTTGCTACTTGCACACCCAATATTGTCACACATATTCGCACCTACTTGTTGGATTTAAGATCTTAGAGCTTACCCTCTTGCATTTGGGTCACTAGAGTGAGCTTGAATTAGAGGTCTTCTTCTTGAGCTTTCCCTTCTCCACCCATAGTGATTCTCTCTCATTGATGTTGTCTTTGGGAAGGATCAATGCATCAATAGTCACGCCGCCAATAAGTATTTCTAACCCTCTTTGTCCTTTATCTTAGGTTTATTATTGTGTGGAGATAGCTCATTCATTGTTATAGATTAGGGTAGATTTATGTTTGCTTTAATCTTTTGCTTTGTCTTATTTATGTTATGCCCCTTGACTTTATCCATATTTTGACCTACCTTCATTTGAGTCCTAGTAGGATACCTCTCTTCAATTTAGGTATAGACCTTGGAAATCAATAGCTATCTTAGGGTTAGGACTACTATCCTCTAGAATTGTGACACTTGTGCTCCTTTAGCATCTTTGGTATCTACATCTTGTGTGTAGGCCTAGATTTGGTCTCTAATAGTAAGAGAACAAGTAGGGATCCATCTTTGCCTATCATACATCATGGTGAACCCAACGTGAATCTTAATCCGCCCTCGATTGAGCTAGATTCACTCTGATTTTTCACTTATCTTCTTTTTGTCTTCATTTCATATGCAATCGGCCCGTGTAAACTTCCTTGCCTATAGTTGATTCCATTCGTAAATCCATTCTACCTAACCTAACGTGATTGGCCTCTATGCAACCCCTACACAACCAATCCCATTTGTAACAATTTTCTTCCAAGCTCCTAACACCATCGACCCCTTTGCATCTATGCATGACCAATCTTGTTAGGATTTTGGAGCAAAGTTTGTCTTTCAGAGGCATATCCATCTTTACATGATGTCTCCTCTTAGAAATTTTTCTTGCTAGTCTCAATCCACCTAGGATTCCCATGGGTTGTTCTTCTACTCTTTCTTCTCTTCCATACAATTTCACTGCACGGCCAATACTACCTGAGCTTATTGTTACTTTAATCAAGATTGACCCCATCAGCCACCATGACCTAGCATCTCCTTCCCCTCCCAACGCTATCGGCCTACGTAACAGAGCACAGTTGATACCGTCTAAGGACATCCTTTCATCCATCCAAATCAACCAACCTACGTCTGCAAGGTTGTTCTATCTAGTTCTTCCCCAATCTTACCTGATGCGATCGGCCCTTATGCACTAGCTCCATTGATCTCGTCGAGGCCCAACCTTAAATTTGGTTGTAATATGGTAAAAGTCAGAAAAATTAGTCCTAGAAAAATCATCAAAAATCTAAACAATAATGAATAACTTCACACCCAACAAGGAGGAGGCAATTAATCAGAGATTCTCAAGACATGGCTCCTATAGAAGAGACAATACTTAAACCCTCCCTGAAACCTATTAATCATGATAAGCTTCCTATAAATGGAGCAACCCTTAGTCCACCTCCAAAAACCCCTTTACAAATTAAGAGTACCAAGGCTTCTTCCTCTGATGGCACTAATCCACAACACGATCTAATCTCATGATCATCAAGTTGTTTGATCAAATGACCATCATGCAATCTCAAAATTTAAAAATGGGTTCTCAACAAGTCCCCATAGGTCCTAATCAATCTTCAACACCACCTTTGCCTTTGGATGCTTATGGGAATCCCATCCCTCCTCCAATCCGTAGCAAGATTCTTCAAACATAGAATGAACCCCTAGCTCCTTATATAGCTTTAATGGATATAGGGAGGATATCTCCTACCATTTCCCATGATGGGTCGATTGATCTAGCCATTTATCTTAATACTTTTGGAGATGTATATAAGGAGTGGATTCAAACCAATACCTGCGCCACAACTAAGCTCCTCGCAAAAACCTTCATAGGTGATGCTTTAAAATGGTATAAACAACTCCCTTTACACTCTATTGTCGATTTAGAAACTTTAGTTCAAGCTCTAGCGAGGAAATTTCAACAACATGATCTCCCTCAAAATATCTTTCAAAAATTCATCGATTTGAAACAATCCCCTGACGAATCAGCTCATGATTTCATCAAGCGATGGAAGATTCTATCTAATCAAGCCAACCATCATCTTAATAATCAAAATCTTTTCTAAATCTTCCTTAAAGCTCTTGCTCCTAATTTCCAATATAAGGTTTGGTCCTCCTCTCCCACAATGTTGGAAGAGGCTCTTGAGCAGGCCAAGTGGTAGGACCACCTTATGCAAGAATTTGAACAACCATCTAAACCTTCAAGCACCCATAAATCAACATTTAATACAATAAACCCTCAAGCCCTTTCTAAAGGCAAATCTATCACACATTCCTCTTCAAACAACAATTATTGAAGTGTTATTTCTCATAACCCACACCACACACCATTGTCACATGTTGAGCTATTGTGGGTTCTTCCCAACCCTCAATTTTCCTCCTGCCAAACAACTATCGATTTCCTTCAATCTAACCTTTTCTGCTAGTGGCACACCAGTATCCACCATTCCCTTGTGAATTGTACGGATCTTAAGAAGGTTGCCCTTAATTTCTTCCTTGGACCCCAATTTGACACTAATGCCATTATCCACGAACATTAAGCCCTTGTGCAAGCCCATACAAAACTGCCAATCTAGGACCAACCGTAACAAAGAACCTATGAAAAACCTTGTCAGTACTATTGAAGGGTCATATGTTCATAACCATGTCAATACAACTATGGTTAATTGTCGACGTCAACCTACACATAAGGATCTCGTCCAAAAACTCAAAAATCCTTCATCTACTAACCAACAACTTAATGATACTTCCCATGTGCAATCCAATGATATTTTGCCCTCCTATGACGAGGATTACATCATGTCACAAACACAGTCTAAAAACCTCAATGTAATCAAAATTATAAAAGGATCCTAGATAGAATGCATACTTTTAACCAAAATACAAACATAATTAATACTTCTTTTGGGGCATCTCATAATGCCACTTCTTTCACCACATTAGATTTTTGGGCAGCTCATGGTGCCCACCTTCCCTTCAAATCACTAATTCAACTCCAAGAAATCTTCAAAGAATAACACCTAATTTTTGAGAGAAGGCGTAATAAAAAATATAATCTCTTGGTGCAGTTAGATATGCATACCACCTCACATGTCATAACTATTTGCATTATCCTTTCCATCACTAGCACTTCATAGATGACAATGTTCTCCAACTTAACTACTTCATCAACCTACTATTTTAATCTATTTTTCATCCCACCTGGATCTCTACAATCATTGTCTCTTATCTTGAATACTTTGGTAATCTATACATCTATATCTAAATGTTGGCTAACTCTACGACATGGCATCCTTATTAGCAACTTTTATCTTGTTTTATCATACTTATAGTATTTATCCATTGGATTTTTGCACTCTTCAATATTTTTATCTACCCCTGGGCTATCATCCTCATTTCTCACATCTCTTCTCCAATTCATTGATACACTCCCTCCTTCCCATGACCTCATATTGTGATTTGTGTCATTTTACTAATTATCTTATAGTGTTTATTTTCAACCTTGTCTCTTTAGAGTTTGCAGCAACCATTACACCCACCACACACAATCTGAGTGATACTAAAAGGTAAGTATGAGTTAGGATTATTTCATTTGGTGGAGTTCATTATTTATTTCCTACACTTAGATTATTACTTCATTTTGAGTATCTACTTTAGACTTTCAGGTAGTTGCATCAGGCTTTTTCTGAAGACCATCCATGTTTCATTATTGTGACATCTAATGACCTTCAATTGGGGCATATATATTCACGTAATTTTTTACACTTATTAACATTTTATCTTGTGTAAGGACTTTTGATGCACTATCCTTATGAGTGGGTGCCTAAAAGAGTCTGTTAGGATTGGGGTGTGATCCAAATTGGTCATGTCGGTTAGGCCACGACATTTAAAGAGATGTCATTATTTTTTCCTTTATACGATAGCTACCTATCCTCACTTTGTTTCCTATATTGTTCACATATTTCCATCATTGAGTTCACTTGTTTTCAAGCATTCTTACTCTTCCTGTCACTTTTGACCATCTTAGCCCACCTTATATTCTAGTGAACCTAATGTGAATTACTATGCCTTCGATTGAGTTAGATTCACTATAATTTTTCATTTATATTCATTTTTCCTTTATTTCGTACGATATCAGCCACCGTACCACCTTCCTTACATGACCAATTTCGTCAGTAATCCATTTTGATTAGTGTAATGCGATCATCCTTTATTCAAGATCCTACCATGGTCAGATCCCATTTATCGACAATATTCATTGCCAACAAGATCCTAACACAATTGGCCAATCTTGTTACCTCTCTATACATGCATCTAAGATTGCCGCATTCGAAGGTTTGGGTTCAAACTTTATCTTCCTGATGATTCAATATCCAGAAAAATTTGCTGGTCATAATATCTCCTCTTAGAATTTTTCTTTCCATGCTCAATCCACTAAGAATGGAATGTTCATTTACTCTTTTACTTCTATAAAAACAAAAGACAAATGTCACATTGCACAATCAGATATACCCTGATCCCATTTCATTGAGTTTCATTAGAATTTACCTTATCATTCAACATGACCCAACATCTTCTTCCCTTCCCAACACCATGTGACTTGCAGGTAGCGACCAAGCATGTCCAAGTGGGACGATTAGTCCGAGCCCAGGAGAATCACTCGCATACAGTTTCGACAGAATCAACCATACCAGTATCTATAGATTACTAATCCCATTTGATTCTATCAGGAAATCAAAGCCCGACATTATAGGTCCTTCATAAGTATTAGCAAGAACCAACCCCGTCGAAAAAGATGCAACCCTACAACTAATTATAATATGGTAAAAATAAAAAAATGATTAAAGCCAAGTCATCAAAATATAAACAATGATGAATACTTTACACTTTCTAAGGAGGGGACAGTTGATTCAGAGTTTCTCAATGACATTTCTGGCACTATGGAAGTTTTTGTTGCTAAAATCCTCCTTGAAACCCATTAATCATACCAAGCCTCCTACATATGGATAAATCCTTGAAAACCCCTTTACAAACTAGTAACACCAAGGCTTCTTCCTCTAGTGGCCCTAATTCGCCACATGATCCTAATCTCATGATTATCAAGTTGTTGGGTGAAATTACCATTATGTAATCTTCTACTACATCTAACATGTTTCAAATGCAAGGTCATATTTTAAAAATGGATTATCAATCAACACAAGTTCCCATAGGTCCTAATCAATTATTCAATCAAGACATCACACCTTACTTGCACATTGCACATTTGTGCACATATTCACATCTAGTTATTAGACATGATGTTTTTGAGCTTATCCTTTTGCATTTGGGTCATTATAGTGAGTTAGGACTAGAGGTATTCTTCTTAAGCTTCCCCTTCTCCACCCATAGTGATTATATCTCAGTTTTGTTGTCTATGAGGAGGATCAATGCATCAGTGGTCACCCTAAAAGTAAGTATATATAACCCTTCTTTTTCCTTTCTTTCATGTTCATTATTGTGTGGATGGTTAATCATTCATTGTTATAGATTAGGGTAGATGTATGTTTTCTTCATTCTAATGGTTTGTCTTACTTATGTTACACCCCTTGGCTATATCCACCTTTTGACCTACCTATATCCTAATTCCTACTAAAATACCTCTATTTACTTTAGGTATAGGCCTCGGAAACCTATAACTATCTTAGGGTTAGGATTACTATCATCTAGAATTGTGAAACTTGCACTCCTTGAACATCTTTGGTATCTACGTCTTATGTGCAGACCTAGATTTGATCCCCAATATTAAGAGAACGTGTGGGGATCCATCTTAGCCCATCATACACTCCTCAATCCATCATGAAGCCCTGCAGCTTCCTTGGAATTTTCTCATATCGTTCGACCTCTACATCAAATTTTGAATGGCAATGCCAAAACAACCTTTAGGTGGCTAAAGCACAACAAAAGGCGTTTGACCAATTCAAACAAGAACTATGTTCTACGCCAATCTTTTCCATCCTAGACCTACATCAACCTTTTGTTATTCATATTGCCACTACAAACATTTGCACTACAGTCTTCACTCAAAAGCGATATCTAGTTGTTTAACATTCTAAGAGCTTTAGTGACACACTTCACTGCGACCTTGCGTATGATTGGGAACTGTGTGTGATCAAGTTGTACACCTATGGAGACATGATATTGTTGGTAACAAGAGTCAATCATTTGGATCATAAACCTTTGCATATTTATGATGACTTATTTGTAGCAAAGCAATTCTACCTACTCATCAAACATAAACCATCAAACACAAATTATAGTACAGATTGTGTTAATCATTCACTAGTAATGACCTGTTTACCATTTTGAATAGTTTGTCATTATGAAGCTTTTTCATGGTCATAATTGTGAGGTTGATCCACACATTGCACCAATTTGTGTTGCTCTCAGCACAAGTGAGCCCATTGTCTATCATTTTCTCTAGAATGATGTCCTCTACCACCATATACATGTCTATGTCTCAAGGTATGTACAATGCCAAAATTGATCTAGAAAGCACATATCAACAAAGATGCAGGTCAATTCAGCATAAACAAAATTGTGTTATATAAGTACTTGTACCAGCCTAATCTCCATGCCAAGCTTGCCCAATATACTTTTGCTTATTCAGCTCTTCAATCCTTAGACTTGCTTCGCTCTCAATTCTTCAATGTAGTGAGTGAAACGAGAACTCCTTATTTATAGGAATTCAAGTAGCTTTTCACCGAGAAACTTGAGAACCGGGGGACAGACAACCAGTGACTATGGTGACCAAGAAGATTCCCACTATAAGAAAAGTAGAAAACAAACACGGACAATGGGTACATGCCACCCATTATAGCACCTTTAATGAAGTGGAGAGGTCCACCACGCCTTCAGATAAGACTTAAAGACATGAATCTTATCTTACTTTATTTGACACGACTGGCAACAGGCCTGCCAGCATAGCCGAAAAACAGGTCGGTAACATGCCTACCGACATAGCACTACGAGCTATCAAACTGTACAATGGGACCATTGTTATCATCATCTGATGAGGATGAAGTCTCATCAGTCCTTTGAGGCAGCGACCCGAGATTCCTCGTGCTTCTTTCAAGATAAGCTCTTGATGTAGAGGCTGTTCCATCATTATCAGGACGAAGATGCCGTCTAGTTGGAAAGAGATAATGATCTGGAATTCGGAGAGAGAAACCAGGAGCAGGCGGATGTATATTCATCGTATGGTGAAGTATTATTCTCCTCCATAACTGTCCATTAGGATTTGAATGATGACTACTGAAAGGGTTAGGCTTTACATAATAATTTACTTTAACATACCACAAAATTTTACATTGAATGAGTATATTCCGGGCAAGATCAGGAGAAACATCTAGTAGATGGAGAATCAGAAATTTTTGAAGGAAGATATTTACTGAAAGAAAATATTTAAAATGCTGAGAAATATACTTCCTGTCACCTTGATGACTGGGCCTGTTCCAGAGATCAAACTGCAGAGGATGCTCCTCTGTCCATAACCGTGAGAACTCAAATTTCCATAATGTATTAGGCCTTGGAATGAGCTGTCTGAGCTTATGTCTTTCAAAAGATAAAGGATCAGGTTGTTCAGCATACCTTGTATGTCGCCAGATCCATTTCAGAGTACAAAACACTATAGGTTCCTGGAGAGAATGAAACTCTGAATGTGGAATTTCAGGATCTACAAACCTTACTGCAACCTCGGACATATTATATTCAGATACAGAAATATAATCTCTGTACATAAGCAAAGCTTGTGCTTCTCTAGATATTCTGTCATCATTCCTTTTTCTGGAATTTAATATGGCCTTGACAAGAATTTATATCCCATATGGGACTGTCAAATTCATGGAAAACTTGAGTAACATTAACATGTTTGATCAAATTTAACTCTCTGCTAGCAAAATCAGCTAAAGAGTTATCTTTTCTTTTATATGCTCTACATCAAAAGAAAAATTATCAAACCAAAGACCCCATCTCTGCAATCTGTTGAAAGTTGATTTATTTGCTGGGTCTCCATTGTTGAGCTAAGCCTTGAAATCTTTTAGATCAGATCGTAAGACGAAATGATCATTCTGAATAAAGAACAAGAAAGCTTTAATGGCTTTCTTGGCTGCCAATATCTCCTTATGGGTAGAATGGTATTTGATCTCAGAACCTTGAAAAGATCCTGAAGCATATATGCACACTTTCTCTTTACCATTCTCCATTTTCTCTTTGAGCACTGCTCCCCAATAGTTGTCACTTGCATCACATTCAATAATTTTCTGCCCTTGTCCTGGCAGGGACATTGGTGGCAGATCAAGAACTTGTTTCTTGATGCGTTTGACTGCTGAAGTCATTTCTTCACTCCAGGCGGGAGCATTCTTTTTCAATCTTTTATTTAACAAGATTCTATCTGCAGCAATGTTTTTGTAGAATCCTGCAACATAGTTTACACAGCCTAGAAACCTTTGCAGTTGTTCCTTTTCTTTCAATTCATCAGGAAATTCCTGAATCTTGGAAACAACATGCTTCTGCATTTCAATGCTACCATCTTTTATTTTATGCCTAGAAAATCCATCTCATCTTTGAAAACTTCCATTTTGGATGGAGATAGGCATAAACCATTTTATGAACAATTTAATAGAACTTTTCTAAGTGTTCTATGTGATCTTTAGGAGACTTTGAAAATATCAAAATATCATCAATATAAACAATCAGAAAATCTGAAAGTTCTCCAAAGATACTATCCATTTTCTTCTGAAATATAGATGGAGCAGTTTTAAGACCAAAGGGAAGTACCTTCCATTCATATTGTCCTCCTGGAACAACAAATGCAGTTTTGTATGAATCTTTTGGCCGTATGAAGATCTGCCAGAATCCACTCTTTAAATAAAACTTACTGTAGACTTTGCATCCTTTGATACGAGCTAGTAGATCATCTCTTGCAGCTATTGGATGCTGGACTGCAGCTATGAACTTGTTCAAAGGCTTATAGTCAACGACTAGCCTTTTCTTCTGCCTTAGCTGTTCACTGCGCTTATTCACATAAAAGGCTGCACAAGACCAAGGAGAATTAGATTCTTGAATGAATCCTCCTTTGAGTAATTTCTGAATTTCTTCATGGCATTCTTTTCTCTCTGATGGAATCATGCCACGGTGGTGTGCTTTGAACTTTGGGACAAGTTCGTTGCCTTCTTTATCCTTTACAATCTGCAAATCAAGTGAACAGATATGCCTTTTTCTGGAAACAAAGGCATGTGGATTATCAGAACAAAGATCATTCTTGATCTTTGCCACTATATCATCAATATTGGATTTACATGCAGCAATGGATTTATGTATCCACTCATGATTAGACTTCTTCTTTTGTTCAGGGAGTGGAACTATAGTCTGGTAGGTATACCTTCTAGGTATCTGGACTTGTGGATTGAACAGGGATATAAAATCTTTACTGATACTAAATGTTCCACAGTCTTGGAGACAATCTACTCCTATCAGACAATCATAGGCTTCCATATCATGCTGGTAGAACTTAAATGTTCTTGTAAATCCTTCTAGACATACAGGGATATAGGCCACAAAATTGGAGATGACTTCTTTCTTATCAAACCTAATTCTTACATGAGCTTTTTGCCAACAATTAGGAGGAATGGCCATGGATCTAAACATGCTAATGTCTGCTCCTGTATCTATCATAGCATCTAGACAGTAGGGCTTTATATTTGGAATACAAATAGTAATGGCTATGAAAGGATTTTGAGTACAGGAGACTGTGCATACCTCTGCTTCTTTCTGAGAAGATGATTCCTCTTGGGCTTCTTGTAGCATTATCTACTGATAAGCTCCTTCAAGGTCTTTGTCATCTTTTTCTTTATTCTTTTCTTCTTCTTCTTCTTTAATGAGTCTTAAGAACTCATCAGTGGCCTTTGCAATAACCTTTTCAAGGAACTCAATTCTGTTCCTTCTCCAGGTCTTATAGATTTTAGGATCAGAACTTTTCTGATCCATTTGCTCTGCAATATTCTCTTCAGGGAAGAGAAATGGAAAACTTCTTTGAGGAACTGGGATTCCTCTGCCTCTATCTCCTCTGCCTCTCCAGGGTCCACCTCTTCCTCTGATAGGAAGTTGTCTTTGGCGTATTCTTTGCTGGAATGGAGGACGAACTGGAACTGGTGAATATGATTCTTCTGAACAGAATAAGTCTTCTTCATCTTGAGCTTTTTTCAATCTTGCTTGCTCAAGTTGATTCTGCTGAATGTACTTATCTTGAGACTCTCTGACTTTCTTCTGAAGAGAAGCTTTTCTGGTTGTATCCCATGGGGGACACGATGCATATTCACTCTGGTACAATTCCATTTGCTGACGGAGGATTTCTGCATTTGGAGGCACTAAAGGATGCTTGAAATTAGCATTCATATTAATTCTTACCATATTTACAAAAGATGGTAAGGTATCATAACCAGAACTGTCAGTACTGTCAGAATCACTGTTAGACATCTGAGCTATATTACACTGTACATCATCCACAGATTGATATGAAATATCAGAAGAGAAACTTTCTGAATCACTGACCAGAATATATTCTTCTTCTGTAATGCCTCTTGCTATAAGGGCATTAACCTTTGCTTTTCCTTTTTCACTGTTCTTCTGCGGACACTTGTTAGCATAATGACTACCTTTACAGATGAAACATGTAGGAGAAAATCTTTTATGCTTTCCCACATACTTCCTTTTCTGAAAACAAAATTTTTATAGGGCCTTTTACTGGCAAAAGAATCTTTTCTATACAGCTTCTTATACTTTTTCTGCTTCTTATACCTTCCCTTCCCTTTTGAAAAAGAACAATCTTGACATTTTGTCTTGATTGGACCATCCAAGTGATCACAACCGAAGGGATCCATAGCATACATATCACAGAATTGAGAACCAAGAGATTTTGCATTCTTTAATGCTTGCTTTCTTTCCCATTTTTCTTTACAAAGCTTAGCATGTGTTTGGTCAATTATTTGATTAATTGCACCAAAACTTAATTCTTCTGTTTTAATGCCATGCATGGCTTTTTATACTCAGTAGAAAAATAAGGAGGAAAAGATTCAATATACCTTAATCTCATGGTTTCATCATTAATATTACCAGAACTGTAATATAATTTCTGCATGAAACACTGATATTCCTTTATTCTGGACATATCACACAATCTGGCTCTGAGAAACAAAGTTGTATTCTTCATCTTATCATCTTCTAAATTACCAATAAATTCCTTTATTATAGCCGTTGTTAGTCCTATATAACCACTCTGTAGAATTTCTTGCTGATTGGGAGTTGAATCCCACCATTCCTTAATGATACCTACAAAACCATTGGCAATAGCAGATGCAATAGCATGGGGATCTCTTTTATAGATTTCTAATTGGGAATTTCCCCAACCAATCATTCCATGCACCATTTCTTTTATTTCTTCTAAACTTCTACATTCTAATTTATACCAGTTTGGTTGTAGGGTCTAGACTCTGGCCATGCCTTGCAGAGGTTCAGGCTTAGGATTAGATGTTTCTCCTATTATCATGCCTTCTGCTTCCTGATGGGCTTCTATTTTAGCCATTCCTACTGATTTCTTTTCATCTTTATCAAAAAATAGAGGCTTATACTGGGCTAATAATTCTTTATGCTGCTGCTTTTTTGATGGATTAGCAAGTTCTGAGACTTGCTTCCAAGAGATTGCATTAGACCAATCTCCCTCTTCTTTCTTTACTGTATTTTCCCAGATCTGTTCGATCTTAGGGACTACTTCTGGAAGACTGTCTACTGCATCATGAATCAGATCAATCTTGTGATCTGTTTTTTCTAAAGAATTATGAACATGTGATAAACTTGATTCCACAAGTTCATGTGTATGTGTTAGTTCTCTAGCTATATTACTCTTAATGCTAATAGTATGATCAACTAATGGCTGTACAATATCAGTGACATCTTGAGATATAACTTTTGGAATTTCTGCAGAGACTACTCTATGATTATGTTGTACCAGAGTCTCTACTCTTTTCACTGATTTATCTATTCATCTATTCTATTTCAAAAGCTTAATAGCACCAGCAGTGTCACCATTCTATCTTAATTCTATGGCTTTCAATGTCTTTTCCATTTCAGCTAATCTGGAAGAATAAGAATGAACTTTATCATGAACAGACTTTACTGCTTTATTTGTCCAGTTTAGCATTTTAGAGCTTTCAGAAGGCTCTATCTGTTTATCTACTGTTCTTTGATACCAGTAGACTGCTTTCTGTGACTGATCAGGAGACATAAGCTCATGACTGTCTGTTGTAGGAAAAGAATCAGAACTAGATGAAGCCATATTAATAGTAGGACCATTACTGGGGACATACTTCTGGCTGACAAGCTTTTCACAGTCATTATACCACAAAAAATCTGTATTAGGATCATGTACAAGGGAACTATGACTACACAAGAATGTCTTTTCTTAGAAGGTTGTACAGGCTGACTATTTGAAGACTCACCTACAGAAAAGTAAGAACTATTGGACTGTACAGAGTTAGATCTAGGTAAAGACATTCTAGAGTTAGATCTAAAAGATAATGTTACATTATTTTTGGACTCATTGACAGCTGTAGCATTTTCTAGCTTTGGCTGGCTGGACTGTATAAACTTCTTTGACAGTGTCCATTCTTTCGGAACTCTGATCTGAGACCAAGAAATTAATTCAGGCTCTATCTTCTGGCTTTCTATAATGACATGACTCACCACGCTACTGCCCTTGGAAATACCATGTTTAACTGCAGGGTACATGGTGTTGACAAGACAATATATGACTTTGTAATGGATGGCGAGCGGACATGAACCAAGATGCATGTTCAAGCCAGTAGTAGCCAAATGTAATTTTAAGACATCTTTTAATAGATCGTCTTTGGTCAGAGATACAGGGTAACTAGGATATACTTCAAAAGAAATAGGACCATTATGGAGGCCAGTCTGTATAGCTGCTAACAGAGAATCCTTGAAGGTGTCAAAGCGGAGATCCATAAGACAACAAAGGATTGAAGCATTTAAGCCACGACGGAAGAGAGGGGTGATACCTATTTGAACACAACCTATATGAGCAAACTTATAAGTATTTTGTTTTTTTAGACTTTTAATATCTGCGGGATCTATGAGAGGAATATTATACTCACAATTAGAAGATTGGGTTACTTGGATGACAGACTCACGGGTCTTAAACACAGTACTAGCTAACAGATGAAACTTATTAATCTTAGCATATACCTGGTCATAAGGTATTTTGGGTAGCTTCCAGGCAGGTAATGGGTCAGACTCTTCTATCATATCTATATCAGAATTTACAGGATAGACATCAGATAGGCTTACGAGTTCTTGATCTTCAATATCCAAAGAAGAAAGACTGGGACGAGCTTCTGCGGCCATTTTAAACTGATACTAATGAGCAACTTTGCAGTGAAGGTCTTACGCTATTCTCCAAAACCCTAACAGCTGCGCACATCCACCGCGACTTACAATAACGGGGGGAGACTCTTTGCCTTTTAAGGTGCTGTATAAACTCAGATTCACAGATTGCCACAAAATTCAAACCAAGCTATTTCTTCAGAAAACTGAAACTCAAGTATGAAGATATGAACCAATTCTGATGCTCTGAGAAACTTCGCTATTAACCAGCTCTGAAAAATCCTTAACCAACTCTGATGGTCTGAGAATCTTTAACCAATGCTTGTGATACCAGTGCTTATAAACAATAGCTCTGATACCAAATTTAAATTATAAAGAAAACCTCTCCAAACCTCTGATACCAATATTGAAAAACAACATATTAAGGTTTACCCGGTGATACTACAATTTTAAATAAGGACTTAAAGCTCTGAAACATAAAGTTCTGAAGCTCTGATGATAATTTATTCATCAATAGCTCTAAAAGAGCTTTTGATAAAAACTTTACAGAAGCTCTGACCTTTATACTCTATGTGAAATACTTCAAACTAAGACTTACAGAACACAAGAAAAACAAATGCTTATATCTCTTCAATCCTTAGACTTGCTTCGCTCTTGCTTCTTCGGTGTAGTGAATGAAACGAGAACTCCTTATTTATAGGAATTCAAGTAGCTTTTCACCGAGAAACTTAAGAACCGGGAAACCCACAACCGGTGACTCCGGTGACCAAGAAGATTCCTACTTTAGAAAAAGTAGAGAACCGACAAACACAGACCATGGGTACATGCCACCCACGATAGCACCTTTAATTAGTGGGAAGGTCCACCACGCTTTCAGATAAGACGTAAAGACGAATCTTATCTTACTTTATTTGACGCAACTGGCAACAGGCTTGCCAGCATAGCCGAAAGCAACATAAAAGTCGGTAACATGCCTACCGACATAGCACTAAGGGCTATCAAACTGTACAACGGGACCATTGTTATCATCATCTGATGAGGATGAAGTCTCATCAGTCCTTTGCGGCAGCGACCCGAGATTCCTCGTGCTTCTTTCAAGATAAGCTCTTGATGTAGAGGTTGTTCCATCATTATCAGGACGAAGATGCCGTCTAGTTGGAAAGAGATAATGATCTGGAATTCGTAGAGAGAAACCAGGAGCAGGCGGATGTATATTCATCGTATGGTGAAGTATTATTCTTCTCCACAATTGTCCATTCGGATTAGGATGATGACCCCTGAAAGGATTAGCTTTTACATAATAGAATTTTAACATACCACGGAATTTTACATTGTATGAGTATGTTTCTAGCTAAATCAGGAGAAACATCAAGCAATGGAGAATCAGAGATTTTTGAAGGAAGATATTTATCAAGGAAGTATTTAAAATGCTGAGAAATATACTTCCTGTCACCTTGACGACTGGGCCTGTTCCAAAGATCAAACTGCAGAGGATGCTCCTCTGTCCATAGCCGAGAGAACTCAAATTTCCATAATGTATTAGGCCTTGGAATGAGCTGTCTGAGCTTATGTCCTTCAAAAGATAAAGGATCAGGTTGTTCAGCATACCTTGAATGTCGCCAGATCCATTTCAGAGTACAAAACACCATTGGTTCTTGAAGAGAATGAAACTCTGTATGTGGAATTTCAGGATCCACAAATCTGACTGCAACCTCAGACATATTATATTCAGAGACAGAAATATAATCTCTGTATATAAGCAATGCTTGTGCTTCTCTAGATATTCTATCATCATTCCTTTTTCTGGAATTAATATGGCCTTGACAAGAATTTATATCCCAAATGGGACTATCAAATTCATGGAAAACTTGAGTGACATTAGCATGTTTGATCAAATTTAACTCTCTGCTAGCAAAATCAGCTAAAGAATTATCTTTTCCTTTATATGCTCTACATCAAAAGAAAATTATCAAACCAGAGACCCCATCTCTGCAATCTGTTGAAAGCTGATTTATTTGCTGGGTCTCCATTGTTGAGCCGGGCCTTGAAATCTTTCAGATCAGATCGTATAACGAAATGATCATTCTGAATAAAGAACAAGAAAGCTTTAATAGCTTTCTTGGCTGCCAATATTTCTTTGTGGGTAGAATGGTATTTGATCTCAGAACCTTGAAAAGATCCTGAAGCATATCTGCACACTTTTTCTTTACCATTCTCCATTTTTTCTTTCAATACTGCTCCCCAAAAATTGTCACTTGCATCACATTCAATTATTTTCTGACCTTGTCCTGGCAGGGACATAGGTGGCAGATCAAGAACTTGTTTCTTGATGCGTTTGACTGCTGAAGTCATTTCTTCACTCCAGGCGGGAGCATTCTTTTTCAATCTTTTATTTAACAAGATTCTATCTGCAGCAATGTTTTTGTAGAATCCTGCAACATAGTTTACACAGCCTAGAAATCTTTGCAGTTGTTCCTTTTCTTTTAATTCATCAGGAAACTCTTGAATTTTGGAAACAACATGCTTCTGCATTTCAATACTTCCATATTTTATTTTTATGCCTAGAAAATTCATTTCATCTTTAAAAACATCCATTTTTGATGGAGATAGGCATAAACCATTCTTATGAACAACTTCATAGAACTTTTCTAAATGTTCTATGTGATCTTTAGGAGATTTTGAAAATATCAAGATATCATCAATATAAACAATCAGAAAATCTGAAAGTTCTCCAAAGATACTATCCATTTTCTTCTGAAATATAGATGGAGCAGTTTTAAGGCCAAAGGGAAGTACCTTCCATTCATATTGTCCTCCTGGGACAACAAATGCAGTTTTATATGTATCTTCTGGCTGTAGGAAGATCTGCCAGAATCCACTCTTTAAATCAAACTTACTGTAAACTTTGGATCCTTTGATACGAGACAGCAGATCATCTCTTGCAGGTATCGGATGCTGAACTGCAGCTATGAACTTGTTCAAAGGCTTATAGTCAACGACTAGCCTTTTCTTCTGCCTTAGCTGTTCACTGCGCTTATTCACATAAAAGGCTGCACAAGACCAAGGAGAATTAGATTCTTGAATGAATCCTCCTTTGAATTGCTTCTGAATTTCTTCATGGCATTCTTTCCTTTCTGATGGAATCATGCCACGGTGGTGTGCTTTGAACTTTGGGACAAGTTCGTTGCCTTCTTTATCCTTTACAATCTGCAAATCAAGTGAACAGATATGCCTTTTTCTAGAAATAAAGGCATGAGGATTATCAGAACAAAGATCATTCTTGATCTTTGCCACTATATCATCAATATTGGATTTACATGCAACAATGGATTTATGTATCCACTCATGATTAAACCTTTTTTTTTGGTTCAGGGAGTGGAACTATAGTCTGGTAGGTATACCTTCTAGGTATCTGGACTTGTGGATTGAACAGGATATAAAATCTTTATGATACTAAAGGTTCCACAGTCTTGTAGACAATCTACTCCTAACAGACAATCATAGGCTTTCATATCATGCTGATAGAACTTGAATGTTCTTGTAAAACCTTCTAGACAGATAGGAATATAGGCCACATAATTGGAGATGACTTCTTTTTTATCAAAGCGGATTCTTATATGAGCTTTTTGCCAACAGTCAGGAGGAATAGCCATTGATCTAAGCATACTAATGTCTGCTCCTGTATCTATCATAGCATCTAGACAATAAGGCTTTATATTTGGTATACAAATAGTTATGGCTATGAAAGGATTTTGGGTACAGGAGACTGTGCATACCTCTGCTTCTTTTTGAGCAGATGATTCCTCTTGGGCTTCTTGTAGCATTATCTGCTGATAAGCTCCTTCAAGATCTTCGCCATCTTTTTCTTTATCTTTATTCTTCTTCTTCTTCTTTGACGAGCCTTAAGAACTCATCAGTGGCCTTTGCAATAACTTTTCAAGGAACTCAATTATGTTCCTTCTCCAGGTTCTTTATAGATCATTTGGATCTGAACTTCTTTGATCCATTTGCTCTGCAATATTCTCTTCTGGGAAGAGAAATGGAAAACTTCTTTGAGGAATAGGAATTCCTCTGCCTCTATCTCCTCTGCCTCTCCAAGGTCCACCTCTTCCTCTGGTAGGAAGCTGCCTTTGGCGTATTCTTTGTTGGAACGGAGGGCGAACCGGAAGTGATGAATATGATTCTTCTGAACAGAATAAGTCTTCTTCATCTTGAGCTTTTTTCAATCTTGCTTGCTCAAGTTGATTCTGCTGAATGTATTTGTCCTGAGACTCTCTGACTTTCTTCTGAAGAGAAGCTTTTCTAGTTGTATCCCATGGGGGACACAATGCATATTCACTCTGATATAATTCCATTTGCTGACGAAGGATTTCTGCATTTGGAGGCACTAAAGGATGCTTGAAGTTAGCGTTCATATTAATTCTCACCATATTTACAAAAGATGGTAAGCTATCATAACCAGAACTGTCAGTACTGTCAGAATCACTGTTAGACAACTGAGCAATATTACACTGTACATCATCCACAGATTGATATGAAATATCAGAAGAGAAACTTTCTGAATCACTGACCAGTAGATATTCTTCTTTTGTGATGCCCTTTGCTGCAAGAGCATTGACTTTTGCTTTTCCTTTATTACTATCCTTCTGCGGACATTTGTTAGCATAATGGCTCGCTCTCGCTTCTTCGGTGTAGTGAATGAAACGAGAACCCCCATATTTATAGGAATTCAAGTAGCTTTTCACCGAGAAACTTGAGAACCGGGAAACTGACAACCGGTGACTCCGGTGACCAAGAAGATTCCTACTTTATCAAAAGTAGAGAACCGACAAACACGGACTATGGGTACATGCCACCCACGATAGCACCTTTAACAAGTGGAGAGGTCCACCACGCCTTCAGATAAGACTAAAGCAGAATCTTATCCTACTTTATTTGACACGACTGGCAACAGGCCTGCCAGCATAGCCGAAAAGCAGGTCGGTAACATGCCTACCGAAATAGCACTACGAGCTATCAAACTGTACAATGGGACCATTGTTATCATCCTCTGATGAGGATGAAGTCTCATCAGTCCTTTGAGGCAGCGACCCAAGATTTCTTGAGATTCTTTCAAGATAAGGTCTTGATGTAGAGGTTGTTCCATCATTATCAGGACGAAGATGCTGTCTAGTTGGAAAGAGATAATGATCTGGAATTCGGAGAGAGAAACCAGGAGTAGGCGGATGTATTTGCATCGTATGGTGAAGTATTATTCTTCTCCATAATTGTCCATTAGGATTTGAATGATGACCCCTGAAAGGGTTAGGCTTTACATAATGATTTACTTTAACATACCATGGAATTTTACATTGAATGAGTATGTTTCTAGCAAGATCAGGAGAGACATCAAGTAGAGAAGAATCAGAGATCTTCGAAGGAAGAAATTTATCAAGAAAGTATTTAAAATGCTGAGAAATATACTTCCTGTCACCTTGACGACTGGGCCTCTTCCAAAGATCAAACTATAGAGGGTGTTTCTCTGTCCATAGCCTTGAGAACTCAAATCTCCATAATGTATTTGGCCTGGGAATGAGCTGTCTGAGCTTATGTCCTTCAAATAGTAAATGATCAGATTGTTCAGCATACCTTGTATGTCGCCAGATCCATTTCAGAGTACAAAACACCATAGGTTCTTGGAGAGAATGAAACTCTGAATGTGGAATTTCAGGATCTACAAACCTGACTGCAACTTCGGACATTATATTCAGATACAGAAATATAATCTCTGTACACAAGCAATGCTTGTGCTTCTCTAGAAATTCTATCATCATTCCTTTTTTTGGAATCTATATGCCCTTGACAAGAATTAATATCCCAAATAGGGCTATCAAACTCATGGAAAACTTAAGTAACATTAACATTCTTGATCATATTTAACTCTCTGCTAGCAAAATCAGCCAAAGAATTATCTTTTCCTTTTATATGCTCTACATCAAAAGAAAAATTATCAAACCAGAGACCCCATCTTTGCAACCTGTTGAAAGCTGATTTATTTGTTGGGTCTCCATTGTTGAGCCGGGCCTTGAAATCTTTCAGATCAGATCGTATAACGAAATGATCATTCTGAATGAAGAATAAGAAAGCTTTAATGGCTTTCTTGGCTGCCAAAATTTCTTTGTGGGTAGAATGGTATTTTATCTCAGAACCTTGAAAAGATCCTGAAGCATATCTGCAAACTTTCTCTTTACCATTCTCCATTTTCTCTTTGAGCACTGCTCCCCAACAGCTGTCACTTGCATCACATTCAATAATTTTCTGCCCTTGTCCTGGCAGGGACATTGGTGGCAGATCAAGAACTTGTTTCTTGATGCGTTTGACTGCTGAAGTCATTTCTTCACTCCAGGTGGGAGCATTCTTTTTCAATCTTTTATTTAACAAGATTCTATCTGCAGCAATGTTTTTATAGAATCCTGCAACATAGTTAACACAGCCTAGAAACCTTAGCAGTAACCTTAGCAGTTGTTCCTTTTCTTTCAATTCATCAGGAAATTCGTGAATCTTGGAAACAACATGCTTTTGCATTTCAAAACTTCCATCCTTTATTTTTATGCCTAAAAAATCCATTTCACACAATCACACAATCTGGCTCTAAGAAACAAAGCTGTATTCTTTATTTTATCTTCTTAATTACCAATAAACTCTTTTATTATAGCAGTTGTTAGTCCCATATAACCACTCTGTAGAATTTCTTGTTGATTGGGAGTTGAATCCCACCATTCCTTTATAATACCTACAAAACCATTGGCAATAGCAGATGCAATAGCATGGGGATCTCTTTTATAAATCTCTAATTGCGAATTTCCCCAACCAATCATTCCATGCACCATTTCTTTGATTTCTTCAAGACTCCTGCATTCTAAGTTATACCAATTGGGCTGTAGTGTCTGGACTCTGGCCATGCCTTGCAGAGGTTCAGGCTTAGGATTAGAGGTTTCTCCTATAATCATGCCTTCTGCTTCTTGATGGGCTTCTATCTTGACCATGCCTACAGACTTCTTTTCATCTTTATCAAAGAAAAGAGGCTTATACTGGGCTAATAATTCTTTATGCTGCTGTGTTTTAGGAGGATTAGCAAGTTCTAACACTTGCTTCTAAGAAACTGCATTGGACCAGTCTCCTTTTCTTACTGTATTATCCCAGATCTGCTCGATCTTTGTGGCTACTTCAGGAAAACTGTCTACTGCATCACAAATCAAATCAATCTTATGATCTGTTTTCTCTAAAGTATCATGAACATGGGACAAACTTGATTCCACAAGTTCATGTGTATTGTGTTAGCTCCTTAGCTATATGACTTTTCATACTAGTAGTATGGTCAACTAATCGCTGTACAATATCAGTGATATCCTGAGATATTACCTTTGGAATTTCTGCAGAGACTACTCTATGATTATGCTGTACTAGAGTCTCTACTCTTTTCACTGATTTATCAATATCATCCATTCTAGAATTTAGTAGCTTAATAGCACCAACAGTGTCACCATTTTGTCTTAATTCTATGACTTTCAATGTCTTTTCCATTTCAGGCTAATCTGGATGAATAAGAATAAACTTTATCATGAACAGACTTAACTACTTTATTTGTCCAGTTTAACATCTTAGAGCTTTCAGAAGGCTCTATTTGTCTATCTACTGTTCTTTGGTACCAGTAGACTACTTTCTGTGACTGATCTGGAGAAACAAGCTCATGACTTTCTGTAGTAGGAAAAGAATCAGAACTAGATGAAGCCATATCAATGGTAGGACCATTATTTGGGACGTACTTTTGGGTAACAAGCTTTTCATAATCATTACACCACAAAAAATATGTATTAGGATCATGTAAAAGGGAACTATGACTACACAAGAATGTTTTTTCTTTAGCAGGCTGACTATTAGAAGACTCACCTACAGAAAAATAAGAACTATTGGACTGTACAGAGTTAGACCTAGGTAAGGACATTCTAGAGTTAGATCTAAAAGACAATGTTACATCATTTTTAGACTCTTGAACAGCTGTAGCATTTTCTAGCTTTGGTTGGCTGGACTGTATAAACTTCTTTGAGAGTGTCCATTCCTTTGGAACCTTTATCTGAGACCAAGAAATTAACTCAGGCTCTATCTTTTGGCTTTCTATATTGACATGACTCACCACGCTGCTGTCCTTGGAGATACCATGTTTTACTACAGGGTACATGGTGTTTACAAGTCGATATATTACTTTGTAATGGATGGCGAGCGGACATGCACTAGGACGCATATTCAAGCCAGTAGTAGCCACATGAAGTTTTAAGACGTCTTTTAAGAGATCGTCTTTGGTCAAAGAGACAGGATAACTAGGATACACTTCAAAAAAAATAGGACCATTATGGAGGCCAGTCTGTATAGCTGCTAACAAAGAATCTGTGAAGCTGTCAAAGCGGAGATCCATAAGACAACAGAGGATTGAAGCATTTAAGCCACGACAAAAAAGAGGAGTGATACCTATTTTCACACAACCTATATGGGAAAATTTATAAGTATTTTGTTTTTTCAGACTTTTAATATCTGCAGGATCTATGAGAGGAATATTATACTCACAATTAGAAGTTTGGGTTACTTGGATGACAGACTCACGGGTCTTAAACACAATACTAGCTAATAGATGAAACTTATTTATCTTAGCATATCCCCGGTCATAAGGTATTTTGGGTAGCTTCCAGGCAGGTAATGGGTCAGACTCTTCTACCATGTCTATATCAACATTAACAGAATGAACATCAGCTAGGCTTACTAGTTCTTGATCTTCAATATCCAAAGAGGAAAGACTGGGACGAGCTTCTGCGGCCATTTTATACTGATACTACTGAGCAACTTTGCAAAAAGGTCTTACGCTATTCTCCAAAACCCTAACAGCTGCGCACATCCACGGCGACTTACAATAACGGGGGGAGACTCTTTGCCTTATAGGTGTTGTATAAACTCAGATTCACAGATAACCACAAAATTCAAATCAATCTAGTAATCTTCAGAAAACTGAAACTCAAGTATGAAATATGAACCAATTCTGATGCTCTGAGAAACTTTAACTAGTTCTAATGCTCTGAGAAACTTTAACCAACTCTAATGGTCTGAGAATCTTTAACCAACACTAATGGTCTGAGAATCTTTTATAATTTGGTATCAGAGCTATCAGAGTGTAGTGTTTGTTTATCAGAGTGTTTGTTTATTTCAATAGTGGTATCAGAGCTGGTTAAAGATTCTCAGACCATTAGAGTTGGTTAAAGTTTCTCAGAGCATTACAACTGGTTAAAGGTTTTCAGAGCATCAGAATTGGTTCATATTTCATACTTGAGTTTCAGTTTTCTGAAGATTATTAGATTGGTTTGAATTTTGTGGTTATCTATGAATCTGAGTTTATACAGCACCTAAAAGGCAAAGAGTCTCCCCCCGTTATTCTAAGTCGCCGTGGATGTGCGCAGCTGTTAGGGTTTTGGAGAATAGCGTAAGACCTTCTTGCAAAGTTGCTCAGTAGTATCAGTCTAAAATGGCCGCAGAAGCTTGTCCCAGTCTTTCCTCTTTGGATATTGAAGATCAAGAACTAGTAAGCCTAGCTGATGTTCATTCTGTTAATGTTGATATTGATATAATAGAAGAATCTGACCCATTACCTGCCTGGAAGTTACCCAAAATACCTTATGACCAGGTATATGCTAAGATTAATAAGTTTCATCTATTAGCTAGTACTGTGTTTAAGACCCGTGAGTCTGTCATCCAAGTAACCCAAACTTCTAACTGTGAGTACAATATTCCTCTCATAGATCCTGCAGATATTAAAAGTCTGAAAAAACAAAATACTTATAAATTTTCCCATATAGGTTGTGTGAAAATAGGTATCACTCCTCTTTTTTGTCGTGGCTTAAATGCTTCAATCCTCTGTTGTCTTATGGATCTCCGCTTTGACAGCTTCACAGATTCTTTGTTAGCAGCTATACAGACTGGCCTCCATAATGGTCCTATTTTTTTTGAAGTGTATCCTAGTTATCCTGTCTCTTTGACCAAAGACGATCTCTTAAAAGACGTCTTAAAACTTCATGTGGCTACTACTGGCTTGAATATGCGTCCTGGTGCATGTCCGCTCGCCATCCATTACAAAGTAATATATCGCCTTGTCAACACCATGTACCCTGCAGTAAAACATGGTATCTCCAAGGGCAGCAGCGTGGTGAGTCATGTCAATATAGAAAGTCAAAAGATAGAGCCTGAGTTAATTTCTTGGTCTCAGATAAAGGTTCCAAAGGAATGGACACTCTCAAATAAATTTATACAGTCCAGCTAGCCAAAGCTAGAAAATGCTACAGCGGTCCAAGAATCTAAAAATGATGTAACATTGTCATTTAGGTCTAACTCTAGAATGTCTTTACCTAGATCTAATTTTGTACAGTCCAATAGTTCTTATTTTTCTGTAGGTGAGTCTTCTAATAGTCAGCCTGCTAAAGAAAAAACATTCTTGTGTAGTCATAGTTCCCTTGTACATGATCCTAATACAGATTTTTTGTGGTGCAATGACTGTGAAAAGCTTGTTAGCCAAAAGTATGTCCCAAATAATGGTCCTACCATTAATATGGCTTCATCTAGTTCCGATTTTTTTCCAACTACAGAAAGTCATGAGCTTGTTTCTCCAGATCAGTCACAGAAAGCAGTCTACTGGTACCAAAGAACAGTAGATAGACAGATAGAGCCTTCTGAAAGCTCTAAGATGTTAAACTGGACAAATAAAGCAGTTAAGTCTGTTCATGATAAAGTTCATTGTTATTCATCCAGATTAGCTAAAATGGAAAAGACATTGAAATCCATAGAATTAAGACAGAATGGTGATACTGCTAGTGCTATTAAGCTATTAAATTCTAGAATGGATGATATTGATAAATCAGTGAAAAGAGTAGAGATTCTAGTACAGCATAATCATAGAGTAGTCTCTGCAGAAATTCCAAAGGTTATATCTCAGGATATCACTGATATTGTACAACCATTAGTTGACCATACTATTAGTATGAAAAGTCATATAGCTAAGGAGCTAACACATACACATGAACTTGTGGAATCAAGTTTGTCCCATGTTATTGATACTTTAGAGAAAACAGATCATAAGATTGATTTGATCTGTGATGCAGTAGACAGTCTTCCTGAAGTAGTCCCAAAGATCAAGCAGATCTGGGATAATACAGTAAGAAAAGGAGACTAGTCCAATGCAGTTTCATGGAAGCAAGTGTCAGAACTTGCTAATCCTCCTAAAACACAGCAGCATAAAAAATAATTAGCCCAGTATAAGCCTCTTTTCTTTGATAAAGATGAAAAGAAGTCTGTAGGCATGGTCAAGATAGAAGCCCATCAAGAAGCAGAAGGCATGATTATAGGAGAAACCTCTAATCCTAAGCCTGAACCTCTGCAAGGCATGGCCAAAGTCCAGACACTACAGCCCAATTGGTATAAGTTAGAATGCAGGAGTCTTGAAGAAATCAAAGAAATGGTGCATGGAATGATTGGTTGGGGAAATTCCCAATTAGAGATTTATAAAAGAGATCCCCATGCTATTGCATCTGCTATTGCCAATGGTTTTGTAGGTATTATAAAGGAATGGTGAGATTCAACTCCCAATCAGCAAGAAATTCTACAGAGTGGTTATATGGGACTAACAGCTGCTATAATAAAAGAGTGTATTGGTAATTTAAAAGATGATAAAATAAAGAATACAACTTTGTTTCTTAGAGCCAGATTGTGTGATATGTCCAGGATAAAGGAATATCAGTGCTTCATGCAGAAGTTATATTACAATTCTGGTAATATAAATGATGAAACCATGAGATTGAGGTATATAGAATCCTTTCCTCCATATTTTTCTACTGAGTATACGAAAGCTATGCATGGTATTAAAACAAAAGAATTAAGTTTTGGTGCAATTAATCAAATAATTGACCAAACTCATGCAAAGCTCTGTCAAGAAAAATGGGAAAGAAAGCAAGCATTAAAGAATGCTAAATCTCTTGGTTCAAAATTCTGTGATATGTATGCTATGGATCCCTTCGGTTGTGATCACTTGGATGGTCCAATCAAAACAAAATGTCAAGATTGTTTTTCTTCAAAAGGGAAGGGACGGTATAAGAAACAAAACAAATATAAAAAGCTATATAGAAAAGATTATAGAAATGATTCTTTTAAAAAGCCATATAAAAGCTTTGTTTCCAGAAAGAGGAAGTATGTAGGAAAGCATAAGAGATTTTCTCCTACATGTTTCATTTGTAAAGGTAGTCATTATACTAACAAGTGTCCGCAGAAGAATAGTGATAAAGGAAAAGCAAAAGTCAATGCTCTTGCAGCAAAGGGCATCACAGAAGAAGAATATCTACTGGTCAGTGATTCAGAAAGTTTTTCTTCTGATATTTCATATCAATATGTGGATGATGTACAGTGCAATATAGCTCAGTTGTCTAACACTGATTCTGATAGTACTGACAGTTCTGGTTATGATAGCTTACCAACCTTCGTAAATATGGTAAGAATTAATATGAATGCTAACTTCAAATTGGTGGCAGATCAAGAACTTGTTTCTTGATGCATTTGACTGCTGAAGTCATTTCTTCACTCCAGGCGGGAGCATTCTTTTTCAATCTTTTATTTAACAAGATTCTATCTGTAGCAATATTTTTGTAGAATCTTGCAACATAGTTAACACAGCCTAGAAACCTTTGCAGTTGTTCCTTTTCCTTTAATTCATTTGGAAATTCCTGAATCTTGGAAACAACATGCTTCTGCATTTCAATACTTCCATCCTTTATTTTTATGCCCAGAAAATCCATTTCATCTTTAAAAACTTCCATTTTTGATGGAGAAAGGCATAATCCATTCTTATGAACCACATCATAGAACTTTTCTAAATGTTCTATGTGATCTTTAGGAGATTTTGAAAATATCAAGATATCATCAATATAAACAATTAGAAAGTGTGAAAGTTCTCAAAAGATACTATCCATTTTATTTTGAAAAATAGATGGAGCAGTTTTAAGGCCAAAGGGAAGTACCTTCCATTCATATTGTCCTCCTGGGACAACAAATGCAGTCTTGTATGTATCTTCAGGCTGTAAGAATATCTGCCAGAATCCACTCTTTAAATCAAACTTACTGTAAATCTTGGATCCTTTGATACGAGCCAGCAGATCATCTCTTGCAGGTATCGGATGTTGTACTGCAGCTATAAACTTGTTCAAAGGCTTATAGTCTACGACTAGCCTTTTTTTCTGCCTTAGCTATTCACTGCGCTTATTCACATAAAAGGCTGCACAAGACCAAGGAGAATTAGATTCTTGAATGAATCCTCCTTTTAGTAGTTTCTGAATTTCTTCATGACATTCTTTCTTTTCTGATGGAATCATGCCACGGTGATGTGCCTTGAGCTTAGGAACAAGTTCTTTGCCTTCCTTGTCTTTGATTATCTGCAATTTAAGTGAACAGATATGCCTTTTTCTGGAAACAAAGGCATGTGGATTATCAGAACAAAGATCATTATTCATCTTTGCCACTATGTCGTCAATATTGGATTTACATGCAGCAATGGATTTATGTATCCACTCATGATTAGACTTTTTCTTTTGGTCAGGGAGTGGAACTATAGTCTGGTAGGTATACCTTCTAGGTATCTGGACTTGTGGATTGAACAGAGATATAAAATCTTTACTGATGCTGAATGTTCCACAGTCTTGGAGACAATCTACTCCTATCAGACAATCATAGGCTTCCATATCATGCTGGTAGAACTTAAAAGTTCTTCTAAATGCTTTTAGGCAAACAGGGATATAGGCCACAAAATTGGAGATGACTTCTTTTTTATCAAACCTAATCCTTACATGAGCTTTTTCCCAGCAGTCAGGAGGAATTGCCATTGATCTAAGCATGCTAATGTCTGCTCCTGTATCTATCATAGCATCTAGACAATAGGGCTTTATATTTGGAATACAAATAGTTATGGCTATGAAAGGATTTTGAGTACAGGAAACTGTGCATACCTCTGCTTCTTTTTGAGCAGATGATTCCTCTTGGGCTTCTTGTAGCATTATCTGCTGATAAGCTCCTTCAAGGTCTTCGTCATCTTTTTCTTTATCTTCTTCTTCTTCTTCTTTAATGAGTCTTAAGAACTCATCAGTGGCCTTTGCTATAACTTTCTCAAGGAACTCAATTATGTTCCTTCTCCAAATCTTATAGATCATTGGATCAGAACTCCTTTGATCTATTTGCTCTGCAATGTTCTCTTCAGGGAAGAGAAACGGAAAACTTCTTTGAGGAACTGGGATTCCTCTGCCTCTATCTCCTCTGCCTCTCCAAGGTCCACCTCTTCCACTGGTAGGAAGCTGTCTTTGTCATATTCTTTGTTGGAACGGAGGACGGACTGGAACAGGTGAATATGTCTCTTCTGAACAGAATAAGTCTTCTTCATCTTGAGCTTTTCTTAATCTTGCTTGCTTAAGTTGATTCTGCTGAATGTACTTATTCTGAGACTCTCTGACTTTCTTCTGAAGAGAAGCCTTTCTGGTTGTATCCCATGGGGGACATGATGCATATTCACTTTGATATAATTCCATTTGTTGACGGAGGATTTCTGCATTTGGAGGCACTAAAGGATGCTTGAAGTTAGCATTCATATTAATTCTTACCATATTTACAAAGGATGGTAAGCTATCTCATCCAGAACTGTCAGTACTGTCCGAATCACTGTTAGACAACTGAGCAATATTACACTGTACATCATCCACAGATTGATATGAAATATCAGAAGAGAAACTTTCTGAATCACTGACCAGTAGATATTCTTCTGTGATGCCCTTTGCTGCAAGAGCATTGACTTTTGCTTTTCCTTTCTCACTATTTTTCTGCGGACATTTGTTAGCATAATGGCTACCTTTACAAATGAAACATGTAGGAGAAAATCTCTTATGCTTTCCTACATACTTCCTTTTTCTGAAAACAAAGCTTTTATATAGCTTTTTAAAAGAATCATTTCTATAATCTTTTCTATACAGCTTTTTATATTTCTTCCGTTTCTTATACCGTCCCTTCCCTTTTGAAGAAGAACAATCTTGACATTTTGTCTTGATTGGACCATCCAAGTGATCACAACCGAAGGGATCCATAGCATACATATCACAGAATTTTGAACCAAGAGATTTAGCATTCTTCAATGCTTGCTTTCTTTCCCATTTTTCTTTACAGAGCTTTGCATGAGTTTGGTCAATTATTTGATTAATTGCACCAAAACTTAATTCTTTTGTTTTAATACCATGCATAGCTTTCTTATACTCAGTAGAAAAATATGGAGGAAAGGATTCTATATACTTCAATCTCATGGTTTCATCATTTATATTACCAGAATTATACTATAACTTCTGCATGAAGCACGGATATTCCTTTATCCTGGACATATCACACAATGTGGCTCTAAGAAACAAAGCTGTATTCTTAATTTTATCATCTTCTAAATTACCAATAAACTCTTTTATTATAGCAGCTGTTAGTCCCATATAACCACTCTATAGAATTTCTTGCTAATTGGGAGTTGAATCCCACCAGTCCTTTATAATACCTACAAAACCATTGGCAATAGCAGATGCAATAGCATGGGGATCTCTTTTATAAATCTCTAATTGGGAATTTCCCCAACCAATCATTCCATGCACCATTTCTTTGATTTCTTCAAGACTCCTGCATTCTAACTTATACCAATTGGGCTGTAGTGTCTGGACTCTGGCCATGCCTTGCAGAGGTTCAGGCTTAGGATTAGAGGTTTCTCCTATAATCATGCCTTCTGCTTCTTGATGGGCTTCTATTTTGACCATGCCTACAAACTTCTTTTCATCTTTATCAAAGAATAGAGGCTTATACTGGGCTAATAATTCTTTATGCTGCTGTGTTTTAGGAGGATTAGCAAGTTCTGACACTTGCTTCCATGAAACTGCATTGGACCAGTCTCCTTCTTCTTTTCTTACTGTATTATCCCAGATCTGTTTGATCTTTGGGACTACTTCAGGAAGACTGTCTACTGCATCACAGATCAAATCAATCTTATGATTTGTTTTTTCTAAAGAATCACGAACATGGGACAAACTTGATTCCACAAGTTCATGTGTATGTGTTAGCTCCTTAGCTATATGACTTTTCATACTAATAGTATGGTCAACTAATGGCTGTACAATATCAGTGATATCCTGAGATATAACCTTTGGAATTTCTGCAGAGACTACTATATGATTATGCTATACTAGAGTCTCTACTCTTTTCACTGATTTATAATTATCATCCATTCTAGAATTTAGTAGCTTAATAGCACCAGCAGTGTCACCATTCTGTCTTAATTCTATGGTTTTCAATGTCTTTTCCATTTTTGCTAATCTGGATGAATAAGAATGAACTTTATCATGAACAGTCTTAACTGCTTTATTTGTCCAGTTTAGCATCTTAGAGCTTTCAGAAGGCTCTATCTGTCTATCTACTGTTCTTTGATACCAGTAGACTGCTTTCTGTGATTGATCTGGAGGAACAAGCTCATGACTTTCTGTAGTTGGAAAATAATCAGAACTAGATGAAGCCATATTAATGGTAGGACCATTATTTGGGACATACTTTTGGCTAACAAGCTTTTCACAATCATTGCACCACAAAAAATCTGTATTAGGATCATGTACAAGGGAACTATGACTACACAAGAATGTTTTTTCTTTAGTAGGCTGACTATTAGAAGACTCACCTACAGAAAAATAAGAACTATTGGACTGTACAGAATTAGATTTAGGTAAAGACATTCTAGAGTTAGACTTAAATGACAATGTTACATCATTTTTAGATTCTTGGACAGTTGTAGCATTTTCTAGCTTTGGTTGGCTGGACTGTATAAATTTCTTTGAGAGTGTCCATTCCTTTGGAACCTTTATCTGAGACCAAGGTATAAATTTTTTTGTATCCCGATTTTTAATCTGATGTAATTTTTCCTCGAATAAGACGCATTTTTTCAAAAAACGAAAAATTGAAGCGCTACAATTTGTTATAATAAAACTGAAGCATTGTTTGATGAGATACTCAATCAAGTGGGAAAATTCCAAGTTCTTGCTGTCTTTTGGGAAGAAATGAATTCTACATCAACCAAAAATTATGGTCAAAATTTGGCAAGCAGGATAGACAAGGGTTTCGATGTTAGAAATCTAGATGATGAAGTTTCTGTTTGATCAGCAATGGTTTTGCCCTTGACACATCAACATCTCATTTTCTACTGTGATTAAACCACCCTCTTGTAATAGACTACATCCACAAAACTCCAAAAAGCTCATCTTGACCTTTATACCACAAATACATTACAAAGAGAGAACATATCACGAATTAACATCAACAAATCATAAAAAATCAACATCCCATCAAATCATCAATTCCAATGCATTACAAGTGCATAATAGCATGAGCTAATAGACCCATAGAAAATTATTTGCAAAATAAAGGGCACAAAGGGTCTTGTAACTTCTATAAGAAAGCATATCAATTTTTCTGGTTCAAAATTCAAATCTTGGGATAATATTGCACCTCACTCACACAACATTGAATGATGAATACAGCAAGCAGATGCCATTAGACAATGACAGTGAAACGTGTCAACCATGATAAACCAAATAAGAATGAGATGACTAGTCTAGGAGATTCTTTTCTGAAAAACCTTTATATCTTTCACAAGGATGACAAATAATTCAAATCAAACAAAATTACACTAGATCTAGACATTCAAAAAAACCCTATTCTACTTATCAAAAGATCTTACCCCTAGGACTTCATCAGAATGTGGTCTTTGACTATCTGGTCGCACACAAAAGTTTCGGTATTCTTCAACATTCTTTATTGCATATGAAGCCATCTAGAAATACCAGCAATTAAATAATCACATATTTTCTTCATTAACAAATAGCTCGAGAGTAAGAATAGAATTTAGAGTTATTTCCTCATAAACCTCCAACAATAATATTTTATGCAATATTTAAAACCAAAAAGATTGATACGAAGAAAACTAAGACAATAATGCCCACAGGAAAGAATTATGCAATGCAAATTTCCGAAGACCATACAGCAATATTTTTTAGCGCTTGAAGTGTTTGAGTGATAGATTCAGAATTTGACAAAAGGGCTAATTTTTGTTTAGTTTGCAGTTCTATACACATAGGAAGCACTCACTGATAGCGAGTAGATGCTCATCAATTTTTGTGCTGTTATATTTGGCATGTACCGTTTATATCAAAAAAATCAAATTGTACTTTAAATGGTCTTGTTTGAGTTGCCCGTGCAAGTGTTTCAAGAATGATGTTGAGTCACTAACCAATTTATATCTCATTAGACACACTGCTTATCCATTTCTCAACAAACAAGAAGCGTGGAATTTTTTAACCCGATACAACATCTTTCCTTAGTATATGGAGTCTGGACATCATTGTCAAAAACAATTTACTCTATTAGAGACTCGTTATTAACCTGCCAAACGCATGCTTCATCTGCCATGAAACTTGTCATAATATAAAAGAATGTCTGATGGCATGAATGGCTCCACTCTAGTAAGTCTAGGAGATAACATCTGAAACTCGACTACATGGTGAATCATGGACTCATGTCAAAGGAACTAAGAACTAAAATAAAGCCTCCGCATTTCTCAGGAAAGGTTGCAGCTCACATAAAAATCTTATCAGCTAAAATCAGAAATCAGTCCACAAAAACATGTGGTCTAATTCTTTCTTTAGGCTGCTTTGTAGAATATTTTCCATGTGGCATAAACCCAAAAGGATTAAAACAGTCAAAAAATCATCTCAAAAACACAAATCAGGCTACAAATTAATATTAGACTGTAACAGGTTTTATCATCCTTATCTCAATTATGATGTATGCCACAAGAAATACCAACAACAAATGCTGAATCAGCAGTTCAAAAAAAAGAAGAAAAAAAATCAGATTACGTATGAACTCTCAAAAGACCAGACATACTTTTAGAAGGCCGCCATATTGTATCCAACCTATTGTTCTAAATTTCAATTTTTAATTGTATCATTATAATCAAGTCACAAGGTTTGTGTCCGTGTTCAGCCAGGATAATATTTGAAACATGTTCGCTAACCTATAAAATTCAGGAATAAATTCGTGATTAAATTCGAAGAATATAAATTATCAAAAGAAAAAATATTGCAATATTAAAAAATAGTTGTTAATTTATTATATATTGATAGTCAATTCAAATATAAGGCACTAACAAAAACTGTTGCAGCAATTCAAGAATTACTATAGCAAATACAGATTCAACTTTGAATTGATTTACGGGTCAGAGGTCACAAATAATTGCCAACATTCAAATTTTAAATTTGTCGGAAGCGCAAAGTCGATTGGTCAAAACTACAATGTTTGGAGTCATAAAATTTAACTGTGAAGTGTCCGGACTGCGATCAAATCATTCTCAAATAGGAGTTGAGACTGGCTATGAATTTTGCCAATGATGACAAGCATCATCCCCTCTACTTTTTAAAATTATTTGTGTCAATTGATTCAATCCCTGAGGTACAAAATGCCACTGTGGCAAATGATCTTTTGACAAGTCTTTGAAACAAGTATCAAACTTCGGAGAAGAGTTGGGTCTTGTACCTGAAGAAGTTTTTGTTTCCAGAAAAGATGCATTCGGGTGGATCCTTGTCATAACATCTTCGGGTGAGACATCTCCAAGACCAGCTTGTTGCCATAGAGAAAAAGGTGGATGATGACGACCTGGTTGCACTTGTTCTGAATATATTGCTGCCCTCCTATGGAACATTTAAGGAGGCTTTATACTTGATGGTGGATAGCAAAACCCTGAAATTTGATCAGGTTAGTTCCTAGTTTCTATAGAAGGAATGTAGGCAGACATAGACTAGCAAGCCTAGTTTTAGACAAACAGAGAATGCATTTTCTGCTCAATCAAAGGGGAAGTGGCAACACAATCCTGGTGAATCATCTTCAAGATACCAGGTGAAATGTCAATTCTATAATAAGGTCATGCATGTGAAAAAGGATTACCAAAAGCGACAGTATGATCTTTCTTCCCACAACAAAAATGTGAGAGGTCTGGCAAATGTGGCAGCAATTGAAGAACGGAATTCCGATGAAGAGTATGTCCTTGGGACGTCACGCATGAACAATGCTACTAATTATCAGCTCATTGATTCATGTGCATCCAAACATTGTGTTGTAGGGACTGGTATGTACAATTTTTGCAAAAATAAATATTTTTTATTCAATTTTATAAGTTGATGGGAAGTCACTTGCAATAGCAGGGATACGAGATATACGCACTGTGTTCAACAATACTCAAAAACTCACAGTAACGAATGTTAGGTATGGTCCTAGCAAGAATACAAATCCCATATATTTCTCAGTTAGCAGAAAATCCCAATATAATTGTAAATTTGTCTAGGCATTTGTGCATTATGTCTGACGTGGAACAAGACAGGGTAGTTACCCTAGGCATTTGGCAAGGTGGTGTGTATAGGATTATGGACCATGCATGGTACAAGTGGAGGTAGACTCCACCATAAAGGATAAGCTGGAGGAAGAAATTCCTCATAGGCTAATTGACCCTAGTGCAATCAACCGACATGCACTACTTGTGGAGGGAATATCCACTATACAAGATGTGCAGGAAGATGAAATGCCTCATGAGAGGGCGAATGAAATGCTCTAACTGTAGAAAGTGCGAGAGAATGATATACCTCGATCAACAATATGGTTAGTTACAGGGGTGACTTCACTATCCAAGATGTGTAGGAGGCACATGGTGAGATGGCACGACAAGACTCAAATAATTGTGGAGGGAGACTCCATTATCCAAGATGTGCAGGAGATACATAGTGAGATGGCTAAACACGCCACTCAAAGAATTGTGGAGGAAAGCCCCAGTATATAGGTTGCACATTAGGCACACGGTGAGATGGTAAGAAAAGCCACCCAAAAAAGGCACCAGCTCGATGTAATGTCCCTTTCGGACTCAAATTTGAGGAATTTGGATTTCCCCAAACCCCTAATGGAACATTGCTGGAATTTATCACAGCAACATGCAAAAACCTAAATTTTATGATAGAAATTAGAGCCAAAGAGGGTTTGCAACCAGTTTTTGGTCCCCAAACCCTAGGCAACCTAGGTGAAATTCAAATTTGGTATTTCTCACACACAAATCTTCAGAAACATATCAACCAATTGAAACCCTTGATGAAATAACACAAAATATGTGCTCCAACATCGAAGTACAAAATTCTCGAATTAATTATTGGCCACAAATAGGTGAAACTTCAATAATTCATATCTTCTAAAACACTTGGAATTATAATGCAAGCAATAGTTCAAAATGACCACAAAAATGGAAGCTATCAAACAAAATTAAGTTCAGGATTTTCGAACTACACAAACCCACTGAAATGTTGTCCAAAAATCCCCAAAGGGGTTGCTCAAGCTGGAAATGGGTATGGCAGCCCCCAAAAATGTGCCCTAGCTGGAAATTGTGCCTTAACACAAATGGAAGCACTTGTTATTCTGAAATTTTGAATATGAAGCTGACTTGTGACTCCCAGATGAGGCCACCAAAGCAATAAATGAGGGTTTTCGTCCCCAAGTGTTGTGACTATTAAGGGGTTTAGTCCTCAATAGGATCCAATGACGGTTTCCGTCCTCAAAGGTTGAACATGTGAGCTCAATGCTCCAATTTTCAAAAGAGAAATATCAAGATTCATATGAAGACTGTAATGTCCCTTTTTAGGGAGGCTCAGGAAATGACCAAGGAGCTAAGATGTAAAACTTAAAAATCAAATTAGTGAGTTGTTGTAGATGACTGATATCAGCTTTGCAACCTGCAAATTATGCCCTTCCTAGGGCAGTGACCTCCTTGGAAAAGTTAAACCCTTCAAAGGTGGGTTAAACCCTTGTTAATACACTTCAATTCTTATGCCAAAACTATTAAAAAACCCCCAGCAAACACAATCAGCTGTTAGAAATCAGAATTGAGCTTGGAAGTAATTAATTTTGGAAACCCTTAACCAACGAACTTGAACAAGTTTGGAAAAATAGTAAATCACCTCCAAAATTCACAAAACTTGAGATCTTGGCTTTTAAATATGGAGAATGAGATAATAAATTCAGATTGATCAACTTATCATCAGCACATACTAAATAATTATCTTAAGCATGTCACTTCACTTCAAATAAATAGACTATTGATCCAAAAGAGATAAACTAGCATACCTATATTAGATAGAAGCAAAGAAAAGTTGGCAATTACAGTCCCATCAAATACATTCTGCCAGTAAAAAATATAACTATCTTATCATGATTGTAATTGCTCCTGCTACAGAGCCAAAATTGAGCTCCCAGAGTCCCAACCCACCTACGCAAATTACAAGTACTAGCTGTTCAATCAACTTGGAAATGCACACCATCTGGAACATCCAATAGCATCCCGCCACGAAAAACTTTCCAAAAACTGCTGTAACAAGTTGCACCCATTATAATGCTTTTAAAAATATTCATCCTGAAAGGTCATCTACCATCTCCTTGCTGGAGCCTGGGACATCAATTGGTTCATCCTCAGGCTCTCATCAAATCTGCTTCTTCCATCTTGAGCAGCTGAAGGAGGTCAGCCAGCTCCAACTCCTCCCCCTCATTCCGACAATCCAGTAGGTTGATGTGTAACATCACTAGCCATGCCCTTTCACGAGTCCCTAAACTTTATCCAAAAGCATCATCACAGCACCTTCAATTTGTTCCACGTCTTCATGTATAGCCAAACTGTTACTTGAATTCAGAAGAGCAATTTGACCCCTACGAGATGTGCATTTTTCATTATAATTAAATAAGGGATGGACTGTCACGGCCCTTTCATAGCTTCAAGCACATTATCCATCAAACTGTCTTGACCAAGCCTTGTTGAAAGATGGGCACATAAGAGGTCGGTAGCAACTTGTTTCAGCAATTTGGGGCTCTTCATCCCTTGCACCATTACTACCTTCCAGTGTTCAATTGTTTATTCTTATTGCCAACATAGTACTTTCATCAATAATAGCGTGGTCTAAATGTTTTATCAGTTTCAAGTTGTCAAAAAGGCCGTAGTAGGACTGATGTATTTTGTCAAGACTACAATAATTGATCAACTTTTAAGTCTTCCCTTGAACAACTCTTTCCACAGCCTCATTTCCTTTAGCAAGTCTAGAGCTTCTTCTCTTCCCCGGGCCTTCACCTACTTCACAGATGATTCATTGGGCTGCTCTTCTTTCAGAATTTAAATCACTTCTACTTTTCTATCCAAGAGCTCTTAGTAGTTTCCGCAAGAAAATGGACCCATAGAGTAGATCTGAGAAGCAGAAGAAAAGCAAAGCTCACAACCCATAATTCAAGTTTCTGAACACACTAATCCTGAATTCTCCTTATAGAATAGAGCCACACCACGATACCCAGACAAGGATGAAACCCAAGTAAAGCCTTACTCCTATTATCAGAATTAAAATTGGCAGCTTTGCTAACTTTACTAAAAACAAAGAATTTCACTAGTTGCGCCAACATCTAGTACAATCTTTCCCACTCTAGAATAAAAGAATAACAAAATTTAACTTTTTCATAAAAGCGGGAAATTTGCACAATGAAGAAGATCACACGACTTCATTTTAGACCAGGGGACAAAGGCTAAACATCGAATGAAATTCTGGGGAAGAAGAAATCCCAGGAAGGGCAGATATGTAGTCAGACTCCAAAACCTATGAAATTTCAAACACTTTTTCTTACTTTGTTAGAAGAAATAGGGCAAAATATTCCCATGCACTCTTACATGTGGGGAGCAATAGGTAGCTGACTGTGATAGAAGGACCTGGAAGGTGGCCATATTTCACAATTATGTCATTGAGATTATGACCAGACGAGGTCGCCTTAGAGTTTAAGACAATCCATTTTTTCTTTACTGCTTGTGATCAATTTTTCACCTTGGTGGTAAGGTGGAGTGAAAGGGGTTGGGGGCCCTAAGTGGACAAGGAGGTGGGGCTGGGGAGAGAGGGGATGGTGTATTTAAATGTCATGGTTAAATTAAATTTACTATTTACACAAACCCTAAAATAACAAATCTTATGTTTCAAACTTTTATAAATTAAAGTGTATATATAATATAATGTGACTAAAATAACAAATCTTAAAGTTGAGTTGGCCCTAGTTTTTCTTTCACGGGCACGACATCAAACTACACTCCAATTCGTGATATAATTGTAGGAAGCCTATCGGCATCAACTAATTTTTATTTCCCAGGTACGACTCTTCCACTCCGCTCCATGATACAATTGTAGGATACCTATTAGCATCAATTAACCAATATTGATTCCTCTCCCATCCAATCTCAAATACCCGCCCAGTCAATCATTCACAAAGATCTAAAACACAGATTAGATCAAAATCTAGCTTTTACACAGTAATCATTAGTCCACCATCATGAAGAGGGGGGAATGGGTAATCATAAATGTGGAAGTGGGGGGATAATTAAAGCGTGAGGGGCTAAGGAATAATTAGAATACATAGATGATGCATCCATTACTAAGAACCTTTCAAAATATGAGGATGATAAGGCTTCCCAAATTTTATTTGGTTATACTTCAGAGGCCAGTATCCCGATGCCCTTATTAGATGGCATGTCTGCAACTCGGCTTCCTTTCCTACGAAGGTGACTGGGAGATATATTTTCCACTTTGTTAACAAGCCAAATGGCCTCCTCAATGATCACCTTAAACCTCCATTGTATCTCGGTTCATTGCAATGATGGCAATTTGTTAATCTCCTTCAACCAATTTTTTTTCATCCCCATATAATTGCTACCTTTTTTATCATCTTTAAGCCAGCCATTAATTATCTCCAAAATAGCTGCCTCACCTGTCACCCATACCCTTTGATAGGGTGAACTCTCTCTCTCTGAAAACAATTCTCTGTCTTTCTATCCAGACATTCTTCATAATCATGAATGATGGAACTTTCCTTAGGAGCTTCAAGGATTCACTCCGGTCTGAACTGCCCACTCATTTAATAAGCCTTTAACAGTTTGAGGGATCACCCATAAAATATTCCACTTATCAAAGAAAGCACCCCAAATTTTCCATGTAAAGGGACAGTGAATTAGTATGTGATTACAGGTTCCTTCCACCTCACTACATAAATGATGGATAGATGGCCCAAGGAACCTGCTTTGTTATAGCAATTTTTATTCTCTCATTAACTTTTAACAAAAAGTCATTAGAATGTTCTTGAAGGTGATGTCACTGTTTTCAAAGCAGCTACATTGCAAACTACTTGAAGAAATAAACAAGTATTGCTCCTCATCTTGACCTGTGTTAATGCGGTTGTGTATGAAATAGTGGATTTGATTTTCCAAAATTCATTGATCCAATGGAGTGTCAAGAGCAAGCTGGCTTTTCAAGTGCTCATCTAGAAATATAGTATTGTGGGAGAGAGGCTTACTTCATAACAAATAATAGGCATGTTTATCCTAATCAAAAAACTGCTCCGCCTCTAGCAATGACAGTCAACATGGTGTGTAAAACATTGTGAACATCCTCCTTCCAGTCAATGTCTTCTGAACTATTTTACTGATCAATCCGACAAATAAGATTTGTCTGATCTAATTACAAAGTCCACGAAAAATTTAAAGCTAAAATCACTTAAAGATTTAATTATTAAAAAAAAAAACTGAAGTTTAGAAGGCATTTACAAAATGGGTTTCAGTTGAAAACAATAGCTGAGTTGAGGAAACTGATGGGGTAGTTGAGATATGGCAAGGATAAACAATGTTTTGGGAAACAAAAAAAAAATCAGCCAACATAAATAGCAAATTTATAACAGTTGAGAATAACATTAGTGTCGAGCACGTTATGCAATAACCATGTGGAGGATAGATAACATCACAATAATGGTAAGGGTAATGGAATATGCTGGACCTACACTTGAAAGATGATTTGATAGTCTAAATACAACAAGATGCATCAAAGAATGGTTTAAATCTCATGTATAGAATTCTTGTATCAATTGATCTTGGACTCTAAACCGGCTCAGCTCTTCTGAATGATGAAATGGCTTAATTAGCAATAAACTGTGCAAGCTTGAATCCTCAAGCTTTGACAGAACAAATCCGAAATGATGCAAGTTATACAGCTAAACTAATGGCGAACAATATATTCAGATCATCCAACATGACAAAAGATCATATTAAACAGCCTTTTCAGTTATATATGGCAATCATATACATGTCAAAAAGAACAGTCCTGTGAAACAATACCAAGATTTCAACAGAATGTACAGGGATAACTACGAGTTTCCTGTGTATAGAGCTGGAGAAGAATATTGAATATACATATATACAAACAGCTATTGTTGTAAAATATTATATTTAATCTGTTTGTTCAATTTTGTTGCTGTAAATTGCGTTTCTTTGGAGATTTGTACTGCAAGTTGGCTATAGATGACAGTCATATACACTTATCAAAAAGAATAGTTGTATAATACAATACCAAGATTTCAGCAGAATTTCCAAGAATAAATAGTAGTTTCCTATGTATAGAGCAGGAAGGGAACATTGAATACACATGTACAACAGATACTGTTGTATTACATTCTATTTTATTATTTGGTTCAAGTTCACTCCACAAATTACTTTTCTTTGAAGACTTTTGCTGCACATTGACAGTGGATAAAGCAGTATGTTTATGAGATTGTCTCTCAACATCAATGATCAATCAGTTGCTTACTTCTGATCACTCTAGAAACATTTAAGAGCAAAAGAAATTTCAGATGGATGCATGACATTTCTTTGATAGGATGTAAATTTTCTATGTGAAGAGATCCTCAACCCTAGGAAGAGGCAGATGATGCGCAAAACAAAAATGTATCGTGGGAAGCCAAAGCAACTTTTTCCAGGGTGCATTCAGTCATTGGTTATGCACTGCATCAAGAACATTTTATGTGAGACCTGGAATCAACATATTTCCCCCTTCGGCATTTCTTCTAATAATTATCATGCGTACAGTATAGCAACATTTTCATGCTTCAGTTAGACATGTAGTTACAAGCCCTTGTAAGTTACAAACATAGAAATAAAGATGACACTATATCAAAAATAAACTTGTTGCAAGTTTCCAGGTAACTAAGTTTCAAGTGACCATTGCCAATTGCTCTGAAGCTTTGTTTCAAGTTTTCAACCTCCCATTTCTCTATCCTCATTAATGACATTCCAGAGGGGATTTCCAGAGTCTCTAGGGGCATCTGTCAAGGAGACCCCATTTACCCATGTCTGTGATTCTGGCTGTAGCTCTCAGGAGGACCATTGCTGCTGCAAAAAGCTCAGAATAAGTCAATTGCTTGCCTACTACGTCATCTAATCGACCCTTCTCCTCAACAATTTGTTAATGACACTCTTCTATTTGTGGTTGCCAAGGATAGGGAAGCCTGAGGTTTAAATTCTTTGCCGGTCTTTTATACAAAAAGTTTGAGAAATTGTGCAAATAAATCAAGAATCCCTTGTTGGGATCTTACAAAAAATTGACAAAATACAGCAAATTTGCAGCAAATACTAAATCTGATTTTTTTCTGATTTTATGCAGAAAATTACAGCTAGGGCAGCGAACAGTAAAATATGAATAACTCCCAAATTATCCGCTCAAATCACTTGAAATTTTAAAGAGAACTAGATAATAATATAAAGAACACAAGGGAAATATTTTTGGAATTTTTGCAGTCAATATAACGCTGCCAGAAATTTACAGCGTGCCTAAAATAGCCGAAAACTTCTAAAATTAATATCTTTTGCTAAAGAAGTCCAAATGAGCTGAAATTTTGGATCTTGGGCCACAAAAATATGAAGAATAATATTCCAAAATTAGTTTTCGCACAGCAAACACGAAACCCTAATTTTGCCCTAAAAAGTAGGTCGCCCAACACATTTAGGGCATCAATTCAGCTCCAAACTTCTAAAATTCATATCTTTCCGATTACAAGTGCAAAAAATATGAAACTTGGGAAATAACATATATAAATATAGTAGATGACTTTCCAACCTTCAGATCTGAAAACGGCCAACTGGAAACCCTAAAAATTAGGGCTGCAATCTCCCAAACAAGTCGCCCTCCTTGGTAGATGACCAAAACCCTTGTGAAAAGTTCTGTAGATGATGCCAAATCCTTCCTTTATTGCTGCCGTAGGTCTGATCCGAAAACCAGCTGAAAATCTCCACCCAAACTCACCAAAACCTTCAAAACCCTATCTCTGAAAACCCTGAAAATACCTCTGTAAAACAGCCCTGAAATCAGCTTCAAATGACAAGCTAGGGTAGATCTCTCACTACCGAAGAATGCCCTGCTAGCTAGGGATGGATCTCTCACCACCGAAGCTAGGGTTCCCGTGGGATCTTACTCCACAAGCTAAAAAGTTGCAAACAGCAGTTGCACATGAAAGAAATATAAGTGTATGCATGAATGAATATCCTTTCACCCCTCACCTCCTTTTATAACCTTTTCATGTCAAAGAAACCCTAAAAACACTCAAGGCGCACTTTCCCATGGAGAGGGCCCATTTAATAATTATTTTAAAGTTACTTTTTCCCTTCCTAGGCGCCTTGGCCCAAAAAGGCGCCCCCCAATGAAGAAATATAACATTAAATGCAATACATATCCCCTCAAGTCGCCAAAAAGGTACTTTAAGTGGCCCCAACGAAGAAACATAACATTAAATGCCAAAAGTGTCCACTTAAGTGATCCCAACGACAAAATAGAACACAAAGGGCCCATTAGACCCTCCCAACGCCCAAAATATAACAAAAACATAGTAGGAAATCAGACAACCATCCCCAATAACCTCCAAAGTCGTTAGTCCCTTGGGAATGACCAGGGCTAAGACCAAAATAGGGCCGTTAGGCCAACTGCTCGGAATTGGGGACATTACAATCCTCCCCTCCCGAAAAATGCTTGACCCCAAGCATTATCCTCCTGTGCTGTAGAAACTGAATACCACAAAGTAAGTGCCTCCATCTCACCCTGCAGTCAACCAAAGATCGGTGTGATCCTAAGTGACCAAAACACCACATATAGTCATCATGCTCTCTATGCAGTTTAGACAACAATGATGTCCCTGAAGTAGAATAATACCCACATCGACTCTCTACTGGTACCCATACTGAAACTGTCAATCTATCCAATCCCTGCCACTGCAGAACTGTCATCATGTGATCACTCACTGCATCTCCTGTCGACTCCGTCCCTTGGCTAGCTAGCACATGCTCGTCATCCTCATAAGCAGTAAAACATATAGGAGTGTTATCCCCTATCAACTCCAGAAATAAGGAACATGCATACTCCGATTTGTCACCATGACAAACTACACATCCTTGCACAAAGTTGAGGATATCCTCCCTCAACCCATGCCATCTGACCCTTTCCCATATGAAGTTGAAGGTCTCATCAAAGCTCAAGTGTCCAGACATGGAAGAATAATGCACATGTCGCAGTATCTCCATCCTCAACCATGAATCCGACACGAGGTACAATTTGTCCTGATAGAAGATCATCTCATCCTCCAATCTGTAGTTGTCATCCTGTATGTGACCATCCAGAATCTCACAAGTGTGTCGGTTCTTGGAGTACTCAACAAGCAAATGAGATCTCTAGTCTACCGAAACCTCAGACAACCAACATAATGATAAACTCGGATGATCTAAACCTGTAATCCCGATCTCTGTAACTGCCTTATGTGCAACACTATTGGTCACACCCACATCCATCATACTCCACATCGATCCGCAATAATAAAACCCCTCATTATGCCGGAAAGTCCTCTCCATCCCCTCAGCTGCAACCACCCTAGGTGCTCCTGTTCGATAATCCCCTCAAAATCACATTCCTGCCTTCGGACTTAAACTTCAGCTCCATCGTTTGGAAGTTAGTCCGAAACTCACCAAGAGAGTGAAGCCACTGCACTCCCAACACTATGTGGGTCACTCCCATACCAACAATGTGGAAATCATCGGTAACTGTGTAGTTACCCATGGTGATGCTCAATTGTGGAACTCTCCGTGTGCATCTCATATACTCCCCATTGGCTACAACAATGTTGAAGCCCTCAAAGTCCTTCGTCTGTAAACCTTGTCTCTCCACCAATGATGCATCAATAAAGTTGTGGGTAGCCCCACTGTTAATGAGTACCATAACTCGCTGACCCTGCATAACTCCCCTAATCCTAAATGCCTTGTACATCGGAGTACTAGACAATGTGGCTATAATCTCCCGAGGGAAAGTCTCCTCCTCCTGCTCCGCATCAGCACTATCCATCGCAACTCCATTCCCATCATCCATCTCGTGAGTCTCCAACTCCTCACCTCTGTCATCCTCACTCTCCTCGAAGACCTCAATGAATTGGGCCTTCCCTCTACCTCTGCAATCATGTCCTGGAACCCAAGGTGTGCGGCAATCGAAACATAGTTTCTTTCACCTCAACTCATCTCTGTCCTCTCGGGAAATGAATGGCTTCTTAGCCACCTCCTGCCTCGGTGGAGGCTCCCTCTGCTGAAGTTCGTCTGATCCAGATGGAGGTTCTCTTTGCTGAACGCGAGGTGGAACCCTCAACTTTGGAGTGGATAACTCCAAGTCTCGAGATCTCCTAATAGCCTCATGCAAAGAAGAAGGCTCAAATGCCTTCACAAACCCTGCTAAGGCATCAGTCAACCCTGCCATGAAGAGTGAAGTCGACCTCATCTCTGAAACATCAGATACCATAACTGATAACCTCTAAAAATCTGCAATGTACTGATCTACAGAACCTGTCTGCCTCAAGTGAGTCAATTCCCTGAAGTGCCTATCTGGGTCCCTCCTGTCGAACCTGCTCATCAATCTCTGTGTAAAATCTGCATACGTAGTGATATGCATGTGCCCCTGTGTAACCAATCCATGATGCCACCAGTCGTGGGCATCTCCCTCAAGGTGTAGGATAGCAAACTTAATTGCATCTTCTTTGCGCATGGGATTCAAGTCGAAGTAAGTCTTCAACTTCTGGATCCAAGACTGGGCGGTACACTTCTTTGAGCCATCGAAGTGCGGAATAGAGATTTGTCCCAATCTCCTCTGAAACTCGGGTACCTGTGGTGGGTAATCTCTCCTGGGCCTGCTCTCAATCTTCAGTTTGCAATACTCTTGAAATGGCATGTTGTCCTGGAAACCCTCACTCAATGTCCGGTACTTCTCCCAGCAAGATTCCTCATCCACAATGTCTGCGGGCTGTCGTGTCTGCGAAACTTCCGGATCCTTCAAGAAGGAAGGCTCGTGGAGTCCCAAGGGCCTGGTAGATGCATGAGGGGACCCTTGTCCCGAATGTCCACTCTCACCTCTATTACCATGCTGTCCCATATTGCTGGCTTCTCCTTTCTCCGCATGAGCCTCAATCCTACCCTGTGCTAACCTCTCAGTAAGCTGGCTCAAATAGAGGTTGGTAGTCTCCTGCTGCTTCACCATGTTGGTGAACAGTCGTTTCATCAGATCTACTCCCAACTCTTCACTGTCTCTGTCTCTGTCTCCCATCTTTCAACCCTAACAGGCTGGAGGAACAACCGCTCTGATACCACTGAAATATCCCTTGTTGGGATCTTACAAAAAATTGACAAAATACAGAAATTTGCAGCAAATACTAAATCTGATTTTTTTCTGATTTTATGCAGAAAATTACAGCTAGGGCAGCGAACAGTAAAATATGAATAACTCCCAAAATATCCGCTCAAATCACTTGAAATTTTAAAGAGAACTAGATAATAATATAAAGAACACAAGGGAAATATTTTTGGTATTTTTCAGTCAATATAACACTGCCAAAAATTTACAGCGTGCCTAAAATAGCTGAAAACTTCTAAAATTAATATCTTTTGCTAAAGAAGTCCAAATGAGCTGAAATTTTGGATCTTGGGCCACAAAAATATGAAGAATAATATTCCAAAATTATGTTTTGCACAACAAACACGAAACCCTAATTTTTCCCTAAAAAGTAGGTCGCCCAACACATTTAGGGCATCAATTCAGCTCCAAACTTCTAAAATTCATATCTTTCCGATTACAAGTGCAAAAAATATGAAACTTGGGAAATAACATATATAAATATAGTAGATGACTTTCCAACCTTCAGATCTGAAAACGGCCAACTGTAAACCCTAAAAATTAGGGCTGCAACCTCCCAAACAAGTCGCCCTCCTTGGTAGATGAAAAAAAACCTTGTGAAAAGTTCTGTAGATGATGCCAAACCCTTCCTTTATTGTTGCCGTAGGTCTGATCCGAAAACCAGCTGAAAATCTCCACCCAAACTCACCAAAACCTTCAAAACCCTATCTCTGAAAACCCTAAAAATACCTCTGTAAAACAGCCCTGAAATCAGCTTCAAATGACAAGCTAGGGTAGATCTCTCACTACCGAAGAATGCCCTGCTAGCTAGGGATGGATCTCTCACCACCGAAGCTAGGGTTCCCGTGGGATCTTACTCCACAACCTAAAAAGTTGCAAACAACAGTTGCACATGAAAGAAATATAAGTGTATGCATGAGTGATTATCCTTTCACCCCTCTTCTCCTTTTATAACCTTTTCCGTGTCAAAGAAACCCTAAAACCCCCAAGGCACACTTTTCCATAAAGAGGGCCCAATTAAAAATAACTTAAAGTTGCTTTTTCCCTTCCTAGGCGCCTTGGCCCATAAAGTGACCCCAATGAAGAAATATAGCATTAAATGCAATACATATCCCCTCAAGTCGCCAAAAAGGTACTTTAAGTGGCCCCAACGAAGAAACATAACATTAAATGCCAAAAGTGTCCACTTAAGTGATCCCAACGACAAAATAGAACACAAAGGGCCCATTAGACCCTCCCAACGCCCAAAATATAACAAAAACATAGTAGGAAATCAGACAACCATCCCCAATAACCTCCAAAGTCGTTAGTCCCTTGGGAATGACCAGGGCTAAGACCAAAATAGGGCCGTTAGGCCAACTGCTCGGAATTGGGGACATTATTTCATGTCACATTGGTGAATGGAATCTCTCTCTTTTGTCTTATTTTCCTGTGCTCAGCGGAAATACCTCTCCATGATTATGAATTTGTATTTTCTTCTCTCTGATCAGATTAAAATGGGTTGGTGATGGTTGATAAGGGGTCGAGTCTTCCTTCAAAAACTGAGTTTCTTCCTCTTCCAAGTGGTCAATCTTTAGCATCATCATTTTGCTACCTTTCCAACCACTGTAGATATGCTTGTTCCCTTGTAATTGGGCAGTATTAGTGACTGGAATTAATATTAGGAGAGCTGGGCAGACCTCTTTAGGAAAGTTGGGTTGAGTGTCTACCATCTTAACCATTGGAATTTCACCTTCAGTTGTTGCAAACATGAGTGGAAGACTGAAAGCGTGGTATGCAATAGACACATAAACGTTGTAGTTGCTTCCTTTTTGGAAGTTCTTCCTGAGTGACGGCCTTCTATTGCTTGTGACTAAACATATATTAACTGAGAAAACTCCCATAACAGCCCTACATATTTTTATTTTTATTTTATACCTCCCCGTGATGTTGTTTGCCAACTTTTTCCTTGCACTCTTAGCTATGATCAGTCATTTCCGAACTGTTGGTAAGGAAATAAAATCAATTTTTCCTTGCTCAATATGTCTACATTCCCCATACCTGATACCTTGAATTCTGACCTCTTCATTCAGTAAGTGGAATTTCAACCCCCTCTTGTGAGTTTTGAGGGTAGATTCCCCTAAAGTTTGGAACCCTTGACCCCCAAGAACAATATGTGCCTCAGCTAAACTTAAAACAAAGAAGTCGATACAAAGTTCATACCTTTCCATGCAAATAGTGAGTTGGGGGTATCTTTCTTGTGCAAAGGAGAGATGTTCCATAGGCTATGGTGACTATGTAGCCTTTGAAACCAGCCTTACTTGGCCTCATCCTTATAGCAATTCTTCTTCAACAAATTGATGTGTATCGCCACTCTATACAAGCATGGTGACCCTTTCCTCATGAAGAAGACCCTTCACCCAGGATGGGTGATAAGTATGTGTGCCACACATTATAGTAAGAGCGTTTCCCTTCCACCATATTCTTTCTAGCTCTTCCATATTCATGGAAACATCAGTTAACCACATATGAAACGGAAAATCAGAACCACCATCATGCCTTTGATGATCCAAACACATCATGATAGAATTTCCCTCCATATTGATTTTGAAATTAGATATTCCTCTTTTTGTAGAGCTCAACATAGCACCTGTATTCCACATGCGGAAACAACCTTGAAATTGAGCACAAGTATCCATATGCTCTTTACTACACCATTCATTTCTTACCTTCTCTTCTCTTGGCACAAGTTGATCGTGACGATAAAAACACAGCAGTATCATGGAGTGGAGCAATGCAACAAAGTCATCATACCTGACTGATTGTGCATGGTGAAAGCAGAACTGTATTGGCATGCTGGTAGGCAATGAAATTGAAGTCTTTTTGGACCACGAGCTGTCCCCAACCTTCTTACAACTCAAAATTTCTGAGTTAGAATCAGCACTCAAAAAATATATCAAATGCACCTTACCTCCATGGACTTGTTCTTCCCTAGTGTCATCCCTGAGGGTTCCTTGCAAACCTGATTGGTCTTGTGGATTGTGGAGGTAAAAACATGGCAGTGTCATAAGAAAGAGTGCAAAGTTATCATTCCTTACCAGTTGTTCATGATAGCCATAATTTTGACATGGTACAATGATAGGCGATAAATCTGAGTTGTCTCTAGGTCCAGGGCTGCTTACCTTCACTTTATCTTCAAGCTAGTAATGGTACTCATGCACGGGACTTTATTATGGTTGAATATGTTGGTAATTCCTCCATGTTTGACTACTCTTGATAACAGTCCAGCAACCTTACCAATTGGTCCTTCATGTAGAACTTCTTCCAATCTTCTTAACCTTATAAGACTTGTTGAGATGTCATCAACACAACCATCATAGTGACCCCACATTCTTCCCTCAAACACATGTATATCAGATGGATTACAAACCAAACAGAAAGAGGAAGTAGTTACCTTTGCACACATATCATGGGCCTTGGGAAGAGGGCTGCTTCTTATCAATCCAATTTCAGTTCTTATGCATAAAGCAACCTTTGTCTTGGTGTATGCATAACTCGGAAGTTTCCTGAAAGGATGTAAGTACCCCTTACTATTCAATGTGCTCTCCATTCTACCCACATTTGTGTCAAACTGTTTATGATGATTAGCCCCATGTAATGACGAACTAAGGAACAATAAATCTAAGATATGTTTGTTCCTTGGACTGTCATCAAGATATTCATTTCCTTTTACCTTTACTCCTACAATTGGTGCTTTCCCTTTTTACACTACCTCCCTACCTTGTTCACATGTGCTTGGAATGTCTTTGTGGCTCTTACCAAGGCCTAATTCTTCATCATTATGTTCTTCACCGACTGTTGTTATGGGCAGTCTAGCAAGCGTACTGTCATCATGTCTATTTGGGAAATGGTTTCAACCATCCCTTTCTCTTCACCCTCTTGCTCATCATGCCTCTTTTCAACCCTGAATTCATCACATGCTAAAATAACATCAATATTAACCAAACAATGATCATTAACTACCTCATAATGTTGTCTTTCGGGAACAACAATGGGAGTTAGGGCTAAATCTCCATCCTCCATGACTCCACCTCCTTTTTTGACTACTGCTAAGGACATCTCAGTAGGCTAAAGGTGCTCAATTTCAGTTTGTAATTGGGAGTTATCTACCCAATCCCTCTTACCAAACTGAAATTTAGACTTTTCCCCTACTCCGACATGCACACCTAATTTTTCTCCATCTTGTGTTTGACCATTAGGGCTCAAAATTTTGTCATGGGAACTCGAGAAACTTCTATCTTCAAACCCTTCTTCATATTTAGTGTCAAAACCCTTGAGTGTAGTGTCCTTATAGAGCATTGACCTCTTCCTTCTTCCTTGGTGTTTTGACCTTGTGCCAATTCCAACTCTCTTTGTTTCCAACTCCACGAACAGTGCAAAAGAGAGGGCATCTTAAACCTTCTCCGGAAGAGCTCTATAGCAAAACATCAAATTTGGAGCCTTGGGAGACTTTGGAGTGGCTTCTTCTTTGATTCCCTAGCTTCAACAAGTTTCTCCACAATTAGGGCAAGGTTTTCTATTAACCTTCCTAATTTCCCTTGTATCTTCTCAAACCTTTCTAACTTGTCTTCCATGTTTCACAGGCTGGGAGGATGATGCTCTGATACCACTGTAATGTCCCTTTTTAGGGGACTTGGGAAATGACCAAAAACTGAGATGTAAACTTGAAAATTGGATTAGGGAGCTGCTATAGATGGCTGATATCAACCCTGCAATTTGCAAATTAGGCCCCTCCTAGGGCAGCGACTTCCTTGGAGAGATGAAACACCTCAAAGGTGGGTTAAAACATGTTAGCACCCTTCAAATCTTATGCCAAATTATTAAGAAACCCTTAAAAAACACAATCAGCTGTTAGAAATCAGAATTGAGCTTGAAAATAACTAATTTTGGAACTCTCAACCAGCAAACTTCAACAAGCTTGGAAAAACAGTAAAACACCTCCAAAATTCACAAAACTCAATATCTTGGCTTTTAAAAATATGGGGAACAAGATATAAATTCAGATTGACCAAATTATCATCATACATACCAAATAATACTCCCAAGTGGGTTGTTCCATTTCAAATAAATAGATTATTGATCAAAAGAGATAAATCATGCAAGGAAATGATAATTTATTGCTTTACAAACCAGCTTGCATACATAAATCTTTGAGGAAGAGTTTTCGTCCTCTACAAGCCCTCCATCAAGGGTTTTTGTCCTTGAGAAAAGTCCTTAATCAAGGGGTTTCATCCTTGAGAAAGGTAGGAAAGATGCTTCACAAGCAAACCTTAACCAAGATATGAAAATTCACCAAAACATGATTCAATAATGGCCAAGCAACCTCCTTATAAAACCACAGGGAGTGCTTAACAATATAAAAAATGATGGCCAACCCCTTAAGGTAAGTGTTTTTAAATATTTAAATGGTATTTGGAGCCTACGTGTTCATAATACCTTTATTTCCTAACTACTTAAGTCCTATTGGAGCGCTACGCTTCCCAATAGGATACATGATAATAAATAAAATAACTACCTAAACAGCAATAAAAATATAATCCGGATCTTCCCCTTGCTTTCTTCCTTACACCCATGGGGAGAAGAATGGGTTAAGGTCTTCAAAAGGAGCATCATTCAAAAAGGGACATGACACATGTAGTGTGTGACAGTTATGATTGGACAAGGTTGTTGTTGGAGCCAAAAATTGCACCCTCTAAATGGTCATGAAAGATCAACAAAATTTTTGGGCAACATGGGATGATCTCTGCAATGTGGGTGTTGTAAAAGTGAGATCAACCTCCGAAGAAGGTTGACTTCCTCATGATGTGGGTTTGGGAAAACCTGCATAACACAACCTACTTCTACTGCTAAAACTACTCATAAGCTAATCCTACACTAAAAATTTTAAGGGACCAGAGGAAGAGAGATGCAAGGAAAGGAAATCCTGAGCTAAGGGATGGTGATAGCACCAAAAGGTGGAACTTTTCCCAAATCCAAATGACGCAGATGCAAGAAATGTGAGTCTGGGATCGTAAGTATAAACTCAGTTCAGATATGAAGAAATAGAAAGACATAAAACATGCAAAAGGGCAAAACATTCACATCAAACACAATGTATTTGAGGGCACGACATTAACTACATTTGCATTAATCATTCCTCAAAAGATTACATACAAAGTTGAGATAAGAAAACACCAGTCGCAAATTACAAAGGTCGACAGCATGAAATTTCAAGTTTCACAGAGAAGTGTTCAAAAATATGCTAAGGTAGGAAAGAGGGAGAAGAACCCTTTCAAAATGCATCAACTTTATATTTATACAATTTGTAGCGTTAAAACAAGTCCCTGAATATTTAAACGGTTAAAACGTTATGCGGCATTAAACTTAGTCGATTCTTTGATTCCTCTACAGATAAACAACTCTGCGGTACCTTGTTCGACTTCACCTGTCCGAGACTTGTTTCCTTAGTGTTGCAAGAGTATAGAAAGTGCCGCACATCACTAAAACTTCATCAATTTTCGCCTAAGTCCCTGAGTTATTTCTCCTTTGTTCCACAGGTTAGAAGAACCCATAGAACATTGAATTCCTGCATTCCGCGATAGACTGAAGTAGTCTTCCGCGGCGTTTCCAAAGCATGAAAATGGTTAAGTCTTTTAGACGGGTTGTTCAAAATTACATAGGGTGTAATTTTGGACAACAATTGACTTCTTCTATATGTAGATATTCTTGCATCTGACAATATAGATAAAATGTGATGTCCCCTTCTCAACGCTAGTCCTCTTTAAAAACCTTGAGCCCATTCCATTTCCTATGGGCAAAAAGGGAATGAGCAAGGGAAGTTCATGTCATGTTTTTCAGTGGATTTTGTGAGTTTTGCAATCTTTTCAAGTAGTTTTCTAAGTAAAGTCAGGTTGGCTGGGAAATAAGAAAAGTCACTTGAAAAATAAAAGGAAAGAGCGACTATTATTTCCCCAAGAAAGCCGGTCATCTTATAGGGTTCCATTTGGCTTTTGGCGCCACATCTAGCTAAAATAGGGGTCACTTGGCTTGGAGCAAGTTATGCATCTTTTGGATAATATCTCTTGGAGTTGGAGCATGTTTGCTTTCTCTCTCTTCCATTGAGGACAAAAACCCTCTTGAAAAACCTATTGAGAATGAAACCTCTCAATAGTGAGCTGGTTTGAGGATGAAACCCCTCAAGCATTCAACAAGGTGATCTCATAAGGAGTTATTTTCAGTTTCGAAGGCATCTCCAGCCCTCTCCTAAGGTGGGGACTTGCCCTAAGGTGACATTTGGGGTCTTCTGGGGCACAGCAACATCAAACTCAGACATCATTGTGTTTCCTATTTTTAGCAGCTGGAATCTACATTTGGACTTCAATTTGGGCTTGGAATCCTTCATTTCCAGCCATCTTTCTAAGGGTGTTCATTGTTATTAAATTTAATTAAATAAATTCCAACTGAGGTTTGAAGGCTTATTTCTCAGTTTAAATTTGTTTTAAAATATTTCTAAGGTTCGCTACATGCTTTGGATTGTGTAAATGATGCATTTTTCGAGAGATATTGCATTTTCCTTCTTGTTGTTATAAAAAATCAGACTGTTGTACCTTGTTGTCATAAATTTCAGTTGATTGTCATAATGTTCAATTTATTATCTATTAGGTTTGTGCAATTTTCCTTTTGTTTCAGTTAGAGCCCAAAAAGGGACATTACAATGGTAGTAGAGCATCAATCTTCCCAGCCTGCAAGCTCGAAAGCTAACATTTGAGGCAAATCTTCAATGGACACATGAGTGAGAGGGAACTTGAGAGGAAGAACATGGATTGGTTACCTAAGTTCTTACCAAATAAACAAGAAGTCTTTCCGGAGGTTGACACATGGCATTTAGTTGGTCACAACATTGTGGTCAACTATGAGGAGTATAAGACTCTTCCAAAAAGATTCGTGATGCCATTTCACTTGCGGAGTTCATGGGAGTAAGCTAGGTAGGTCAAGGCCCGAGCCTAGATATCAAGCTCCACAAAAGGATACTCAACATGCCTTGCGGAAAGTGACACTCTCCACATTTGATGGTTCCAACAAGGGGACAGTCGATGCATGGATGAAGATGTTAGGGTTAAACTCTAGACCACAATAAATTGTCAAGGAACCAAACACAAAAGGGTTTCTCTTGAAAAGGAAATAGAACCAGCCAAAGTAACGGTTACATCAACACCTCAAGTGGTCAAGGAAGAAATCATGGGGCATGAACAAGAAAAATAAAAAATAGATCTGCAAGAGGGTTTTGAGGTGAAGTCCCAAGAAAATCATGTTGAGGGCCATGCACATGAGAAAAAAGCTTTACTGGTTGTTGATGTAGATTTTCAGCTGGCTGGAATTTTTAGAACAACCTATAAGGAGCTAGCTAATGGTGTTCATGAATCTAGCAAGAACTATGAAGATGCTTCAAATGTGTCAACAAAGTATGAATGAATTCAAGGTGGAAAGGGTTTCACTTGTTGAATGTGAAAGAGTCTATGAAGAAGGAGAATAGTGATCATAATTCAGAAATTCTAAGTCACAAGGATGGAGGTGCGGAAAATATCTCAATCATTCTTCATCCGGCAAACGAAGGTGAACATGTTGAGGACAGCCAAAGGTATGAACATGTTGTGGATTTATTGCTTCCTACTCAGTCAAATTAGATGTGTGGTCATCATAGTGGAAAGGGTGATAGAGTGAAGAACACTTTGAAAGGGCACATGGATACTTTCATACAAATTCCAAATTGGTTATACATGAATGTTTGGGATCTGGGTGATCTTTTGGGATACAAGAAGGGTAAGGTCTTCGAGGGTGTAGTCACGAAATCACGCACTTACTACTTACATCACGCCTCTAAGAAGGTCATTATATGCATGATTTCTAGGTAAGAAAACTAGACATTAACAACATTTGTTTTACTCTTACATTGTTTTACGCACTCATATTATTTGCCTTTTTGGATTGACCACTTTACTTTTGGACATTGGACAACACATGACCCATCTGTATATTTCCCGTTTGATCCTTCGAGCATCCCGGACACTAGCGCCAATTAGAGATAGGAGCACCCAAGCGCTACTATCCCCTTTGGGCGCTTTTGTCCTTTTCCCTTTCCTTTTCAAATTTCAAATGCCACATCAATTGGTACCTTTTATAAAATCTTTCTTATTACTTTGGGTCGGCCTTTTCAGTTGTTAATGACAAAATTCAAACAAGGGAATCATATATATACATGACTTACATACCATTATTAGGGGCTAGACAATTGGGGCTAATACTTACTATCTACTACTTGGGCAAATAACAACATTCAAGGATTGCATTTGGGTTGCATTATTCACTGCATAGGAGGGGCTATATTCTGAATTCCATCTCACACATTCATCTTAGGAGAAAAGTAGTTGTAGTTGGCTATCTTGGTGCAACTAGCACAAGGGCAACCTAGTTTCAAGGCGCACAAATCAATTACACACACACACACTAGAACTACATTGAGTCTAAAATGTGGTGTAGTGCTTAGTGACAATCACATTGGGGTGACCACCGAGGTCAGTCCAACTCAAGCATATGCATTATTTATTCCATCTAATGTTTTTTTGAGCCTTGTGCTGGTAGCTAGGGTTTGTTTTGCAAGTTCAGGTGCGACACAAAAACCCTACAAAGAAGTGGATGCGACAATGAATGAAAGGAAGAAGACAAGTTCAAACCCTAAAAAAATTAGAAGTAGAGTTGCTGCCAGGACACTAGGGCCCAATTCAAACACCAGCGCCCAAGTGATCGTGTCCTCATCTGGGCGGTCCTGTCTGAAGAAGTTTCCGACTCTGATTTCTCAGATAAATCCTGCACAGTCCAGATCCAGCCTTCTCAGCTTGCTTCCCAGCCCAGAATTATTCCAGATCTCTCAATACAAGCTAAGTCATTCTTATCACTTATCTTGCAAACTTGCTTGTAGTTAGCATGCTAGATCTTGCTTGTTATATTCATTTGATCTCAGTATTCTGATAAAGATTTAAATTTCTTTAAATCATTCGGTGAACCCAACATGTGATCATGCACCGGATCCCTTTTCTTTCTTCTTCCTCTTCCGAGGTTATGGCTAATTCTTCCTCTTTCATCCCTACTCGTGTGTATTCCCAAGAGGCCATCCAAGCTAAGTATATCCCTGTCATTACTCAGCATCCACCTCACTTCACGACTATCTCTGCAAACCCCACTATCAATGTCGTCGGCACTCGTTGGACTAGGCAACCTTTTCAGCTCCGTACTTCTCTCCCTCCTCTTAGTGCACCGTTCCCTCAACCTACCACTTCATCCAAAGAGTATGATATCATTAAGCAACTAAAGAACACTCCTGCTAAGATATCTCTGTTTGATCTCTTGAGTAAGGCCCCTAATTGTCGTCGCACTCTCAAAATTGCATTGCGAGCTATTCAAATACAAAGTGATGACCCTCTCATTGCATTTGCCAATCTCATGGAATCTTTTAAACACATTAGCAATTATATTTCATTTACTAATGAGGATATCCCACACGAATCATTTGTTGATTCTCCTATCCTTATCATGGCTTAGATCCAAGGTTTCCAAATTAAGCATGTCCTCATTGATAATGGTTCTGCATTGAATATTTGTCCCCTATCCTTACTAGCCCAACTCAATATTCCTCATAGTGCAATTGAACAATCTACTCTTTGTTGTCCGTGGCTATGACACTACCACTCGTGGATGCATAGGTACTATCAAATTGGATTTGCAAGTAGGACCTCACAAGCTCACTACTCCTTTTTATGTTATAGATGCCCCATTGTAATTTAATCTCCTCCTTGGTCGACCATGGATCCATGACATGCGAGCTATCCCTTCTACAGTCCATTGTTGTGTCAAGTTTATCTTTGATGGCTATGAACATAATGTTACTGCCTTAGTCACCACATTCGAATTTGTGAAAGATAAAATTCGTAAAAAAATTGTTGCTAAATAAATCAATGATAAAATTCATGATTAAATTCAACTACAAAAAAAAATCATAAATATATATAACAAAACATTAAGTATTTGAATTTTAAAAAATCAAAATATGTATCTTTTACAAATTATAATATGTAACTATATTTAAAAAATCTAATAAATTATAATATGAAGTTATGAACTATATTTAAAAACCTAATAATATGAACTATATTGAAAAACCTAAAATATATAAATATTTAAACGTAAACTATAAGAATTTAAGAATAATCAAAATATATATTTTATAAACTCACGTATATAAAAGCGAGCACAACACAGTGATGGAGGTACTCCAATGGGTAATTCGGCAAGGTCTTTGCGGAGCATGGCAACTAATGCTCCCAAGAGATGGCATTGGATATGCTAATCTAACTTCAAGCACAGACTTTCAGGTGCTCACACCCCTCACAACATTGAGTATTTCAACAATGATAATTCAGCTTCGCATTTTTGAAAGATTTCAATGATTTGCCCCAATATGAATTTCTGACAGGTTTCTATGATTCGTAGTGAAGAAAAATTGAAGCAAGAAATAAGGGAACAAATAATACAAATATATTCGCGAATCTCAACGAATTAGTTAGATTTTATTTGATATTCGCAAATTTTGATTTTTTTCCATTAAATATGCTGAATGTGGAGACTTAGGTTACTGTTGATCCTGAACCATTCAAATATTGTCGCATGGATTATGCCACCTCCATGGGTATTCCCCAAGCTCCACCAATCCCCTCACATTGTCTTGATACATACAATATTGGGAAGCCCAGCAATTCCCATCCTATATCACCACCTCCCATCGCTTCCTCCATTCAGGCTCACACTATTGATCTCATCTTTCCTACCATATCCTCCCATATGCCCTCCACATCTATTGCTGAACCCCTAGACAATCCTAAACAATACTTCCATGTTGAAACTAATGATTCTAATGATCATGTCATTAATACTATTGAGCTTACTAATGACACTCTTCGTGCTTTGGAATTTACCCCGATGGACTTTGATGAATCCTTATTTCATACCCACTATGTTGCTACATGTCTTGGTGAATACCAGGTTAAATCTCCAAATCCACAGGCTACTACTACTACTATGGTTTCTTATCATAATATTGTGCTCGCCCTTGAACCCATTCCAGCTCCTATGCTTCCCAACCGCGATCCTCTTTCTATTTTTGCTTCTTCTTCTAGGCCACCCTCCTTTTTGATCAATTTACTTGCACATTATACATTAATCAGGAGTATTGGCAACATATACCATATGATCCTCAGTGCTCTGAAACCATATGTACCTATGAGACTTTAACCCACTTGGGTCTCACTCCTACTAATATCATACCTTTTCTCAAACCACTTAGTGAATATCAAGGTTACATCTTTCTCCTCCTAGCGGCATAGGGTATACATGTCTTTTGCATGTGAGTTTGGGTTGCACTTGATCCCTGATCATTTCCACTTACACTTGGGCAATCTTGGCCGGATTACATTGGTTGAACTATTAATATACATAATACTATTTTAACTTATACTATGGCCTCCAAGACCACCGCTATTCGCAATGATTCATTCCTTGATTACACTCCTACTTTGTCACGATGTAATGCACATAAGTACTTTGATGCACCTTTTACCAATGAAGAATATGTCATGGACATGTATGACTTATGACTCATGGGTTTCTTCAAAGATAGGCCAAAATCCTTTGCATACTATGCATCTAATCCGAATCTTGTTGGCTATATTTCAGATTTAGATGATTCTTTCGATGATATCACTTAGATCACTGCGGCATTCACACTTGGGGGTATACTCTCCCCCTTGCTAACCAATGACGCACTCTTGTTCTAGATACACGACTGCTGAAGGTGCACTTACCTACACGGACCTCACTTTGCACACATACACTGGGGGACAACTTTTCTCCCCTCTCATAGTTGTTCTATTCCATGTTCACATATTTACAAAAGAGATAAAATACTAGCTTATATCTTGATTGGATGTATCCTTGCTTGCCCATACTATTCTATGTTGCACATTGTTTATCATGTTACTTGGATTCATAGTATGCTCTATCATTTTTCCATACACACATGCGCGTTCACATGGTACATTTTGAGGTGAATGCAGTTCACTTACAAGTTTCTACAAGATGTATGATGTTTGGCATTGTTCCTTACCAGTCCCACTGAGGCTCCTAGGGGCATCTCCCCTTACTATTTCTCTATATTTAGGTTCTTTCATTGCAACATCTACTACTTTTATTCCTATTTTCAGTTGTATACATTGTGGCATACTATCAATTTTTCTAAAATGCTAACGGGTGTTTCATGTGTAGCATTTCTCTTGCAGGCCTACTTCCAACCATGGTTAGCTGATATGCTTGTGTCTTGATTGTCATTGTTTGTGGGCTATGCCCTATGCTTGATTACGTGTTTTGCTTTTATAGCCTTGAAGGCTTCAAGTGTCTTGCGACATCCTGAGCAATGTCCCATGTATTCAACCAGCTACTCGCTGTGTCTTTTGCCATGTTACTATGTACTTTGACTTGTTTTTATTCCATCATATATACTTGTTTGTGACTAACACTTATGGCTAGCCTTTCCCATTGTTTTGCATGCGTCATGGTTGTCACCATGCGCATTCCCTATTCCCCCTACAAGAGTTCTATTTCAGATATGCACATCAATATTGGTTTTCCTCATTTGGGCCACGATCGCCTTGGTTCATCTCACGCACCCCTAACAAGTGGGGGCAATAATTGGGTGATTATTTCACCCTCTCAGCAGTTCAGAAACCAGATAAGGCTACACAGCAAAATCAAGATAAACAAGAGCTAAAAAATAGGTTGAAAATTAGAATTGGGCCAAAATAAGTGCAGGGAAAGAAGCATCCAACACAGACAAGGGTGGTGGGCGCTAGTGTCTCACCTGGGCGGTTTTGTCTTGTGGGTAGAAACATGAACGTTATATGATCAACAGGTTTCAAGTGACAGTCTTTTCCAATTTCCAGCAGCACATACTTAGTTATAGCTTACTATCAGGAACAACGGGAACAAAATCAGTGGCAAGTTACATACTTTGCGCAAGGGAGCTAATTATTCCATTTTTTCGGTGACTAGTTTCTATTGGGTTTGTGACCATCTACAGTGGCACTTATCCGTGGAGAAGTGTTAACGGTTGGAGGGAAAAAGCTACAGCTCTCCCAATACTCTTCCCTTGGCGACAGAATGCCTAAATCCTCAGTTTAGCGACAAAATGCCTAAATCCTCAGTTTAGCGACAAAATGCCTAAATCCTCAGTTCAATGACAAAACGCTCAAATTCTCAGTTTAGCGACAGGCCGCTCAAATTCTCAGTTTAGCGACAGGGCGCTCAAATTCTTAGTTTGGTAATAGGGCGCCTAAATCTTCAGTACCATTCATACCATCTCCAAAGCAACAAACATATAGGAACAATTATATCTCTTCTCTCACAACACACAGGTGTACTCTATCCTTGATTCACTTGTTTTTCAATAAGCATTTCTATTTCCACATTTACTAAGTTGAAGTTCAATTTCATTTATCATGAGCATTGACTACACTTGTCTTCTTATTGTAATGTCCCCATTTCTGAAGACCCTTAGCCTACACGTCCCCATGGGCTTCGGGATGAGCAAGGGGAACATTTTTATTAAATAATTAAATATTATTGCTTGGAGCAATAATTATTTAATTATGAAGATTATTTAATTGAATTCCCAAAATATAAAAATTAAATGGGGAATTAATTAAATAAATATTTAGGTGGCTTTTAATTTATAAAATCACCCTTTGCAAAGGGGTCGCCACACCTAGGGAAGACAAACTACTTTTATTTAATATTTTCCTTCTCCTAGGGTTTTCAAATTTTGTGCCTCCTTGCTTATAAAAGGAGTGCTAGGACCATTATTATTATTATTATGTTATGATGAACTTATTTTGATACTCCATGCTTGGAGTTGGGATGCATGCCCATTGAAGCTTTCTCTCTCTCTCTTGCATGGGGGGTTGTATGGAGCTGCTTTTATGATTCAACTGAAGTGTTTATTTGTGAGATCCATGTCTTTGACTTTAACAAATTGTTAGATGAAGTTTACTATTGAAATCTGCCCTTTTACTGTAGCGACGTCACTGTAGCGTCGCTGTGGCAGCTGGTTTGTGGATGCTTTTGCAAGACAATTTGTTGGTGTTCTCCTTCTCTAAGCTTTGGCGATTTGTCATTAATGTTGTGAGCTGTTTCCATACCATTTATTGTATGAAGTCGACTGGCTGTGTGTGTGATTCTATCTTCTAATTACAGCGAATTGATTGGGCTGATTTGGTATTAGTTTCATGTGCTTAGAAGTCCGGATCTGATCTAATCTGACTGCTGTTCTTTCCTTGCCAGTGATCTCATCTAGAGGATTATATTTATCAGTTAATGGGTCTACCTACTTGTCTGAACAGCGACTCCGTTTGGGAGTGTAGATTGGATGCTTAACACATATTTGGAATCATGTTTGTCCAAGAAAACTAATAGCTATTATTTTAATAGCTACAGCGACCACACTTGGAGTGTGTGATCTGAGTTTTGGGTTCAATATACGCTGCTATTATTCCTTTAAATCCAGCGATTCCATTTGGGGTGATTATGAGTGTTTAATGCTTGCTTTTGATCCTCCAAAAATCAGCGACCTGGGTGATATCTATTGTTGATAATAACGCTTGCTTCTAACTAGTTCTTTGTGTGTTTTGATTCTAGTGCCCTAGGTGAGCAGCGAATCCTTGACTGAAACTGTGGGTGTTTTTTAATGCATATTTTATGTGTTAAAAACCCAGCGACTGGTCTGATCTATGTCCTCTTGCTGCAGCGATTCACTTTGATCAGTTTGTGGGTGATTTTGTATGACAAATGATTAGATTTCTGTATGCCAACATGTTATAAGTGCAGCGATCAATCTGGGCATGTATGCGATCTGTTCTGGGCAAACATTTGCAAGGTAAAACTCATTAATATGGTCTGGTAAGATCTGCCATTGCTTCCATTAAACAACGACTTCATTATAGGAGAATGGTTAGATATTTGTTACATGTTTTGACCCTCATATAAGCAGCGAACTATTAGTGCATTTTTATCAAGCTCCAGTGACTTGTAATTGCATGATTGGTTGATGGTTTTAGGGCTTCTCAAGGCAGCGATCTGAGTTTAATTGGTTGTTTGCCTAATTTCCATTTGATTTCAGAGGTGGGATATTACACTTATGCAGGTCTGACCTTAGTCCAACAAACGGCAACACACAAATTGAACAAGGAACAATCTCAAAGCATAGGACGCTCCAGAAAAGGCATTATTCAAAGAACAAACGCAAGCACCATTTCTACTACGCACGCAAGGTCACCCCTAGGATCCTTATCCCCTTCTAGATTTCACGATACACATTCTACTATCTCCATTCGGCAGGATATCAAATACAATCCTCATTCGGCCCGTTATCGGTTACAACTCTCTTCGGCTCTCCAAAAGGTACAATCTTCTTATCTAGTTTATGCTACCAAGTATTCATTCACCAGCATAAAGTGGGGCCAAATATAGTCACGAAATCACGCACTTACTACTTACATCATGCCTCTAAGAAGGTCATTATATGCATGATTTCTAAGTAAGAAAACTAGACATTAACAACACTTGATTTACTCTTCCATTGTTTTATCTATTACACACTCTTTTTATTTGCCATTTTTGGATTGACCACTTTACTTTTGGACATTGGACAACACATGACCCATCTTTGTATTTCTTGTTTTATCCTCCGAGCATCCCGAACACTAGCGCCCATTAGGGACAAAAGCGCCCAGGCATTACTGTCCCCTTTGAGCTCTTATGTCATTTTCCCTCTCTTTCTCAAATTTCAAATGCCACACCATTTGGTACCTTTACTAAAATCTTTCTTATTACTTTGGGTTGGCCTCTCTAGTTGTTAACGACGAAATTCAAACAAGGGAATCATATATACATGACTTACTTGCCATTATTAGGGGTTGGACAATTGGGGCTAATACTTACTATCTACTCAAGGACTACATTTGGGCTGCATTATTCATTGCATAGGAGAGGCTATATTTTGAATTTCATCTCACACATTCATCTTGGGGGAAAAGTAGTTGTAGTCCGCTATCTTGGTGTGATTGACACAAAGGAAAACTAGTTTCAAGGAGCACAATTCAATCACACACACTAGAACTACATAAAGTTTGAAATGTAGTGCAACCCTCGGTAACAATCACATTGGGGTGACCGCCGAGGTCAATCCCACTCAAGCATATGCATTATTTATTTCATATAATGTTTGCTTGAGCCTTGTCCAGATAGCTAGAGTTTGTTTTGTAGGTACAGGTGTAACACAGGAAACCTACAACGAAGCGGATATGACAACGAGCGAATGGAAGAAGACAAGTGCAGACCCTAAACAGATCAGAAGTTGAGATGCTACCACGACACTAGTGCCCAGTTAAAACATTAGCGCCCGGGCAGTCCTGTCCTCATCTGGGCAGTCTTGTCCAAAGTTCTAGACTCCAATTTCTCAAACAGAAACTGCACAATCTTGATCCAGCCTTCTCAGCCGGTTTCACAACCAATAATCAGTCTAGATCTCCCGATACAAATGAAGTCATTCTTATCTCCTATCTTGCACACCTATTTGTACTTTGCATGTCAGATCTTACTTGTTGCTATTATATTCATTTGATCCCAGTCCTCTAATAAAGATTTAAATTTTCTTAAATTAGAGGGTAACTCAACAATTCTTATTTTGAGAAAGGAAGCATGGGATCTAGATGATATTTTGGAATCTACGGAGGATAGAATTCTTAATTCCAATATTTGCATTGTTGATAAGTTATTCATCCTATGTTGTCGGTATTGCAAAGAAAAATGTAGTCCTTGGGGTTCAATGGTTGCATTCTATAGGTGAATTTACCCAAAGCTATCAAACTACGGAGTTGAGATTCAAACTTGATGGTCAAAAGGTTGTGCTTTAAAGCATGACAAGTGGAGCTCCTTAAGTTGCTACAGTAAAGAGGATGGAGAACTTCCGGAAAAAGGCAAGACCTATGGGCAGCACATGGTAAGATAACCCATACACTTTCAGTTTTAAAACAGCAATCACTTCATAGAAATCTTCAACTTCTAATCAATACACATGCTATTAGAAGAAGTCCTTCAATAGGGGTTGATGTTGAGTTCATGAATTATGTGTTGAGAAGTGAGCAAGATGGATGTTATCTTGTTGTCCAAAGCATTGTAACCCAACTGGAAATTGGTGTTATGATTGTAAGGAGTAGAAGTCAGTTTTAAAGGTTTTAAGACACGCTGTCGTAAAAAAAAGTATTGTTGTTCCTCTTTTTTTCAGCTTGCCCAATATTGTACTTGCAGCCATACAAGTAGTCTCAGGCATATATTCAAGTAATCTTTCATTTATTGATGTTGAAGTGTTCGTTCACTATATGGTTGATTCTAACCCCTATATCACTGTAAGTTTTGAGTTTGGTGAAAAATTTGAAGTATGACAGCTGTTATCCTATCCTTTTAGTTGTTGTCCACATAAGAACCAGCCCCTTAACACTATTTATGACAGTCACAAAAGTGTTTTCAATCACACAGTGGAAGGATTTTCCGCCTACCATCAATGAGGGATTGTTTGCTACTGTTTTATAAGAGTTTCCAGCGACCACAATGTTGATTATGAGCGATAAATTGTAATGGTACAGCTACAGCCATGCTTAGGGCAACAAGAATGGACCATTGGAAGTTCATCTCAGGGATGGGAATTATGAAAGGGATGCAAGCATGGGAAGAGGTTGAATAACATGCCTATGAGGCATGACGGAGAGATTGTCGGAACATTGCTGGCAGCTCTTATTTTCTTTAATAAGTTTGTTTCAAGTGCAGGTACAGGTAATAAAAAGGAAGAGCACGTAAGTCTGTTTTCCACCCAAGCAAATGGTGGAGCATGTGGGATTGCAGCTGAAGATGGAGAGTTTCCAGTCCTTGTATGGTCACCTATTGCTTCTACGTCAATCACATTACTGAATCTTGCATGTGTTTGTCATATTCATATCATTTCTATACTGTTGGTCATGATATTTTCAGCCATGAATAGCTGTACACTTGTGCAATTTAAGAGGGTTTCCTTGTATGGTAATGTTAGCAGAGGGGCTCCACTTTTGAAGACAATCCTCCCAGACATCCTAGTGCTGATTTTGATGGAATTCCAAGTGACTTGTGGTTATTATGATCTGTTTCTAGCTTACATGCAAGTTGTGTTGTGCCATGCTTTGAGGGGATCAGCCCATGGTAACATTATGGAACCCATTGGAGCTCAAGGCTGTAACGTCTCCTTCTCGATATTAATCCTATGAGGACCCTTAGCACAATTATCTTCCCAAGGGCTTAAGGGGTGTGAAAAGGGGGAGAAAAGTCGAGACTTTTATTTAAGTTGCTGAAGCCATTTCTTATGTTTATTTTATAAAGCAACTTATAATAATGTCACTTAAAGTGATTAAGAGAAAAAAGGTAAAAGTCAATGAAGAAATAAAAGTGGCAAATCGTAAAAAATATTAAATATAAAGTGGGGCAACCTATTCGGGTGTTTCCAATGGGGTTTGTGACAGGAAAAAGGATAACTAGAGGTATGTGGAGCCATGAGGTGCAGCTTTTTCCAACTTAATTTCCCTCATTACATGTTAAGCTATCTTGCTTGCATCAATTCTTATAAGGACAAAAACCCTTAAGGAGAAGAGTTGTGGGAACGAAAACTTCCAAGGTTTGAAGGTTGGGAAACGAAAACTTCCAATGTTTGAAGGTTGGGAAACGAAATCTTCTCAACTTTGTGAAGTGAATCCACCCGGGGTTTACCATTGTCCTACACTTCATAGCTGCAATTAGTGGAAGGCTATAATTCAGATCTAGGACACGTTTTGGGTTGTTTTCATGCTATATCAACGGAGGCTTTGATACAGATCTGAATTTGTGAGTTTGTGAGGTTTGGATCGGCCAAACCCTTGTTATTTTCAATCCATTTTGCAGCTGGAACAGTTCTGGGCACTTTTTGGCTAAAAGCGACCACCTAGGAGAATGGTGCGACCCCTTTTGGAAGGGTATTTCACTATTGCTTAGTTTGTGGGTGATTGAAGACTTTTGGCATGATTTAAAGGCAATATTGACATCATTTTCCCATGAACTTTTTGGTACAGTTCCGATAATAATCACTACAGTTATTTTCTACATTGTTTCACGCCTCGATTTATTTTTGTAAATTCATACAAGAGTAGAAAATTTCAGATTTCAATTGTAAGTTGCTCTTAGACCCCAAATCGCCATTTTTTGGCCTTGTGGGTATCTTGGAAAGTGATTATTAGCATCAAAAGCTATTTTCAGTCTATTGTTCATTAGTTTGTATTCGCAGTTTGACATCATTTTAGAATTCAATTTTTATGGAGTTTTTAGTTTATATAATTCAGATTTTAAAATAGGGCTATTATAGTGGTATCAAAGTTGTGATTCTCCCACTCTGTGAAGGAAAAGATCAGTTTTGCAAGGACGCAGGTGAGAGGGTTTTAGATATCACTACTAAATAAGAACTTCAGGAAAGGAAGGTATGGGTGATAGAGAAAGACCTCCACCAATAGATAAGATGAGCTATTTGAATGAAATGTTCACTAGAGGAAACAGAGAATTGCAAACCTGTTTTTGGATGCTCAGAGGGATCTAAGAGACTCCTTTGTAGAAGCGATTGTTGATTTGAGTCGATCCATACATGGGCTAAGCACTACCAGACCGAACCCCCAAGTTACTCATGGTGAAGGAAGCTCTTCTACCAATCATGGAGAAAGGGTCTCAAGCAAGACCCCCTCTAAATTCTTTCATGTCAAATGCATACAAAGAGAAGAGCCACAAGTGGAGTTATAACGGCCACAAGCACATGGAGTTGCTAACGAATGGGGTCTGTATGGGGAAGAATATGCATCTTTGAGCAACAACACGAGATTTTCTTTCTTTCAAAGATTTTTAACAACTAAGGACAAGTGAAGGACCAAAGAACAATAAGGTGAGTCATCAAGAATGAAGAAGAGATATCCAACAGAGATTGGGTAAGATTAATCTTCCTACATATGATGGTACTGATAAATGTTCAACTAGGGCTTGGTTACAATTGGACACTTATTTGTCATTAAACTCCATGTATGAAGAAGAGGCCCTCAAGTTTGTTACTTTGTATTTAAAGGGTGTGGCTCATGAATGGTGGCATCATGGCATAATTACACAAGCACATGGTTCTATTACCACTCTTGATGAGTTCAGTTAAAGGCTAATGAGTTCAGTCAAAGGCTAATAAAAAAGTTTGATAGAAAGGATCCGGAAGTGCATTTTAGAGAGGTGGCACAACTCAAACAATAGACTTCAATAGATAAGTATGTTTGCTGATTTTCAGAAACGTGCAATCATTGTTCCGGATGTGAATGAAAGAAGGTTGGTTGTTTTATTCATAGAAGGATTGACCAAACCTCTTAGGGGCTTGGTGAAAGCTTTTGAGCCTCCTCTTCAAGATGCCATCAAATTATCACTGAATTTGGAATCTTCAGCTGTTAAGAGTAGAAATTTTCCCTTTGGACAGCCAAGAGGGACTTCATTGGGGCAGCCTACACCCCCATTTCAAAGGCAACCAAGAACAGCCCTTATTAGCCAAGCAAGGAAGCCATTTCACTAGGGTATGACACCACTAAGAGAGTCTCCAAGGAACAACAAAGAAATTGATAATACAAGGAATGAATTAAGAAGGGAAAATATTTGTTTTTCATGTAGATAGGATAGGAGCCTAGCCCATCCCATAGATAGAGAGTTGGCCGGCCTATCTAGACTCTCCTCCCCTCTCTAATAAATACCACTCATACTTAGATACCACTCCACTCATCTATTCTCTCTAGCCACTCTATATATAGGTGAATTCCAAGTCATATGCCGCCCTTCCAACAAAGGCTACTAGTTCTGCGCGGGCAGGATCCCCGGACTCCCGACCATTGTTGTTTGGGCAAGGGACAAGTGCACTACATAGAGGTGATTTCAGATGGGGAGGAAGAAATAGAAAAAGAGGAAAAGTCCTATGAAGATGAAAATCAAGAGAAAGAAGAAGAAGTTGACCACTTGGATAATACTCTTGCTACACTATCCGGAGCTCCAAGGTACCACCCCTTCCGTGTAAGAGGAGAATTAAAAGGTAAGAGAGTTATTGTTTTGATAGATAGTGGTGCAACTCATAATTTTATAAATGTTGATTTGGTTAAAAGATTGGGGCTGCCATTAGAAGATTTCAAAGGTTTCAATGTCACGGTAGCGGATGGCTTCACCATCCCTTGTACCAAGAAGATAGCACAGCTGAAAATCGCTCTTGGTAAGCGTAAGGTGATAGATGATTTTATGTGGTTGGTATCGAAGAAACTGATTTGGTTTTGTGTGTACAATGGTTGCACTCTCTTGGAAAATTTACACAAAATTATCAAATAATGGAGCTAAAGTTCAAATCAGCAGACCAAGAGATAGTGTTACATGGTATGGCAAATGGAGCACCCATGGTTGTAACTACAAAAAGGACGGAAAGAGCATTTCATAAAGGGCAGATTGCTTGGGCAGCTAAGTGTTTAGCAATCTCTATGGATCATATTTTGGAACAGCAGCAGTATAACAAAGATATTTAGGCCATCCGTGACGAGCATGCCAAGGTTTTTGACAATCTTCCTCATGGTTTACCACCAGATGGAGGGAAAGCATGGGAAGAGCATCTCCAACACTTGGATACGGTGCTGGGAATTTTGAAACAGCCGTCACTTTATGCCAAGGAATCAAAGCATGAATTTGGTGTGACTGAAATTTTATATTTGGGGCATGTTATCAATGCCAAAGGTGTTCATGTGGATCAACAAAAGATCCAAGTCATCTTGGGTTAGCCTCCACCCACCACTATGACACATTCGAGGGGATTCGTGGGATTATGCAATACTACAGGAGATTTGTCAAAGGGAAAAACAACATAGTTGATGCTTTGTCTAGAAAGCCCATGTTGTGTTCTCTAACTGAAATTACAGCAGAATGGAAGGCTCACATCATAGCGGAATATGCCAAGAATAAGTTCACAACCGCCATAATCGAAGGTACATTTAATGATGAAAAATACAAAGTAGTGAATGGGCTAATTTTGTATAAGAATAGAGTCTTTTTAGTACAAGATTCCAAGGTGAAACACAAAATTTTGAAGGTTGCCCATGATTCTCCTTTGGCAGGGCGCCAAGGCTTCTTGAAGACCTACAAGCAAGTAAGAAAGAGGTATTTTTGGAAGGGCCTCAAAGATGAAGTATTGCAGCATATTAGAGTGTCTTACATGCCAAAGAAATAAGGTAGAGCATGTATTTCCAGCTGGTTTATCGCAGCCACTACCCATTCCCAATCAAAAATGGGAAAGAATATCCATGGACGTCATCACGGGGCTGCCCTTAGTCCAAGGTAAGAGTTGTTTGTTTGTAGTGGTTGATAGACTCACAAAATTTGCTCATTTCATGCCACTTCCAATTAATTATGATGTTCCATTGGTGGCTGATATTTGTTTCAAAGAAGTGTTTAGATTGCATGGGCTACCAGAGAATATTGTGAGTGATAGGGACAGCAGGTTTTTCAGTCAATTTTGGCAAGAAATTTTCAGATTGGTAGGTACAAAGTTGACTCCAAGCACTGGCTCTCATCCACAAATAGATGGGTGAACCGAACCAGTCAATAAATGGGTGTAAGGGTACTTGAGAAGCTTCATTTCAGAGCAGCAGTTCTCACGGAAAAAATGGCCCTATATGTGTGAATATTGCTACAACACTTCAAATCACATGTATATTGGCATGGCATGCTTCCTTTCAAGGCTCTATATGGGTATGATGTTTTTTCATTCATAGATGTGGTTCTAACCGATAGTAGAGTGCCCGGGCACAAGATTTGGTACAGCAATGTCAAAAAGTGTTACATATGTGCAAAGAGAACCTCCAACATGCCCAAAATCAACAAAAACTTTATTCAGATCAGCAACCTGTAGAGAGGAGTTTTGAGGTGTTGTCATGCTAAATGTCTAGCATGAAAAATTTAAAATTTTGGTCATAACAACCAAACCCACACTTGAAATTCCCCTTCCCGGTCAATGTAAACCTTTTCTCCGGCTAACATTTCAGTTGTGTCACCCTCATTATGGTCGAGAGGAAATGCTAATATGATTTTCAAGTGCTTTTCCTGTGCAAAGAAGTATACCTAGCTTGGTTATTGAAGCTATTGATATCTAAGAAAGAACAGTGCTCTCGAAGGTTTCAAAAGGGCTATTTTTGGTCTTTTTGTCACTAGTGAACATCCTCCGGAAGCTTATAAGGAAAATTCAAATCGTTTGGGAGTTGTATGGGAGAGCAATGAAGTTGTCCAAAGCAATTTAGGAGGATTCGATGGAGATAATTAAGGTCAGGAACAAGTTAAGCAAAACAAGTTTTAGGCAAAGCATTTGGAAATGCATGTTCCAAAGAAGCTAGTCACCTTGTTCAAAGGGTTTCAGGAGCCTCGTAAAGTGTTGGAAGCTCATATCCCAGGCATTAGAAAGATGACGGAGCCTATTTCAAGCTACAATAATCAAGATAGAATTTTGGGAGTATAAAAATGCAGAAACTTGTCCATCAGTGCAGCACAAGAGTCTTTCTACAAGGTGGAACTTGCTCAAATGGTTTCAAACACTCCGAGAAGAATTGGGAGACTAATAAAAGCTCAAAAGAAAGTATATTCAATGCTCTTCACGACCCACAAGTTTGTTTGGCTCGTTTTCTTTGAAAAATCTTCTTGTCACTCGGCTCATTGACGCACCGCTCTAGGCAAAATTGAAGGTACAAGTAAAAGCTATTTTAGTACTCATTTTCAAGCTTCCTAAATGGGCTCATTGGATTCATTGGCCTATTTCCATGCAAATTCATATATTATATGGCCAAAATTCATTGAGAATGGACTCCGAAGCGAAGAAATGATTCTGAGATGCAAAACAGGCAAAGCAAAGCATGTTTAAAACTCCCCTTTAGCGCACTTGCGCACTTTTCATGTCCCTTTGCACCCTTGGCGCACTTTTAAGGTGCAATTGCACCCCAAAAGTGCACCCTCACCTAATTGGTTAGAGTTTCACAAGTCAAAAACATAAGGAAAATCCAAAAAGTGCATGGTGGAGACTTAAGTACAAGGTGTAACTTAAAGGAGGACCCCACATCTTCCCTCCAAGCGCACTTTTGAACCTCCATTGCACCCAAGCACACTTTTGAGGTGCAATTGTACCCCAAAAGTGCGCCCTCTTCCTATTGGTTGAGATTTTTGGCATGGTGTAAATCAAGCTAAGGTGGAAACATGAAAAATGTAAATATGGGTACATGTGCAAGTGAAATCTCCACCATATAAAGTCGCCAAACCTTGTTTCCCTCTCACAAAAAAATAATGTGAATTCAAAAAGTGCAAGGCAGCCATTAAAGCTTATCATGGAGCTAGTTCATCACGTTCAATCTTGAAAACCTCCCCTTTGTGCCCTAGATATCAAGATCTTGTTTTCCTCATAATTTTTTATTCCAAGCTTCGTTTTCCTCCAAATTTTGACCATCTATTCCTCTTGAAAATGCCTTCATGATGATATAAGACTTGTGCCATGTGATTCCCTATTCAAAAAAGATATTCACGACTGTTTTTTCCAGCTATCATACTCCCGGATTGCTCAAAAACAACGTTTTTGCCAAAAAAATTGTGATAAATCCCCATGAGAGAATCATTTCAAACTTGGAGCATCCATTCCTCTCCTCAATCCTATCATTTTGAGCTATTGGACATGATCTAAGAAGAAGAATTGTTGTACTTGCGATCTAAACTCTCATTCATCTCCAAAACCCCGTACCCATGAAAATTTGATTCGGCTCGTTCTCCCAAACCCCGCAAGAGAACCTCGCCAAATTCGGAGCATCCATTCCTCTCCCCAAGAACTTTGTAACGAGCCCAAGGTCATGTAATGTCCCCTTTTCCGAGGCATTACTAATATATCAGTTCATTTCTTTCATTTGCATTGTATCCCCTTGGCATACCTAGCACTACAAGTGGGAGTCTTATTTAGTCTTTAAATGTGCACATAGGTTAGTTACTCTTTACTATTTAATTAAAAAATAATCAAGTGCACATTAAGTGAGTCTTTAAATATTTTAATTAAGTTTTATTTGTTTTCCCTCCAAAAGGGAAAAGTTCAACCATTTGAATGTTGCACCCCTTATGTTATAAAAGGAGGTTGCATGGCCATTTTTGGAGACGTTGATTTGATCATTTATGTCTCTACATGCTTGGAGAAATGGGATGTATAACCAAGGGATGTATGCCCTAGCTTTCATTCGACTTGGAATTGAAGCAAATCTGATTTTGATAAGGATCCATTTGTGTGTGTGGCGAATTGCTTGGAAAATAATTCCTTGTTTTAGCGAATTTATTTATGGTGCGAATCTAATTATTATTGCATGATTTGGGGCATATTTGTTGGTTTTCAGATCTATTATGTTTTGCAACTAATTTTGGAATATTATTCTTCATATTTTTGTGGCCCAAAACCCAAAGTTTGAAGGTTTTCGCTTGATTGGTTAAGCGGGAAATAATTTTAGAAGTTGCAGCAGTCTGGGGTTGGATTATTAATTGTCTGTGACATTTTGATGCTTAAAAATTGTGGTTTCAGTTCAGATCTGTTCTTGGCATTTTTGTGCATCAAAAGAAGCTTCTGGAGGGTGAAATCAATTGAGGGAAGTGTTGGTTATTAGTTTATTAATTTTTGCTAACCCTAACGCCCAAATCTAGAAGTTTAGATGCTATTTTGAAGGGGTTTAAGAGCTCAAAAAAATCTGATCCTTAGTTCATTGGAAAGCTCTAAAATTCTAGTTTATTATGCACTTGGTTTCATGCAAAAATATGTAGTGATTGAGTTATGAATTTTTAAAGTTTTCAGCTGTTAGCAATTGTTTCAAATTAATTCACTGTTGTAATAAAAATCAGAATTGAGAAGAATAAAAATTTGATTGTCTCCACCAATCTAGCTCGCCACCTTGACCACTTTCAATCCCATTTGGGTTGTAATTGATTGACATTGGGTTATTTTAGGTTGATTCAAAAGGATCTAATCTTTCTAGGTTCGATTTGGGTTAAAGTTGTTGTAATTTTCTATTTGTCCAAAAAGGCAACATCACAGATCACCTCATTTGGATAAGAATTGCTCCCAGAGTGATCAATTGAAATTTTGCCCTCTTTCCCATTTTTGCTAATTTTCAAGTTTTTCCCACAACCAGAACGCGCTTTAGAAATTCCCATTGATTCTGACGAGGGAATCTCACCAAATTTGGAGCATCTGTTTGTCTTGGGAATGGCTTTCCAATGAATCGAGTTGCGTCCAATTTGGAGTTGATTTGCTCCATTTTTTTCCAAAATACGGAATCGACAGCATATAACACCAAAATACACTCAAATTTACGGGTTTTCAGAAACGATTGTGGAATCCATTTTCATTTGCACTATAGCATTCATACCACTTTCTAAGGCTAGAAGAATCATAAAAATGTAAAATGAAGCTTCACATGGGCTCATTTCAGTTCTAGTGGAACACGTGGATTTCGATGATTTGAAGCAAAGAGTTGCAGAAGGAAAACTCATTTGCGGACTTGAGTCAACGTACGCAAGAAGATTGTTGATCACAAAACATTCAATTGAATTGTTCTAAGGATTTCACAATGGGAACCATGGTTGTGAGCGTTGTTATGTTTCTGCCAAGGATTCTCAAGAAGCTCCAAACAGTGTCTTGATTATCGAGTCCGAGGTGTGTGTGGTACAAGTGCTTTCTTCATGTTGATTGTAAGAGGAGTGTTTTCTCATATGGAAGAAAGCATATCATGTTCATATGTTCATCCTACCATTTCTCACAAGGGTGAAGAGGTGAAACGAGAGATTTCAAGATAAATTAAAAGGTGACCATTAAGGCATGAAACATCATTTCTAGGTCCAAGAAGAGATGTGTTCCAATCAAATAAGCAATCAAGGAAGATCCCGTCTTAATGCGGCCTTCATCTCCACCATGAAAGAAGAGTGAGACTTTACTCCGCAACATCTATCTTCTCTCTCTTCTCTCTCTCTAGAATTCTATTTCTTCGTTGAGAAGAAAAATTTGTAATAAGTGACTTACAACACTTAAAAGTTTCTATTTCTTCGTTGAGAATTGCATTTCAAGTTGAAAAGTCACATGGGAATGCGAAGAGTCACTAGATTTGCATGTATATTGTAATGCTCAATTTCCCTGTATATTGTAATGCTCTCTCCATTCCAAAGGGTTATATTTTCTTGGTTGATAGTTCCCATGGTCTTAGTACAAACAAGAAACTACAATTCTTCTATCTTTTTGTCTTATGTTTTCCTCTCCGTCTCAACTCCTACTCCAATAGAGCTTTGTAATCCTGCACAACCAGGGAAGAATGAATCTTTTGATGAATATAATGCACTTAAACTTTGTGTTGATTGTGTTTTTTCTCTTGCTTTGCATATTGGTGTCTTCTCATTGTTAACTTGGAAGTATTCTAGTTTTATATCAGTAAACTCGGCTTGATATTTATTGAATAAACCCCCCTTCTCACTTTCTCCCCTCTCCATACACACACCTTTTCTCCACCTTTTTGCACACAGATTTAGTGGAGTATTCTTGTGTGATCCCCAGTCAAAAGGCCACCCACGATGGTTAGAGTAGTGTCGATATTTCCCTGTTTTCAATAAATGGAACTGTGCCATTCCTAATCAGAGAGACCTAGTCCTAGAGTGTCGGTGAAAGCCCCTAATTTGCCCTTGTGACAAATTATTTTGCCAACAGGTGGATGACATGATTTTTCTAAGGTTGCAGCCTTATAGGCAAACTTCTATCAAATAAGGTGGTAAGGAGAAACTCAAGCCTCATTTTTATGGGCCCTACAAAGTGCTAAGAAGATTTGGTGAGATAGCATATGAGCTAGAGCTGCGTGTTCCATGTTTCATGCCTTAAAAGAGCACTTGGCCAGCATATAGTTCTTTCTCCAGATTTGCCACCCAAGGATGATGAAGGCAAACTCATTTTGGTTTCAAAAGCTATCATTGATGTAAAAGAGAAAAAATTGAGAAACAGGAGCAGAAGCTATCATTGATGTAAGAGAGTGAAATTTGAGAAACAGGGGCATAAAGGAGTGTTTAGTTGTTGGAAGGATTTGCCAATGGAGGATGCCACTTGGTGTAATGTCCCCAACTTGGACAAATCAATATTCAACAAATATTTTATCAAAACCCTTGATTTTTGCAAGCTTGAAATTTATGACAGCAAACTGGAAATTGTGTTCGCTGCCATAGGCCAGCGAATGGGTTGAAGTGGAAGTGTTTTGCTCTAAATCCCTTCAAAAACTACGAAATTAATTGTGCAAGCCAATATGGAATTATAAAGCGTTGTCAACCAATTAAACTTGAAAAATATGAAATTCTGAATTTAATAAATGTCAATCACAACTGAAACTTGTAAATTCTATAACTCCAAAAAATACCCATGCAATCAGACTTGAAAAATACGAAATTCTGAATTTAATAAATGCCAATCATAACTGAAACTGTAAATTCTATAACTCCAAAAAATACCCATGGAATTTCCTTCTAACTTTGGATATTGGGGTTATAAAATATGAAGTTTATAAATGTAAAATCAAAATAAACCCATCTTTTGCCAAAAGTACAGAAATGGCCCTCCTAGTATTTCACCCAGCACAAATAGAGTTCATTATGCATGCAAAAACACTCCAAGGGGGTTCGCTCCACTTGGAAACCCTTACACTTGCACAAGACAACTCAAATCTGATCTTTATCACTTGATTTTCTTTAATTTTAAGATACAAAATGAACTCTCCTTCCAACTGCAGAAAACTAGGGCATTTAAAACCCCAAACAACAGCAACACAAAGTCTTCAATCTGCAGCAACATCAATGGGCATCCATCCCCTTCTTCAAGCATGAAGAAATATCAAATATATTAATCAGCATCCTAAGACCAGAGCCTCACTATTGCTGATATAGCCTTCCCAATGGGGCGACCCACTTTGGGAGGGAGATTACAATTTAAAATTATTTTTATGTCAGCTTGACTTACTTAAAAGCTTTTGTTTATTTTATCATTAGCCGACATTACAACTTTGTCATTACAAGAAAAATTAATTAATTAATTCACCCACTTGCAAGAGTGATTAAATCACTTGGGTAAATAATTAATTAAAATACATTTCGCTCCAATTATATTCTATTAAACAATTAAAATTGTCTTGCGTGTAAATGATGAAAAAAAATAACTATTTGGGCAACCTTTAATTAAATAATAAAATAAGAAAACCCAAGAATTTCCCTTTAGTCCATGGTGAGGGTGAACTAAGGATCTTCAAAAACCTATTTACTGGCGTAGCAAAAAAGGGGTACATTACACTTGGGAAGGTGCAACAATTTTGGAGCATCCCAACCTCCAATTGTTTGTGGGCAAGCAATTTCAAAGCATGTAGAAGGATTGTTATAAATCCCCTTCTAGATATTAAGTACAAGCTAAGAAATGAGCTTTAGCACAATTCTCTTCCCAGCTGGAGTATATTCACTTAAATTTGCAACAAGTCATTTCTTATGTTCTAGATTATAGGGCAACTGTGGCTGATAATTTCACTTATAGTGAAATAGGGGGCTATAAACCAATCTCCCCGGTAAAAGTCAATGCAGATATGAAAGCCAGGCCAATCATGCCAAATATGTAAATATCAAGTGAACCCACTTACAAAAATGGGTGTTTCCCTTGGAAGTTGAGATTCCAAGGCCCAAAATTCAGGATCCAGATAAAACCTGTGTGAGGAGTCATGCCTTAGAATCTTATGAACAATCCAAATTCTCAACAAAGAATGTTAAGCTGCTGTGCACTAAATGTCACCAAACTCCACCACTACGCAAGTCGCCACCCTTAAGGAGAGGAGCTTTGTGGACGAAAACCTCCAACGTTTGAAAATTGGAGAATTTCCGAAGAACTCAACTTTATGAGGTGTAGCCTCATGTGGTTCACCTTTGTGCTGAGATCACTTCAGATCTGAAGTTAATGTAAGGGGTTATCATCCTCAAATCAAGTGACACTTTTTGGGTTTTTGTTCTCACTATATCAGCAAGAGACTTTGAAAGCAGTTTCGTGTTCCAACTTTTGAGAAAATGAAATACGAATCAGCCAAACATGCCTTTTCTCAAGCTCAAGCGGCCCTTTTATATAGCTGGAACAGGTATGGTGCACAAAATGGCCAAAAAGATGATCCCCCTAGGAGAGTAGCGAATGATCTCCTTGATGGAAGTTTCTTGTTACTGTTGTTCAAGTCTGTGTATGATTGCAGACTTTTTTGAACGTGACTTAAAGGCTTTATCTGACAGTCATAATTAGAAAGCCCTTACTTGGTACAATAATGATAATAAGCTACAAAAGTAATTTTCTGGCACAGTTATGATGCCTCACATGCACATTTATATAGATTCATACATGTGTAGATGCACATTTATATTTCATACATGTTAATGCATGTGTTCTGTAGAACCCAAATTGCCATTTATGGCCTTGTGGGTATCTTGGACAATTTGATTATTTGCATCAATAAAAGCTATTTACAATATGTTGTTCATTATTGTTTGTATTGGCCAAGTTTGACATGCATGATTAGAAGTGGCAGTTTTTTTGGCACCTCCCCTTTGCAGATGGGTACATTTCACCTTAAGACAAGGTGGGACCTGTACAAAGTGCTATAGTCACCTTAAGCAAGTGTCAAAGGATTCTTCACCATTTCTTGAAGATCTGAAGATCATAATGGGTACCTGCAATGAAAAACGGTAGTGATTTTCTTAGAGTCAATCCTTTGTTATCTTGATGTGGCATATATGACCAAGGTTCTCAAGCTTTGACAATAGAAGTATGTCATTGAGGGAGAGCATATAGATCAGGATAATGAATGGAGTAGATTGACTATGTTCATTGTGGAAGCACTTGGTTGTTCAACAATGACAAGGATAGAATGTGACTAGGTCTCGGTACCTAAAGATGAGCCCTCGGACATATGAGGCAAGGTTTCCACCAATCAAGAAGACTTTCAACTTAATAGGCAAGTCTAGATCCAGAGTGTTGGAACATCCAAGCTCAAAAAATTGCTAAAGGGCAAAGTACCACTATCGAAGGGGAGAATTATATATATTGGACTTCTGAAAAGCTAGTCCTGCAGAGAAGTAAGTCTATAAGTAGCCCATATAAATTTTCTGTGGGAAAAGAGCTCATGGGAACGTTGCTAGAGATAGGTCGAGAGAAGAAGGCTAGGTCAAGTCTGGATAATCTATGAGTTTTGCAGATAATTTTTAGTGGGTGTCTAAGTACAATCAGGTCGGCCGGGAAGACAAGAAAAGTTGGGTTCAAATACTCTATGGAATGTCAAATAGGTGCAAGTCGAGAAATTCATCAAATGAAGGTAGGTCAAGCCTAAAAGGTAGGGAGTAAAATTTTGGTGCCACATAAAGGTCTAGAAATCGAGGTCTAGATAGCCTAGAGGAGGTTATGCATCTTTTGGAAATTAGTTCTAAAGAATCTACAAAGTTGTCAAAAGGTTTGTTAGTCGGTAAATAAATCAACTGATCAACAATAAGCCCCTTGGAAAACCTAGTGTGAGGTATATAAAGGTTTACCTGTCAAGTCCAGGAATAGTTTATAGGGGATGCCATTGAATTAGGTCCCCTTAAGGAACCTTTCAGAAAATGGCATAAGGTGGTAGTTACGAAACGAGGGGGAAATCGACCAAAAACGTTTCCGGAAACGTTTTTGGCGTTTAAAATTACTTTTGACTATAAAAAACGTCATGTCTTATTTAATAACCTTATAAAAATATTGTTAATCATTGAAATTGCCTAACCCCCCCGTGTTCCAACTACGATGACGTTATCGGAAACAAACTTCCTAAAGTTCTATAATGACCTCCTAGAGATCCAGTATAAATGACAATAATGTATTTTCCTCTTGCTAAATACAATTCTCATCAATTATCTCTTATGGTCTACAATTCTATCAAATGAGTACTATGGAGTATATATTTATATATATGTATATATGCACACACACATATATATATTTTAATAATATATTGTACGGACGTTTTCGTCAACGTTTCGTATCCAAGATTTTTTGAAAATTGTCGTTTCTGCGTTTCATACCGGTTTCCGTTTCCATTTTCGTTTCCGTTTCCGTTTCCGTTTCCTGGCAACATAGAACAAAACCTCTCAATATTGGGCTGGTTTAAAGACGAAACCCCTCAAGCTATGCAGGCAAGGTGATCTTGGGGGGGGGGGGGTGCAAGGGGGGAAGGTCATGGGTCGAACCCTAGCAACATAGACGTGGCGACTAGTAGAACTACAGTTGGCAGTTTGAGCCCGTCATTTAGGGCACATGTAGTGCAGTGCTTGGCCAGAATCAACCATCATTGTGTTGGCTGCCTATTTTTTAGTAACTGGAATCCACTGGGGCTTGGAATCCTTCATTTCATTGTTATTAAATTTAATTAAATAAATTCCAGCTGTAGGTTGCAGGCTTATTTCTAGAGGTTATACTTGTTACTAAGAGTATGTGCTAAGCATTCCAAAACAAGCTTTGGATTGTACATAAGGATGAATTAAAGACAAAGACGATTGCATTTTCTTTGCAGTTATTTAACAATCAGACTGTTGTACCTTGTTGTCAGAAATTTCAGTTGCAAGACAGAACCGTTATAGTTTAGCATCTGAACACGTTTGTGCAATGTCCCTAAGGGTTTAAGTTACAGCTCCATTTGAAAGGGACGATTAGCACAAAAGTTGTAAACTCGTGAGTACTGTCCCCTCAACTTCATTCCACCCTATTTGCAGATCCAGATCAACTCGCAAAATAGAAAAATAGCTAAGGATGGCCACTCTAGCATCCTAAAATATGTACTCTCCTATGAGTGTCTAGCCAAATGTTTACGACATTGTGCCCATAGTTTCCATTTCTAGTAGTATTACCATGCATATAATGATTGTATGATTCTATATATTCTAGATTTCAAATCTAATTAGGGTCAGAGATCCACTCTAATTTGAGGTTAGATCATTATTTGCAAACCCACTACATTGACGCAATCATGACAACAAGTCCTAACCCTAGGGTTTTCATGCATTTAACCATCTTACTATTGCCAACTTAGTGTTCCAAGTTTTTACCTATGCACTGAGTCTCGGGAGTGCTAGGTAGGACTTGACACTAATGACCATAGCTACCATCTCGATGCCCATTTTTCACCTCAATCATGCATGTATAATGGCATGTCCACATCCCGTAGTTACCTATCAACTCGACAGAGATAGGAGGCTTCACTACATTCATATGATACCCGAATAGGGGGGAATCCCAACCTGATGCTTCCATCCTCTGAAAACCAATGCATTCCTTGATCAACTCTACAGCATGCAATGCTAAGATCTCATTTGCATCAAATTGCTTTAAACTTCCCCTCTGGTTTTACAGCCCAAACTCATATCTTTATGGGGCCTTCCAAGAAACTCTGGTTGTACCTAGCAATGTCCACAAGCCGCCTTATGTTGCTTCCATCCTGCAATCACCTTCACAATCAATGGAGTGAAAGCACAACTTCTGTGACAAAGATGATCTAACCTTGCTAAACATATTACATAATCAACGTATCCTCTAAGTCGATTGTATAGCATGCTTAGCTGCGTGAACAAAAAGTAAATTGGTTAAGAGTTTTGGTCCTTATGGATGACTAAGCTTGAGACTCTCAATATTTGTAATCTCCTTCACTCAGTCTCAACTAGGCCATTTCAGTCCCTAGATGACCTCGCTCATCTTTTCCAGATGATTCGAAGACTTAAGCTGATAACAATGACCTCGCAACCGTATCAAGGACAACATCGTCATTACATGTAACCTTGCAGGCCCATTTGAAACTTGGCATAGTAAGTCACAGAACATGCCAAAGATCTAATTATCTATTCCCCGATTAAATTCATTGGCAGCCACAGATATATATGATGCAAGCCATCTTGCCCTCTTTGCATGTTTGTCTAAAATTCAGTCATTAAGGCTATATCTACACTTGTCCTTTGGATCAAACGTCGTTCAAGTATTGTGCCATGACACAACTTGAGGACACATGCATCCCATACATACACCTTCTTCCTCAACAAATAGGCAAGAAGTCTTCATTGACGTGACCACCATCTTTGTTCATATGCCTCAACTCTTAAGACTTTCATCAATAGACTCCATTCGAGTTTTAAATGATATGACTCTACTTTCACAACAACTAGGCGTCATACTATAGACATGAAGAGTCAATTGCTGGTAAACACAAGCAGGTTATTCTTGGAATTCCAGTTGAGATACCTAAATATTGTAGAATATGCTGATAAGTATTGGTTACAAAGATTCCACATCTGGTCCACACTATAAAGCCATGTAAGATCCCTATATACTTATCCATGCTATCTGAACCATCAGGTACGATCATAAACTGTAATATGAAGTTCATCACGATTCCACTCTGCAACTTGTCTATGCAGATTTATATTGACAATTACAGTTATACACCGTATGCTATTTTTACATGCGATGAATTTTCAAATGAATGAGTCCCTCCTAGAGTATCTCGAAGCATATAAGGATCTCCCTCCCTTCTCATATGAAATAGGTAAAACCTCATAAAATTCAATCATGCTACACGTATGTTTGGGTAAGGCAACACTCTTATTTCTGACATCCCAGCCGATAATCCAAACACTATTCCCACTCCTGCTGCACCATATGTTGAGGACAGATCAGCTCTTGTTAAACGAAGAGACCTACAACTATAGTAATTATAGCACAAATGTTGATTCTCATGTCAATACTCTTTGCTACCTACATTAAATGACTGACAAGGGGGTATACCTCAGGAAGGTACTCTATGATTTTCTAAGAGATTATTAACTTGGGCTTTACACTGTCAAATGCTATTTTTGGAATTCTAGGTTTAGAATTCTATTTTTAGACATCCATCAATGCACAACACAGTATTATACCCCAATGAAAATTTTGTTCAATAGAAGATTTGGAAGATGCATCGTAAAGTTGGTCATTACTTTAGTCAATTTCTATTTTTAGAAGAGTTGAGAAAATCTTTGATGTTGGTAATTAGTGTGCACAGAGTAGATTACCTTGAATGGGTCTCTTAAACTAATCATGGCTTCAATAGCAAGTTGACCATTTATTATTAGTGCAAAATCCGATGTTGCACAAACTTTAGAGATTTAAATAAAGATTTTCCCAAAGATAACGTTAGTTCATATTACCAGTTATAATTCCTATTATGAGTCGTTCACTCCATTGTCATGCAAATATAGAGATGTCTATCATTGTAATGGATGGTATTAGCACTGGATACTTGTCAAATCAGAATAAGCAATCGTGTAGATCAAGAAAAAAATTCCAAGTGAATATCATTTACTACACCGTGGGTTTATCTCCATTTTGTTATCGCAAGGTCGTGTTAATTATGGACTAGACCAGCAATGCAAGGGCAACCATTACCAGCGAAGCTTTTTTAGTGCATATTTTATCATCAATCTCACTTACAAACATACTAGTTTAATTGCTAGTTATTCTAGGCAAGATTGGATGATCACTAGCTTAAATCTACAAAGTATGCCAGAGCAGCATGTTATGGATATCACAATCTTCAATATTTGTGCAAACTTCAGCAATACGATGTGCGAGTTAGATCCCGTTAAATATGATTCTTGTTCGGAAGGTCACATTGGAAACAAATTACTCAGATTCTTACATCTCTCAACGAGGCAAATTGGTAAGTTGATCTCTAAGATCAAATCAAAGCAATCAAAAAAGGAAGAAGAAAAGGTTGATGCACAAGCATTTTTCTATCTCTGGAATGCAATAAATCTTAGCATCTATCCAAGAATTGAAGGAAGTAATAATTTTTGTGTGGCATGTGATACCTTTGAGAGTTCATAATAAGGAAATGATAAGTTAATAAATTAAAAAATCCAAGCCCTTAAAATGAATTTTGAGAATTGATAATGTTAGATAATGAGGGAGTTGAAGATTATTGCATAATATAAATGATTTAGTTCATAGAATGAGAATTTATGGAGAAACTATAAAAGAAAATTTTATAAAAAGGAAATTTTTGATATATTTGAAGAAAATTTTGTTTTATATTGCGATAATTCTTGAGGAGTGTAAGGAAATGAACCCTACAAGTGTTTATGAATTAGTTGGTTCTCTCGTATCCCATGAGGATAAAATGAGACTCTATGTAGGAGATTTAATATAAAATTCATAAAAATAACATGCAACCAAGGTAAGTAATTAAAAGGGGAAAGATCAAAATGAGTCACAAGTAAATGTAATAGAAATTCTACTTGTCATTATTGCAAAAATTCAGAACACTTAATAAAAGGTTATAGGATACTAGACAGATAAAAATTAAAGTAATCAATAGGATAAAAATAAATCTTTTCAAGATAAAAAAGTAATGATCTAGATAACTTAGATGATTAATATTAGTGTCTATAATGTAATGTTGGATTATATGATGGACATAATTTAGGGTTTCTTGACTCAATTTCTAAAATCAATTGACTATTCAAAAATTTGGTTTCAATAAGTTAGATGGTTCCTTCAAAATCTAAGTACAATTGGGAAATGGAACATCCATCCAAGTTGAATGAAAGGGAAGAATGAAACTAACCACAAGTTAATGTTTGATAATAGTTATTCCTAAATTATATCATAGTATTTTGGCAAACATATTTATAGGATATTTAGATAAAATCAAAGCATACAAGGTTTATGATTCTATTTGTAAATCCATCCTTGTGTACAAGGGATTGTATTTATTTATTACTTTTGAAAATTAGATGTATGTTGATCATAGAAAATTTTATAAAAGGATCATAAATGAAGGATGGAATCCTCTTGAATAATATTTTGAAGGATTACAAATTCCTACATAGGTTTCTAGTACAACAAGAAACAATACTAGCTCTTTTTAAGAGACTAGTCATCCAATTAATCAACACCAAGTAAGCACAAGTGTTTGTTGAATCCACATACATTAAGTAAAAATTTGGTAAAAAATATGAGAGGAGGATCATAAGGATTAAAACTCATGAGGTTATATTATTTTATGAGGTTTATGATGAATATAATATGTTTTCATTTTCATAAATGGCTAGTAAACCTATAAGTTATACAAAATCTATTTAAAGGAAAAAAATGGGTTGATGCCAAGAAAATAGAGATGGATTAGATTGAGATGAATGATACATGTAATATTATTTAGCTTTTATCTAATAAGTATATCATTGGAACAAAATGGGTTTACAAGACCAAAGTGAAAAATTATGGTTCAATTGACAAGCTAAAATCTAGACTAGTTGCAAAAGGGTTTGCACAAACATATGGGGTTGATTAAGAGAAACCTTATGCACTTGAAACTTGTAAAGATAACATTAGACTAATTTTTACTATTTATACTCATAAAGGATAGAAAATTCATCAAATGAATTTAGAGATTGCATTCCTAAATGAAGTGATAGAAGAATAAATATATGCATGACAATCATAAGGTTTTGAGGTAAAAGGTAAATAATTTCATATATAAGCAGAAGAGAGATCTTTATGGGATGAATAAAGCTCAAAGGTATTAGTACGAAAGAATGATATATGTTTATTAGATCAATTATTTGTGAAAAATAAAAATTAACTAACTCTTTACATATAAGAATTGGGTTGTACTGTGTTATGTGTTTGTCTCTATATAAATGACTTGATTTTTAAAGGAAGATTTATGGAGATGTTGCAAAAATTAAAGGAAGATATGAAATCAAAATTTTAGATGGCTGGCATTAGTCTTATAAATTACTTTATTGGCATGTAAATCCATACTAAGATAGAGGAAGTAATTATTTGTCAAGCTAATTATGTCTAGGACATATTATAGAAGTCCAATCTATAAGATTGTAAGCTCGTGGACACTCCAACTACAAGTGGATAAAAGATTATGATGGATGATATAAGTCCTTTAATTGATTAAAATAATTTTAAAAGCATGGTGGGAGATTTGATACATCTCTCTATGACAACACACAATATCAATTTTGGGGTTTCATTAGTTTCTAGCAGGGAAACATTTAGTGGTAAACCTTTGTTAATTCACAAATATTCAAGTTTTTGAAATTTGCATTTGGATAATTTTGAGGAGTCGGATCACTTGTTATTTCACCTAATTTTTTTGGGTACAAGTTACTTTTTTGGTTCGATTTTCCTAGATTTTACACTAAATTCTGACTATTTATATTGAAATCACCTTTACTACGGGCATGAAAGATAAATTTGCTACTAGACAACAACATTATCTATCAGACAACAACATAATGATATCTGTTGGTAGCATACTATTGTTAGCTGGTAACATAATGCTCTTATCTGTCTTTTTAAAATTTATTTCCGTATTATTCCCTATGGTTTCAAAAGTCATTTTAAAACATTCCCTAAATAATATCTATGTTTTCTTAAGGGCTCTTAAACATTTCCCTGATTTCTATTTTTTTGGATAATCCATCATTGAAGCATTTACAAGCAGTGAAAAGAGTTTTCAAATATGTAAGAGGTAATTTTAATCATGGTATTCATTTCATACAAGGAATTTTGTTATGTTTAATTAGATGTATACAAATATTGAGATTTAGGGGGTTCTCTTGAAGACAAGAAGTCTACTTTAAGTTATTACTTCACACTAGGGAGTAAGTTGGTTTCTTGGTCATGAAAGAAGTAAGATACAATTGTTTTATCAGATAATAAAGATTAATATGATATTATTACATCTTCTTGCACAAACATTATGCAGTGTAGAATAATTTTAGTTGATTTCAAAGAGACTCAATATGGCTTGCATAGATTAGTTGTGATAAAAATGGGGAAATTAATTTTTCCATGAATCCATTTTTCCATGCTATAACCAAACATATAGAACTAAATAAAAGTTTTATTAGAGACTTGGTAAATGGTAATTATTTTTCCATTGAGTTGTAAGAATTTAAGATTAACTTATTGATATTTTCACCTAGGATTTGTTGCATAAATTTCATGGAAGACTCAATGAGATGATATGTATTTCTGATTTTTGCATCAAAGGGGAAAATGTTGAGTATGATATTAATATGGAATTTTTTTAGTTAGTTAAAATTAAAATTTATTTGTGTTACTAGTGTTTAATAAAAATAAAAAAAATGTTTAGAAATATAGTTGTAGAAAAGAAGTGGCAGTTAGAGTGCAATTCCTTGTATGTTACCTTAACTGAGTTTAATTCATTACACATCCATCCATAAGAGGTATGGTGTCATTTCACTAATATTTATAACTAAATTTATTCTTACCTTGATCCATTTCTCTTATTATAGGATATTGGTATGCTTAGGTTCACTAGGATACATGATAGGTGTGCACATGTCACTTAAACTAATAATAGTTTTTTGCATGTTGACCATATATAATTAGTGGATGATACTTGTTATCTTGGGTCTATTTTTTAGTCTTCTTTTGTTGACTTTAGTTCATTTAAGATTTGTAGTTCCTATTATTAGTCTTTTACTTGTCATGCAAATTTAGACAAGTCTTGTTGTAATGGCTATATTAGCCTTGTTTCTTGTTTAATTGAATAAGCAATAGTGGGGGGAATATTTCCAAGTGGATATGTTTTTTGCATTAAGTTTATCTTTGTTTTTTATTACAGGGATTTAATTACACAAACCAGCGAGCATGGGATTCAGTATTGGGAGTTATTCAGTGCATATGTTGTCATCAATCTCATTTACAAGCATACTAGTTTAATCGTTGGTTATTATGGGCAAGATTGGATGATCACTAGCTTCAATTAGAGAGCATTTCAGATCTAATTTGCAATCCTTCCACATCAAAAACCTTCAGTATTATTATTATCCATCCTTCATTATATTTTTTTTCTTTCAAATTTAGAACCCTTGTGAATTTTATTCAATATTTTTCCTCACTGAATATGAACACAAACTTTGAACATAGTGATATTTATCCTTTAACAATTTTTGAGATTATACAATAATGTTTGTTCTTTATAACATTAAATAGTTATATTAGCTTAAGATTTAGTTACACAAAATCAAGGGTATTATTTATATGAAAGTGGCCTACAAACCGGGAACTAAAAAAAGTGGAATAATGTGTGGCATGCTCACTTTGTAATGTAAGTGCGCCTTTCAAAAAGCCAATAGTGGCAGGTCGTTTGTCTAAACTTTGGATTTAAATTAGTGAATGTGATATGAGTGTGCATGGAAAACCATTTCTAATTCCTTTCTTGTGCAACTTCAGCCAACCCCTATTTTCTATCACATCATTTCCGTCATGTTTCACATTTTTCATTTATGGTAACATAGCTCTAGGCAAGATGAACACAATTAGACATATATTTGTGTATTTTTCCTTGCGATGTCCAATAGCTAACTGTTCCTTTAAGATAAAACTCTTTATTTCCTTGCACATAAGTTATCATCCTCCCTTTTATTTTAATTTGCTTATCACAAGCCACCTTAGGTGATTAAGCCTTTAGGTTTCATTGTGCATCACAAAAATCACAAAAATATTGTAGATAGGTGCTACAAGTATAATCTATTTAGTGGGGTGTGGACCTATAGGGTCTAGGTACAGGTATGTGCCTTGGTACATGGGAGGATGCGATGGGTATGGGAATCAATACTCAATTACGTTTGTCTTGAGAATGGGTATGTGCCATGGTAGGCAGGGGAAAGTGATGGTACGTGAATCATTAGTCAAGTGTGTTTGTTGACATACTCAAGTACTGATTCTTGTGCCTGTCACATTTACCCAAAAAATGTTTTTTCTTTTTTCGGTTAAACTAAAGTTGAAAACGACTTTTCAAATATAAAAAACAAACTCTAAATTTGTTTTTGCTACTATTATTTATGATTTTAGATTTTACATTGACTTTGTGGCTTGCCTCGATAGGTTATGTGTTCTTCTTCAAGTAGGTGGAACAAGGCTACCTACTCCTTTATCCACTTAGTTAACAGCAACAAGTTGGGAGCACAAAAGGCAGTGGATTTGGTTTTCATGCATTCCAACCTATTCCTTCTAAAACACAAGCAAGGGGAAACAAAGTGTTGGAATGTAGACCCGGAGACGCCAAACTTAGAAGCATCCATACGCCACCTTTCATTAGAGGGTACTTCACACGGTCAAGCTAGTGGAAGCAGCAAAACTACTACTTGTGATTCTAATGAACCATGTGATGGTTCTGATGATGCTCTCGTTGAATAGACTAGAGAGCATTATGATTATGAATAATGAATATGCTGATTTGTCTTGATTTTTGTGTATACATTGTAACATTTGCAAAATGTACTTATTCTAAGTTCAACCAATTAATATCATGACATTTGGTATTGAAATATCATTAGGTTTTGTGGTTATTTAGCTTATTTTGTTTACTCTATGCATATTATATGAGTAATTTGCGTATTTAGCTTTTTCGTTTTTTGTTTTGTACAGCGTACCCAAAGACATACCCAAGCTACGCTAAAAAATTGTCATTCCGGCATATCGGGTTCCCGTACCGGCTACCTAGGGTATAATCATGCATCACAAAAAAATGCAATAGAGTTTGATCGAGAGATTATATAGTCATTTAACTTCTAGGTAGATGGCCTTCAACAACTTAAGAATCGGATTCCCCTTGATAATATGTTGGGGGGTAGAATGCTTATGGCTCAATTTCTTCAACCCCTAAGAAGGATTTAAGGAATTTTTACTTTTGTTTGTGCTAAGACTATATATATAAACTAAAACAAAGCCAGAAATCAAAGATTGCGTTGAATAGTATACTTTGAAACAATAAGTAATTGTTGAATATCTTACATAAAGAATTTAGTATCCCTTTCAAATATTCAAAGTGTTTTAAAAATCTACACATTATGAAAACAGACCCATTCGTCAAGAACAACGTACATGATAATCCTTTCCATTTATGCAAAGCCTGTATAAATTTATGTCCATACATAAATACAAAAAAGTACTCACCTCAACATCACACTTCATGTCTTTCCGACAAGGCTTGACAACATAAAACCTCTGTTGAAAAAAAAATTCAAAAACACTAACTCAACAATTTATCACATTATAAGAATTGAATATAATCATTGAAACCCTTCTCACATAAGTCCAAATCAAGTAAACCACGAACTGGTATATGATAAAAGACATGCACAACTATGTAAACAATTGTACCAACAACTATAGAACCTTTGCTTTGAAACAATTCACCCAAAAGTAACCGCATTCGGTAGTATACTAGGATAGTGAATGTACTTGTTATCCTAAAGAGCTTAAGCTACTATGACCAGTGTCATCAATCCAATCTCATCATTTCAATATTTTTCCACAATTTAGATAACATGTATACCAATTAAATTTATGTGCCTTAACAGATCCCTTTTCTGTTTTTCATATGTAAAGGCCATTAAGGTACTTGTGATTAGGAAAACCTTACACAAGAAGTAATATATTGGATGCTTGAATGTCAAAAATCACAATCTCACCTAGAAATGCTAAATGGCACTTGCTAAGGTAGTAGTTGAATAGTAATTATGTCTAAATATTGCAATATTAATTATGTCTAATCCATTGTACCAACAACTATAGTTCCTTTCCTTTGGAACAATTCACACAAAAGTAACCACATTGGGTAGTATACTAGGATAGACATGAATGTAATTAATATCCTGAATCACCTAAGCTACTATGACGAGTGTCATCAACCCAATCTCATCATTTCAATATTCTTCCACAATTTAGATAATGTGTATACCACTCAAATGCATGTGCCTTAACTTTTCTGGTTTTCATATGTAAAGGCCATTGAGGTATTTGTGATTACGAAAACCTTACAAGAATGTAACCAAAATGATGCAACAAACAATAAGAAATATATTGAATGCTTGATTGTCAAAAATCATGTGACAGGAGGGGTAGGGAGAGGAAGCAACTGGAGAGAATGAGAGGAAGAGGGTGGGTTGCATGAGAGGTGTAACAGCCCAGAATAATCAGATGATTGTAACGAGTTGTTGTTGTTGCTGTGATCCAAGTATTAGAAGAATGAGAATTTGTGTGGGTAGTGTGCCAATTTTCTTTCTTTCCCCTGTTTTGGTTTCTGATTCCTGCTAACAGCTACTGTAAGTTTTTGATGAATGTCATGTGTGAAAGTATGCTGTGTTTCTTTACTCATTATGCAGGTTGCTAACATCAACTGCTGCAGTTTGGGTGTTTATGTGTGGGCGGTGGTGTCCAATTCCACGGTTCTCGAAGAATTTTGATAAAAAAACAATTTGTGTTACATCCCAAAGCAGTTCAAAATCATTTAAACATTTGTGTCCGGCAATGTTTCAAACTGTTGCATATTATTTGGAATGATTTAGAGCCATTTGAGAAGAATTTTTGGGGTTTTGATAACATTGCACCAATTAATTTCCTTTCAGACCAAGAGGTCAGATGTACGAAGCCATTTGAGACTTCATTGTCGTGTACAAATAGTCTACAGAAACACCCACGTCCATATCCACAGCCCTTCATCCTTGTCTTGTTGCTTCGTAAAGAGAACCTCAGCAGAATAAAGAAATTTAGAAGAATATGTGGTGGCAAATTATATTGGAATTCATTATAAAAAATTGGCTTTCGAAGTATTATATGCCTTGTGCACAACATCAACATTGATTCGTAAGCTTTTCTCAAGAGACATTTATTCTCTGCAGAAGTGTATATGTTTACCTTCACGCAGTCCAATGTTTCCGTAGATATATTAATGTAAACACAAAAAAAGATTTAAGGAACAATATTAACTTGCCATATTACCTTTTCAATTCTCAAAGAGAGTTCTCTCATTTTCCTCATAAATTTGTGTACATTTGACACTTTCACCAAAAACCAACGACTCATTCCACCGCACATGTACATTGCAAGTGACCATTTCATTAATTTAAATATAAATACTCCCCTTAAAAGATATGAACAGCTAGATATTGAATTCCACATCCTTATCTAATGGGATGCTCATACAACGAGCACTGAATTCTCTGAATCTTTGTCCATACTGACGTTATATGTCCCTCAAGATATACCTGACTTGGGTGTCTTCTGTCTACTAACTGCTTGCCGTCGTCTGTGACTTAACCATGTCCAACATTACCATGAAGAACTGTTATAATCTAAGATGTCGGACCTCCCATGCCTCTCCAGGAGCTACGGAGGCCTAGTATGGTGCACCTGTTGCAAAACTAGATGTGTGGTATTTTTAACCCACCTATAACTTATCAAACGCTGCCTATTATTGTGTTGTCCATGTATGTCATTGACGTGGTCAAGCATAATGTTTTTTGTCATTAATAATATGATCAATCTCACAATCAACAAAACCAATTACAACCATCAAATATATCAACTCTTTGAATCTCAAAGACATTCAATCAGATGCAGGTTTTTACTGCCAACTTTGGCCTAAAATGCTTGATGTCTGACTATTAATTGTCTAAAACAATTACCTTACCACTTGTTTTGATAAGTTTAAAATATATTATATCATGCTGGAATAGAAGTACAAAAACTACCATGAGATATCGAGGAAATTTAATCTCAGGCCTGAGCAGAAGAAAGATGATAAAGGGCAGCGTGGTAGCCAATCTCAGTTACAAACTTCCAACTACAAGCAAAGTGAAGGCTACGATAAGGCCAACAGTAGAAGCCAGGAGCTAGCAGCCCAAGGACAGCCTAAATGAAATAGGGGACCATCATGAGGCAAATACCTAAGTTACCGAAACGGCAGGCAGGGGCCTTGGGAGCGGGTACGGGAGCGACAGGGAGCGGGAGCAGTGACGGGAGCGGCGTGGGAGTGGCGTGGGAGCCTGCGGATTTGTTTTTTCCTTTTTTGGCAATTTTTTCCGTTTTTCAATTTTCGGTGACAAAAACACAAGGGCAGAAAAAAATTTGCCATCTTTGGAAAGGGTCTGGGAAGAGGTAGCAGCAAAAACTTGGATGAGCCATAACTTTCATTTTGTGGCTCCGTTTCAGGTGTCGTTTTCTCTAAAAGTGTATATTTCTCGAGCTCTACGCATTGATGGCAATATTTTTCTTATTTTCATAAAATCCATTTTTGCACCATTTTGGACCAAGCAACTTCTTGCAATCTTCTGAAAGAATCTTCTGAATTTAATTTTATTCGTTTTGTATATACTGTACATTATTATAAATTTAAAGTTAATAGTATAACTTGTCTTTTATCTTGTTTTTCATATACATAATATGTGGTTTATAATTAAATTCCTCTTTAGAAGGCTGAGATTTATATATTTTTTAATTTTTATATAGTTTTTGTACTGCCGTATCCTACGCTCCCGCTCCCATATCCAAAACATTTCAGCTACTTAGGCAAATACAATAGGACTGAATATTATCTATAGGGAACACTGTGAAGCATAACATAGGAAAGTATCAAAGATAGATTCTGGAAATAACTATATGGAACCTATGTTGCCAGGAAACGCGTATAGGTAAGGGTACGAAACGCGGAAACACTGATTTTCAAAAAAAAACCTTTGGTACGAAACATTACAGAAACGTCCGTACAATATATTATAAAAAAAATTAAATTTAAATTTATATATATATATATATATGCATGGTACTCATTATCAAAATTTTAGTCCATGGACCATAAGAGATAACTGATAAAGCACTCAAAATATTTTGTATTCATTGAAGTTCTAAAGATTCATCATTCAACATGGTTACAATTTCAATGTTTCATATATACGTGATTAGTTTAATGATTAGTTGCTCCTTGATGTCTCTTTGCTCTTCACAATGCTAAATGTTAGTTTAATGAAAACTGAATTTAGCAAGAGGAAAAAAAGAGTGTGATTTAGAATGGACCAAAGATGTCATTATATAGCTTTTAGGAAGTCTCTTTAGGAAATTTGGGTCGGTAGATTAGGTTTAGGATCAATAAATGTTAAAAATTACTTCTTTTTTAAACCTTTTTAACTTTTAAAATTGCAACTCCGGCGGAAACGTGCCGGAAACGTCCCAGAAACATTCTGGACGTTTCCGGCACGTTTCATACCAATTTCTATTTCGGAAATGTTTCTGACAGGGTTCAGGGGGAGGGGCGTTTCCTGGTAACATAGTATGGAACCAATAAGGAAGACAAAAACTAGTTCGAAGAGGGTTTGAAACTACCGAGCTAGCATTAGATGAGTTTCCCTTCAGCTTTAGGATCCACATCCTTGGAGGTGTGATACGCCAGTTGAGTTTGTTTGTCAACTCTAGAAGCAAATACCTCCCAGCCAGGGGGAGTAGTATGTGAGTCGAAAGTTGGAAAGTGGGGAGTTTACAGTCAAAAGGAGGTTAACAAGAATTAGCACGTTCGTTTCTTCCACTTTGACAGCTTAGGATACCTTCCATGTCATGAATCACCTCCACAATGAGAGATGTGATGGGATCATAAATCACCAATTTTCCCAAAAATTGAATATGCAGTTTCTCTTTGGGCCTGAATGATTACAACATGGGATTCAAGGCTATCCAGGTTAATAATATATTCTCCAAGAAAGGGGGTCACGGCACCATGGTCACTTTGTTTGTTTCCCAGTGTTTCAAGGCATCCACGAAGGGTGGTGATGGATTGACAAGGGCAGTACAGATTTTTGCAATCCTTGGTGGCTAAAGGGGAGTAACAAAGGACGGGTTGTGAAACTACATGGTGTGAGGTGAAAGTGGGTGTTGGTTAGGACCATAACCAAGCCATGTTGGGTCCATGGGAAAGGCCTCAGTGAAGGGATTATCACTGATGAAGCAGCTTGTGGAGAAAAGACAGGTTTTTGCAGTTCATCAAAAAAGGAAGTTCCTATCGATCGATGAGGCCTCACATTGCCCCATCTAGTATTGGCTCCCTAGTTGTGACCATGCCACATCCATTTGTGACAGCGACCTCCATGAATGATAAGGATTCACCTCTTTCACGAAAGAGTAGGATAAGATAAGATAAGATAATTATATTAATGTCCAACGAATGACCACAAAAATAGGTCAATGGGACTACACAGTACAATGTCAAAAGAACCAGCAGGGAGACCCGAAAGGGTCATCCAAACAACAAGAGAGAAGAGAAAAGAAAGGAAAGAAGGAGAAGCAAGGGCCACAATGGCCACTAGAGTGCAAATGGATGGAGCTGAAGAAGAGGGGGGCGGAAAGGCCCCATCTCCGACACTATCACCTAGCATCCGAGGCCGACTGGAAATAGCTGGCGATATGCCTATGTCTTGTAGCTGGAACTGTGGAGAGTCTGGAGTGTCAGTGTCTGGGAGAAGGGTGAGCAAGACAAGCCCTCTGTATCCTCTTGGTTGACTGAGATCCATGGGGGAGGGCCCCTAACCGAGTGCGATCATGAAATCATCTGCACTGGGAGGTAGCTTCCTAGGTCCTAACAATCTGGTCTGGGAATCCATACTAGTATCGAGATGCCATTTGGTGCCCCTCTCCGGTGGGAGCACCGTAAAAAAAAATGTGATCTTTCAAGTAGCAACCTGTCTGGGAGGAGACTGAAGGGTCTCGTTCCAAAGTCTGAGAGCCTCCTATAGGTAGAGAGCAAGACACCGTTGATCACAATACCTGAAGAAAGCCGCAAATGACGGATGCTCCCGGAATAGGCAATGAAATCTCCCTATGATCTAATAGTAGATGGGGCACCTGAAAAAAGTACCATTAGAAAAGGCCTTTCAAAATGAGAGAAGGGGTATTGCAAATAAGCATATCGCAAGATGTGTGTATACGAATGGATTGTCATTAAATGTTGTGAGGTCACCATATTGGCAAGAGATGGTGAAAGCAATCAATGAAGCCCCACAAGGGTACAATTCATCAAGTTATGAGAAGATCTGCACCACCCTATCAGAAAAGCAAAGAAAATATGTGAAAACCTCCTTGTAATCAATTAGGGACTCATGGGGCAAAAGGTCAGGGTGTGCCCATCGTTTTTGATGGATGGAAAGATGCAAGAAACCGCCCTTTGATCAATGTGGTTGCAGTATGCCCTAAAAGGGGCAAATGCTTTTTAAATCAATTGATTGTGAGGGGCAAGTGAAGGATGCCCAATTCAGCCATTGCGGCAGTGGGGCCTCAAAATGTTGTCCAAGTCATAACAGACAACACCAAGAATTGTAAAATTGCAGAGATGTTAGTTGAGGCAATGTATGGACATATTTTTTCGACACCATGTGATGTCCATTCACTCAATTTAATGCTAAAAAAGTTAGCCAGCAAAATAGAGAGGATTCAACAAGTGTATGCAAAGGGTGAAGAGATCCAAATGTTTATGGCCAATCATCACCAGTCACAAGGCATCTTTAGATCCTTCTCGCATTTCGAGTTGTTGAAGGTAAGGGAAGCTACCTCTATTTTTCTTTATAAATACTATAAGTTTTTTTATTTTTAAAATATAGTATTCAAAAGTTTTCAATATTCTTTTTAATTTTTGTTTCTCATTTCTTATTAGGTTGTTGAGACTCGATCCGCATCACACACAATCGCCTTGAGACGACTTGTGAAGGTGCGAGAGGCACTTAGTAGGATGGTAACTTTCAACCTATGGGTTGTATGGAGGCAATTAAACATTGCACTGGCTCAAAAAGTGAAGGCAGTGATATTAGATGACACTCAATGGGATCAAGTAGAATATTTGTTGAGTTTTACTGAGCCCATTATGAGTATGATACGCTTTACTATCATGGATCAGCCATGTCTAGGAGAGACATGATGGTATCGACTCAATGATTGAGAAGATAAAATCCGTCATAAATGCAAAAGAGCAAGATCCTGAGGGAAAAAATTTCAAAGAAGTAAAATCAATCCTCATTAAGTGGTGGAACAAAATGACCACCCCGCTACAACTGCTTGCTTTTGCATTGATTCCTAGATTCTACAACACAGAGATCCTTTCCTTGCCGCGGAGGATGGCACCATACAGGGATGCGGAAGTCAGTGAGGGATATATGGCAACATTGTCTAGGCTCTTCCCTGATCCCGAGGCCGAGGACATGGTTATGATAGAATTTGTCAGTTTCATGGCAGAAACAGGTCATAGCCTTCTCGCTCTTTGGAGCAAATACAAAATGGATGTTCATATGTGGTGGTACCTATTGTCACCCAGAAGTTGCACCCTAATAGAGAATGGTGTATGTACTCTCTCTTTTGTTGACAAAATTGAAACACCTCAAGGATGTGGGTAACCTATGTTTGAGGTGAACCTCAAGAGAGGGTTGGTTCCCTTGTGAATCACCTAAAAACTAAAAATTTGACAAGGAAAAGGGAGAAAGAATGTGGAAAATGGGAAATAAGCGTGATACACCAATAATTTAACACATTCATGTAACTCTACACATTAGAAAATCAAAGATCCACACACCTACACGACTATAAGCTATTTTGCATAACTAATTCAAGGGTTTAGGAGAAAAGGACGGCAGTAGAGGGAGTAAATTCCACACTAGAGCAACACAATATTCCTATCAAACACAATGAAAATCAAAAACAGCAGTATGAAAGGGCAAAAATCGAGTTTTTTTATTCGGAGGTGCACGTACAAGACTAGGATTGCCAAAGTAAAACAGCCTACAGTGTGCATGATATTTTTTACTATAGAAACCAGCCTATATGAGAGTGAATCAACTTTGCCCCTCCAATAATAGATTGTGTTTGAACTGCTGTTTGACTGTTGTTCCTTATTTTATTTTATTTATTTATTTCCCCTACTGGGCGCCACAATCTGTTGGAACAGCATGCTCTTTATTTGAACTTATTTCTCTCCTTTTTGTTTGGCGCATGAACTGTTTTTAGACTACAACTTATAAACCTTTTATATTTATTTCCATGCTAGTGTCTTTGGCGCCACCAATCTGCTAGAATAGCAGTTCACCTATCCTAAATAAAAGTCTTCTTATCCCTTTTTCAAATAACAAGAATACCAGCTCTTTTATTTTCATCTTATCTCCTTTTTGGTCTTATCTGCCTTTTGTCTCTTCCTCATGCTCTTTGGCACAGACTTAGAAGGAACAGCAATTCTTTTATTTGTTTTTTCCCATTTTTGTCTCATTCATGCACATGGGACAACACTTAAATTTATTTAACCTTTATCTCCTCTTTTGTCCCTTGGTGCCATAGACCAAACAGAACAACATGCATGTTTTTCTTTTAAATTTATTTATCCATAATCCATCTTTATCCCTTTCGGCGCCACCTCTATTTTGGAGTCTGGACTGCAATTTGTTTTATCCTTATTTAGGGTTGCTAAAATTAGAAGAAGAGTTTGCTTTTCTTAAAACCATCCACTCATGCACTTCTAAAAATAGAACTGAACTTCCATTTTTTAGCTCCTCCTTTTCACCTCTTTAAAAATAACCAAGTGCTATTTTTAGCCACGCTATTTTTAACCAAGCACTATTTTAAGGCACGCTATTTTTAGCCATCCTTGGCGAGGAAATATGGTAACATTACCTCCATGGTCATGCATCAGTGTACTTGCAGCCTCTTGCAATCAAGGCCTTGGCACAGCTGAGTTTTTTATTTAATCTCTTTCCTTTGTGTTATAACTTTTAGTTTTTTTTTAATTTAATTTTGAGTGTTTAAGTTTGCATTGACTTTGTCTCAATAGGTTGCAAGTTCATCTTCCTCTAAGCGCAACTGGAGTACATATAACTTCATCCACTCACAGAAGCGCAACAAGTTGGGGGCTAAAAAGGCTAAAGATTTGGTATATATACATTCCAACTTATTGTAATCACAGTATTCAGAACCGGTTGAACCAGAACCGGAACCGACCGGTTTAATAATTTTTTGCATGAACCAGTTGATAAACTAGATCGTTTGATCGGTTTGGTACTAAAACCAGTCAAACCGGTCCGATTTCACTATAAACCGGCCAAGTCACTATTTTAAAAAAAATCACTTTTTAATTAAAATTTCTACTTTTTGTAATTTTTAATCACTATATAGACCCCCGCCTATTCACCTCACACCCATCTCATTGAGCATTTGCACAAAAGCATTCGTGAGCATTGTGAGCAAAAGATTGAAGAGTTCAATTTTGGTGTGAGCTTGGAAATTGGAGCTTGTTTGCCATTGCTTGTGCGCTCTTTGTGGTGATATTGCCATCCATATAGAGACAACCTCACTTCTATTTGTAAGCACCTCTCTCATTTGTACGGATTTGGAGGCTTGAGGCATCATTGAAGAGTGTTGATTTGGAGTGAACTTGGAGTTTGTTTGGCATTGTTTGTGGGCTCTTTGTGGTGGTCTTCACATCTACATTTGAAGGGTGCAGCTCATATACAAACTTGGAGTGTTTCTTAACCTCATTTGTGTGCACATTGAAAGGTATGTTAAGTTTTAAACTTGCCCCTGTTTTTAAATCTTATTAAATAGGAAATCTGAAATATATTTTGTTTTTGCATTTTCAGATTTCTTTGCATTTGCAATGGCCCCCAGAGTTAAAGACCCTACATGGAACCATGTTAACATAGTTGATAATCAAATATTTTTTAAATATTGTAAGAAACACATCAGAGGGGTAGGGGGACATTCATAGGTTGAAACAACACTTGGCTAGTCAAAGAGGCCAAGTTTCCCCATGTGATGCACCGGATATTGATGCCATTAAATTGGAAATGATAAACTTGCTTGAGAAACATAAAATAGAGAAGGCTGGGCAAAAAGAGATGGATGCTAAAATAGGGCGGAGGCAACATGCCATGGCCCAAACAAGTGTTGGGGACTCTTGCTCTGACCCCTCTACCCATGTTAGAGACCCCTTTTGGTATGTCTCCCACATCCATTCGTAGTCATGAAAACTGGCCTCAAAAAAGAAAGAACATCCAAAGTTTTTTTCCATCTTCTTCCACACCTGTTAGTGTCTCCATGCCAACAAAAAATCAGCCCACCTTAGGTAACCATTGGAAGAAGCAATAAAAAGTAGCAGCTTTCGAATACATTGCTAGATGGTGGTATGATGTAGATATCCCTTTCAATGTTGCCCGCTCACCTTATTACCAGCGTATGTTTGATTCCATTGTTGTTGTTGGTAAGGGCTTCAAAGGCCCTAGTATGAATAACTTGAGAGGATCTCCTTTGCATAAGGAAGTTGCGTCCATAAATAATATTTGAAGAGTTGCAAATTATCATGGGCCAAAACAAGATGTACTATTATGTCAGATGGATGGAGTGGTGGCAAGAACCGCACCATAATAAATTTTCTTGCCTCTTGTCCACAAGGAACTATGTTTTCGAAATCAGTAGATGCATCTGATAGGGTGAAAAATGCAAATTTGTTGTTTGAGTTTTTGGATGAGGTTGTTGTAAAAGTGGGGATGAAAAATGTTGTACAAATTATCACAGATAATGTCTCTAACTATGTTCTTGTTGGTAAAATGTTGGAAACTAAACACAAAATAGTATTTTGGACTCCATGTGCTACACATTGCATAGACCTCATGCTTGAGGATATAGGAAAACAAGATTGGATCAAGAACACTGTAGAACATGCCAAAAAGCATCACAAAATACATCTACAATCACTCATGGGTATTGACCCTAATGAGGAAAAATACTGAAGGTAGAGAACTTGTTAGGCCAGTCATCACGAGATTTACAACAAACTTCCTCACGTTGCAATCTCTTCTTTCCCAAGCACAAAACTTGAAAAAGATGTTTTCAAGTAATGAATGGAATGCATCAAAGTGGTGTCACAAACAAGATGGGAAAGACACAAAGAAGAAAGTTTTTGCCAATTTATTTTGAAAAAAACCAACAGAGGTAAAAATTGTTGAGCCTCTTGTTAAGGTGTTGCGGTTGGTGGATGGAGGAAAATTAGCCATGGGCTACATTTATGAGGCTATGAATCAGGCAAAGGAGCAGATAAGTGCAGCATACAAAGACAGGGTAACTAAGTATAGCCCTGTATGGGAGATTATAGATAATAGATGGAACAATCAACTCCCTCGCCCTATATATGTAACTGGATATTTCTTGAACCCAAGATATCATTATAGAGCTCAACTTTGAGAAGATCAAACAGGATAAGTCAAATATGGTTTGTACGAGTGCCTAGAGCGCATGGTCCTTGATGAGAGGCAACAATTTGAGGTTCACCGAAAGATCAGTTTCTTCAACAGAGCCACAGATACCTTTGGGAAAAACCTTGCAAAGATTGCAAAAAATGTGGACCAACCAGGTAAGCAATTCTAAATTTTTTGAAGTTCGTTTGATTAAAATTTTATAATGAATAATCATGAATTTTTAGCATAAGACACGATCTAATTTGTTGAATTACGCTTTAACCTTTAAGTTATAAGTTTTACTTTTAATTTTTAACTTTGTTTTTTATCGTCATTGTTTAAAATTAAACATTTACATTTTTTATTACAGCACATTGGTGGGATTCATTTAGTGGTAGTGTCCTCAATTGCAAAAGTTTGCAATTCAGATCCTGAGCCAAACTTGCAGTGCTTCTGGGTATGAGCGCAACTGGTCCATCTTTGAGCGGATTCACACGACGAAGAGAAATCATTTGGAACAACAGTTGAATGATATTGTCTTTGTGCAGTACAACCTTCGGCTAAGGCATAACCAGTTGCCGAACTGAAGACCTAATACAGATCACATTGTCTTGGATGATATAGATCTAATTGGGTACAAGAGAGTCAGCCAACAAAATTTGATCCCGATGACTTGGGGTGGATGGGTTTGGATCAGGATGATGAGCCACTAGTAGCACCGTCACGAGACATGGTTGGCAGGCACTACTCGTACTCGTGCTACTACCAATGTTAATACAGTTGTTGCAAATGTCCTTGACAATTTGGATGGGTCCAAGTCAGAGGAAGGTGATGATATTGATGAGGATGAGCCTGAGGATCCCTTATGAGCAGTGGTGCAGAGTTTGATGATTGATCATTGATGTCATCTAGTTTCTTCTAGAGTTTTGTAACTTGTAGTATCAATGATCATTGCATATTTTTTAGAGTCTTGAACTATAGAGGCCATTTAGAGCCTCATTATTTATATATTTTGTTTCTGAATCTCATATATGATATATGTATTGTGTATTGAACTTGAAGTTCGTGTCATTTTGCTATAAACACCTTTCTTACATATATACATGAGCAAGCTTTGCATATTTTGTGTGTAATTGTTGGAATCATGGTTTTTAACCTTTCAAATATATTATTTTCATTAAAAATATTAAATTTTATGTATTTTTTTAGTAAACCGGTTCATTAAGTTTGAACCGGTCTGGTTCCGGTCCGGTTCCTATTCGGTTCCGGTTTCGGTTAAGTTCTGGTCCGGACCTCGGCCGGTTCCGAGTCCGGTTCCGAGTCCGGTTCCGATTTTTAAAACATTGCTTGAGATCTCCTTCACCCATTCAATGGTGGCCACCCTGTACGTAGCTTGACTCCATCAAAATCATGCTAAAACCTTGAACAACAAAACAACATTTATTATGCTTACCCCCTTTCCACATCACACATCTTGTTGCCTCGGCAGTGGTGACTATCTCCATAGCTTTGTCCTAAAGTGTAGGACTCAGTTCCAAGGAATTGTCTATGGATCGTGAGCATTCAATCTCCACATCTTCGTTAGAATACATGACATACTTTATAGGGATTGTTGGAAACCTTTTTTCTAGCCACATGCATGAGATAAAAAAATTCCTCAAAAATACTAACTTTGAACTCCTCAAAGACCTTACCCTTCTTGTAACTCAAAAGATCACATGAATCCCAAACTTTCATGTTCACACAACACAGAACTTGTATGAACGGATCTATGTCCCCTTTGCCGCTCGAAGTGTTCTTCACTCTAACACCATTTCCACTTTGTTGTCCATGATGACCACACATCTAGAATGACTTAGTAGGAAGAAACAAATTCACAACACTTTCATACCTTTGGCTGTCCACAACTTGCTCAGCTTCCTTTGCCGGATAAAAATGATTGAGTTATCTTCCACACCTCCATCCTTGTGACACAGAATTCCTGAGTTAGGATCAACATTCTCCTTCCTCTTAGAATCTTCACATTCAACAAGTGAAGCCCTTTCCGCCTTGACTTCATCCATACTTTGTTGACACGTGTATGGAACATCTTCATAGTTCTTGCTAGAGTCATGATCACCATTAACTTACTCCTTATAGGTTGTTGTTCTAAAAATTCCAGCCAGCTGAAAATCAACATTAGCAACCAGTAAAGCTCTTTTCTTATGTGCATGCCCTTCAACAGGGTCTTCTTGGGACTCCACCTCAAAACCCTCTTACAGATCTGATTTTTCTATTTCCAATTCATGCCCCGTGATTTCTTTCTTGACCTCTTGAGGTGTTGATGTGTCCGCTACCTTTGCTTGTTATGTTTCTTCTTTCAAGAGAAAGCCTTTTGAGTTTGGCTCCTTCGCATATTCTTGTGGTCTAGGGTTCAACCCTAGCATCTTCATCCATGCACCGGTTGTCCCCTTGTTGGAACCATCAAATGTGGAGAGTGTCACTTTCCCCAAGGCATGTTGAGGATCCCTCTATGGCGCTTGAGGTCTAGGCTCGGGCCTTGAACTACCCTTTCTTACTCCTATGAATTCCACAAGTGAAATAGCATCACGAATCTTTTTTGGAAGAGCCCTATACTCCCCATAGCAGACCACAATGTTATGACCCACTGAATGTTGTGTTTCAACCTCCGGAATGACCTTACTAGAAGAAGGTGTCAAGATACACATTCCTTACTAGCAGCCAAGTATGACATGTCACCCAAATATTGAAGGATACAGATGGTGGAGTAACTTTGGAATTGATACTCATGAACTATAACATTTTGTTGTTAAAGTATTGAGTCAAGAAGCAAGTTCATCAGCTTGTGAAAGGAATTGGGGTTGCTCTGAACACATTCAGTCAAATAAGTAAAACAAGTTGTTGTCTGGGAGGTTGAGGGATCTTGTTTATATTCACAGCAATTTGCAATTGTGTATGAAGAAAGCAACAAAAGACTTACTTCATCTCACAACTCCAACCCATTTCAAAAGATATAGCAGATGTAAATGATCCTGACTTGCTTTCACAAGAAGAAAACAGTGATGAATTTGATGATGATGATATTGAGCCATCTCAGCCAAGTGCTCTTGATGATTTTGAGCTTTTTTGATGTAAGAGTAGGGAGAAATCCAAAAGTTCAAGAACAGGGTTAGCTGTTTTAGAATCTAGACTGACTTTCTAAAAGCAAAAACCCTTTTTAAATCGTGATTTCACATGTTTGTAATGTTCTATTTTGATCAACATATGATGATGTATATCAATATGTTATAACATCGTTTTACAAAGTTTTTGAAGCTGTTTCGTAATACTTATATATTTTGACGTTCTTGTACATTTCTTATTTGTTTTGAAAATAAAAATAATAATAAATGTAGAATTATATAATTCAAACTTATTCATGATTTTTTTCCCAGATTTTATCAGCTGGCAAACTTGTTTCGAATTTTATCCTTGCCAAACATGAATACTATTATGGAGATACATATATTTGAATGGTGTAGTTAGACTTGTATTATCCCTTCTAGTATTATATAGATTAGTGAACTTCCAGTTTAATTGCATATAAACCACTTTAATACAATGTTAAAATTACTTAAATATGTACAAGTATGAAAAACATAGAGTTGTTTTGCTTCAAGGGCTCGCAGAATTGCTGTTGAATATGTTGCAATAACTGAAGACTTGAATATATAGAACACTTGGTGATAATTTAATAGTAAATACCATTACGTGCATGATAAATTCACTATATACCCATAAAATAATTGTCGTAGATGTAGGATGGAAAGCAATGAAAGCTACAGATGAGATGAAAAAGAACAATATCACCATAAAAACATGAGCATATGACTTGTAAGGATCAGTTCTTTAGGAATAACAGGCCAACGCAGTACCTTAGTAGCACACAATCAAGTAAACACGCATAACACTCCTCTAATGAGCTAACAATGGCATAAAACAGTAGCTAAGAAAATCCTAAATCCCGAAATGCCTAAGAACATGCAAAATAAAATAACATTTACGAGAAAATACATTAAGCAGAATTTGGATTATTTTTAACCAATAAGAACCATTTGCGTAACTCTAATTAATGGTGTGATCCACTTTGATGAAGCAGACATACAAACATGCTTAAATGCTAAGATTCTCTCTATTCTCTACTTTCTATGTGCCTAATTTGTGTAGCTAGCCCGTTGGAAGAAAAAGGTCATATTAGTAAATTTACACAACATGAACAACCATGAAGTTTCATAATAAGCAAACAGTTGGGTTCCACTTTCTTGGTCCCTTCCCTATTTTGTTTGCTGGTGGACTTATCAATGATGGTTGCAGAACTCTTGAGGAAGTCAAGTCAAATAAATCTGACATATACATGCAAAATATGCTGACATTGCTAAGCAATTGGGAAGACATACAGTTACATCAGTTGTTGTAGAGTCTAAATTGACTGATGCAGACTCTGCAACTTGTTGGAATACATGCAGGGGTCCTAACAGATGTGGGTCTGAGAACAAGTTTGCAGTGCCCATACGGAGGTAGGTAACAAAAGTTTATTGAATTTTACGGTAGGTTATCAGCTATAAACAATACTTCTAGGATTTCTGCTTGCAGCTATAATATGAATTTGATTATATATGCTCAGGGAATATGATGTAAAGTTAACTAGTTTCTGAAAATCTAGAGTCCACCAAATCAAACTTCCATGGCTATTTCAGGCTTTGATATGCAGCACCAGATAAAGGGAAAGCTCATTCTTACAGATGTGTTGATAATACAAATGGGTTCCCATGTATAATGCACATATTGAACTTGTATGTATGAACATAAAGCATTATAACATTTGCACCTGGCGATAAGGCTTCTCAGGGGCTCTCCAAAAAGCCTGGGAATCACAGTTTATAAAATAAACAGATCAATAGCCTGTTCAATGAAATCAAGTAATTCAGAACACAATGCATTCTTCAATAGATCTCAAAGCTAAGAACTGCATAGCTTACCTTCTCAAAATAGAGAAGCTTTGATCCATTCACCATTTCAATTGCCGGGCATGTCAGCATTCTACACTAGAGATACAATCCTAGACCATTAGTAGATATAATTTACAAAAGTCTTACTATTTGAAAACCTGGTTAAAGAAGCCTGATAAACAATTCTTGGAGTAAACTAAGCAGCTAAACAAGCAATGAATTCGAAACATAACATACACAGATCGCACCTAAGAAATGTAGCAACACTTCAATTTAAGCCTAATTCCACACAAATTTGACGCATACTAAACTTACTTTTAATATCACACATAGTTTTAAAGCTCGTACTCGGCAATTATTTGGCAGCCCAAAATTTTCACTGGACTCGGGACTCAGCAATTACTCGGCAATAAATCAGCAACTTTATCACCACTTTAAAAAAACATACAAAATAAACTTAAATAACATGTAAAACAGTAAAATCCTTCGAAGCTTATGGAAATCATTGACAATCATATAGCAACAACTAGAAAACGAAAAAAATTGCCTAGGAGAACAAAAACAGCAAAAAATTGTGACTATAGAATGAAAAAAAAGTACACATACTAAACATACTTTTAATGTCACACACATAGTTACTCCCTAACTACTTGGCAGCCTAAACTTTTGACTGGGACTCAGGACTGCGCAGCCCAAAATTTTGACTTAGACTCGGAACTCAGCAATTACTCACTAATGAATTAGTAACTACTCGAAAACTTTATCGCTGTTTATAGAAATACAGATTCATAAAATAAGCTTAAATAACTTATAAAACACCATTAAATCTTTCAAAGCTTATGGAAATCACTGACAATCACATAGCAACAACTGGGAAATGAAAACAATTGCCTTAGGAAAGCACAAACAGTGAAAAACAGCGAGTACAAAATTAAAAATTGAAGTTCTTTTGCCATGGGAGGTTTACATTTTGTTGTTTCCTGAGTTTCAGGGAAAAACTAGCAAGAAATGGTAAGTGCTCGCGAGTAATTACTTGCCATTACTAGGGAGTTTTTTTCCTGGAACTCGGCTCACAAGTAATGGGGCAGTTTCTCAAGGGGACAAAATTGCAGGTTTCTTGCTAGTACTCACAAGTTTTAATATAAAGATCACACAAACAAATTTATAGGGTCAAATAAATAACTTTTATTAAGGTCACTACCAACTTAAAAATTAGCCTCCCCTGATCAGGCATAACTATAGAATTTTTGTTGGAATGTCGCTAGAGTCTCCTAAGTTTCCCCTTCAAATTAATCCATTTTCTTCGACTCTTATCTAGAAGCCTCCTCAGAACATTGTTGCTTTATTCGCACTAAGAATTTTCTTGGAGTAAGACAGACAATCTGATACTGAGAAACATAAGGAAGAAAATAATAGAAACTTCTGAACTAGCGAACTCTCCAAAGGACTTTCACATACGGCCTGAAATCCTTTAGGGTGTGTGAGTTTACCTGACTGTAGAGACTGGAGATCCTAAGAGATTGTTCAAAGTTGTCATGCATTGAGACGCATGTGCATTTAATTTGTAGACATGGCCAAGCAAAGTCCATGAAACCCTTCATCACCATTTAGACCCAAATAAGCCATTCAGAGTGTGAGGGTGAAGGCTGGGAAATCATATTCATTTCCATTAAATTTCTGTTAATGGGTCAATACTGTTGTATAGATTTTTTAGTAAAACACTAACCTACAACCAGAGTTACCTAAGACTCCGGGACGGCGGGACAGGGAGACGGCAGGACAGGGTTTCCGAGACGGCAAATTTTTCCAAAATTTGGGGATGCTGGGGCACAGGTAGGGGACGGCTGTTAAAATAATATGTAAAATTATAAATATAAAAAATATGCAAATAAATTTTTAAAATTTTGTAGTCTAAAGCAATCCAGCATCTGCAGTTGTGCTCAAAAATCTGTATTCATATCTCACTCTTGATTCTTATTATGTCATTGTAATACAATACAGTTGATTTATGGTAAACTGGTAAACATTTTGATCTATGCCTTATTGTATTTATCATCTACACGACCTTTCTCTTCATATAGGTGGCTTTGTAAGTTTGTTAAGTGATTAGGGCTTCCAAAGTGAATTTTAATTAGATTCATAATTTTATACATACAAACGTTTTATTCAAATAGATATGAGTGGCTTCCAAAAACAATCTTTTGCTACATGAGTACAATAGATCCTCATCCTTCAATTTATTTTGTTTTCAATTTTATTCAAGCCTAACACAATGGTGCTGCTAGATTGAGGCCATCCATGACCAGCCAGCGGGAAATTTGCAGAGAAGGTGATCAAGTCGTTTGAAACCTGTCAATGGGCAAAATTATGTGGCAAAATCAAGATAAGCGACTTGAAACAACCCAAAAATCAGATTCACCATCTGAAATAACAATAGTAGCTTTAGTTTAAAAATTTATTTCAAAAAGTTTGTTTTTAAAGAGAGAGGAAAAATAAGATGTCAGGGACATCCAAACATCCCCAAGACATCCCGCAAACGCCCCCAAAAATAGGAGGATGTTTCCGAAACATCACTTGATATTTGGGGACGTCCCGGAATCGCCCCCCCGAAATCTGCTGCAAGGAAACGTGGGGGGGGGGGGGCAATTCCCCCCGTCCCACCATCCCCAAGACGTCCAGGACGTCTGATTTTTGGGGGGGGGCGGGTCCCTGTGTAACACTGCCTACAACACTTCATTTTATATCTTGATTTAACATCATGTATGATGATCTTTGTGCAATAATATAAAAGTTGTCATTTTAAAAGTTGTGTTTCATTAAGCCTGGGATAAATCCATATTTTGCAAAACTGATAATAAATTTCTAGATAATGCATTATTGCAAGCTTATTTTAAGACTTGCAAGGAGATTAATCTGATTATCGCAACATTTCTGTAGTGGATATGCTATTGTTTCATATATGTACTCTTAAATTTTCAGATTTAATACTTATAATTGTGTCCAACTACGGGTCTTTTGTATAAGAATAATGTTTTTTAAGCATGACAAGACTGAATGTATCCTTTTAAGGTGAATTGTGCTGATTTGTGACATTCAAACAATTCTGATATTAATAGTGATCAATCAACTCGACGAAGAGTTCAATCCGAAGTATCAGACGCACTTATAACTGGAATTGTTCATCCTCAGACATTGAAAACTCAAGGTTATACCAAGAATAAGAGAGTTATGGTTCGAATTAAGTTTCGCAGCACCCATAATTGTATTGACACGTCAGTTAGAACGCTTAGTTTATCTGTCTATCCCAATAAGGATTTCAATGTTATGATTGTTGAACGTGCCACCAAAACTTATCAAGGGAAATGTTATATGATCCAATTGACTATGCAGGATATACACTTCAGAATATTTAATGTGCCTTACCTCTGGCAGGAATCAATACATTTTTAGGTACTGATTGGTTGAAAGAGATGTTTTTTTAATTTTAGGGTGAATCTCAAGGATCTTTTAATAAGTTTTAATCTGGACGGTCAACAAGACACACTTAAAGGATTCACACCACCACCAAGCCAGTATCATCTCATGGAATAGAAAAACGATTTGAGAAAGGGCACCCACAATTTTGGTCAAATATTACACTACTTAAGCAATTGTAGAGAAGAAATAGAACATATTATCTAAGCAAGTAGAAGAATCTATCAAGAGAAGAAGCATATTAGGAAATGAATCTTTTTTGGATAGGCATCCTTCTCTCCCTATGCATTGAGGGAAAAGCCTCTCAACCAGTGGCGACTAGTTACAGACTTAATTAACCTACTTGATTATTATGTACGGGAGCGTCTCTAGACACTCACCACTTTTGTGTCTATATATTTAACACCCATACTGAAATGATCTATATAAATCACACAGAAAATAAATCCAGACAATATTCTGACAGCAGATATATATGTATAGGTCTTTTTCTGAAAATACAGATATTCAAGAAACAATACAGAAAATTAAACTACTCGCAGACACCAATCCTCCTGTATAATCCGTGCTAACGCCTGGCACTGATGAAGACCTCCAAATGACCTTGATGCTGTCCTATCCTATGGAAAATCTCAGAGGGTTTCCATCCTCATGAGAGTTGATCAGAAAATGCTAAAGGGTTTAGTCCCAAGCAAGAAGAAGCTGCTGTAGCAGCGTCCAGTTTACTGTAAATAGAATGAGCTTTGTTTTTATTTTGATGATCAAAAATGAATGAATCCTCTCTCATCACAGCACTGCCTATATAGTTTCCAGCTCCAGAGATCCCAAATTAATGGAAGTTAATTCCATCATTGGAGGTATCAAATGAAATAAACTGAGAATTCACTGAGTTAACCAACCATTATTCTCCACAAATTCTAGCAGTTAGCTGACCAGATCTGACCTTATTTGTTGATGACAATTGCAGATACGTCTAGCTAGGGAATTAACCCCAAAAGCAGCGACCCTTATTTATTTTGCAACTAACAACGAACTGACTCAAATACTTTATTGGGAAGACTCCGTCACCCGCTATAACCGACAGACCAACGCTGACAAAGATTAAGTCAATACCCAATCCTGTCCACTTCCGTCCAGCACAGGGTTTACAGTCAAAAAGGAACATTCCAAGTCCGCCATCCCCAAATTTGCTTGTCCTCAAGCAAGACATTTCTGGGTAATCTAGTATAGAAAGAATCTCCCAAGTAGCATCTTCCCATGGCAAACCTTTTCACTGCGCAAGAACTTCAGTCAATACACAATTTCTCAATTGCTTCTCTCAAGTACCTGTACACTGGAAAAAATAACACATAATTCCAGATGTACTCGACTTCCTGAGGTCGTGCCGAGACAACAGAAATATGAGAAATGATATGAAAATGGAATAGGTATATGCGGTAAAAAAGGAATAGGTGGAGATGATGATGGATTGAGGGTCTAGAGGCGAGCCAAATGCAAAAGGATCAACTTGCAAGTGATGAACTTGCTCGTCAAGCGCAATGAATGCCCGTCTAACCTTAATAGGCATAATGCTACGGTCAAGGATAATGGCCATGCACAATTCTCGATCTATGTCTGTGAGACCAAAAATTCCCTGGCCTGGTTGTCGGACCCGAGGGAGCTGCCCATTCATCTCTAGATACTCCTCCCTTGAGAGGGTCATACAAGAGTGCAGACAAAGGACCTAGAAGGCAAACTTAGGGTTTCGGCGTCTAGTTGATGCAAGAGCATCTCTCCTAGCATACATTTTGGCTTGACATGTCAAATTTTGGCTTGATAGTTGATGTAGAGGGTCTAGAACTCCTTATGTAGCATTACGACTCATTTGGTAATGTTAAGTTGAGCTTAGTCATTCAAAAATTCATAATTTTGGTTTTCCTGCCTTTTTGGCCATTTTAAATTTTTGAATTTGTTTGAGCCATTTTAGCTTGCTAGCATGGTGTGTAGGGGTCTAGGAGGTTGTAGTAAGCATGTTAGGGGTCTTCGATTTTATAATTTCCTCCTTAGGAAGCAAATTGTTTGGAAAAATGTTTAAATGTCATGAAATACTCTTTTTCCTTGATTAATGTAAGGGGTGATATATGTGGAGACACTTAGGGTTCTCAAAGCCATAAGAAAGAGAGGAAAAACTCAAGGAAGGAAGTTAGGTAGAAGGAGGAGGGAGCAAGTGAGCTGTGTAAGAAGTGAGGAGAATGAGTGATTGTGTACATCTCTACTGAATAAAGGAGGATGCTCTGTTTTATCCAGATTTAAGACTGTTTCTGAGTAGATTTCTTGAAGAAGCCTTAATATAATGAATGTTTCTGTTTGAAGAATGAATGAGATCTTGTTGGAGATATTGTTTGATCTTTTGTCAACTCTATTTTAACCTCTAAGCAGAGAGTAAGGTATGGTTATTTGTATTATTGCTAAATAGATTGAGTTTGTGGAAGAACTCTGGTTTTCTATACTTGAATAAGGGAATCCTTATATGATCTGAAGTATCTTGAAGATCTTGGTGACCATTGTCAAATCAAGAAGGTTAAGAAGATTGAAACAGGCCTATACCCACAATTATAGATTCTAAAACAACGTACTTTGCATTTTATAAGGTCTTGTCTCTCCTCGGACTGTCTTAAAACCCTCCTTAGGGTTTGAACTAAATTGTGATTTAGAAGCTTAAAACTCAATATTGTCGAACAAAATTCTTGGGAAAGCATCTTATGATTATGTGCTTAGAGATTATCAAGGTTTCAAGATTTGATCATTCTTCCAAAGGCTACAATTGATAACAGTGTGTCTGCAGACCTGTAGTAAGTGATTTGGAAACCTAGGGTTTAACAAAAAAAAAACAATGGAGGACCTAAACTTGAAACCCAGACTTGAAACGTGTAAGGTAGTATCTTGACACCTTCTTCTAGTAGGTACTGTTGTCACCCAGAAGTTGCACCCTGATAGAGAATGGTGTGTGTACTCTCTCCCCTGCTGACGAAATTGGAACACCTCAAGGTTGTGGGTAACCTATGTCTGAGGTGAACCTCCAGAGAGGGTCGGTTCCCTTGTGAATCACCTAAAAACCGAAAACTTTGACAAGGAAAAAGGAGAAGGAATGCAAGAAAAGGGAAATAAGGGTGAGACACCAATAATTTAACACATGCATGTCATTTTGCACACAAAGAAATCAAAGATCCACACTCCTGCATAACTCTAAGATATTTTGCATGATAAATTCAAGAGTTTAGGAGAAAAGGACAGCAATAGAGGGAGTAAACTGGAACACCTCAAGGCTATGGGTAACCTATGTCTGAGGTGAACCTCCAAAGAGGGTCAGTTCCCTTGTGAATCGCCTAAAAAACAAAAACTTTGACAAGGAAAAAGGAGAAGGAATGCGGGAAAAGGAAAATAAGGGTGAGACACCAATAATTTAACACATGCATGTAATTTTGCACACAAAGAAATCAAAGATCCACACTCCTGCATAACTCTAAGCTATTTTGCATAATAAATTCAAGGGTTTAGGAGAAAAGGACAGCGGTAGAGGGAGCAAATTCCACACTAAAGCAACACAATATTCCTATCAAACACAATGAAAAATCAGAAAACAACAGTATGAGAGGTCAAAATGGAGCTTTTCATTCAGAGGTACAATTACAAGGCTAGAATTGCCAGAGCAAAATAGCCCAAAGTGCGTCTCATCTGATTTTTACAATAGAAATCAGCCTACATAGGCTGCTGTGTTCCAAAAATAGCTTGTTTGCATGCTTTTTATTTATTTTATTTATTACTTCACCTCCTTTTGGCACATGGCATCAGCATGCATCGTTTTATTAATTAAATTTTTTCTTATCTTTCTCCCTTTTGGCACCACAATCCCGTAGATTGCTGCATGCATTAATAAAAAAATATCTCCCCTATCCTTGGCGCCACATATAGGAGCTGACTGTTGTTTTTAATTAATTTTATCCTTCTATGTTTGGCGCCACCATCTAAAACCAGCAGTTGACTAATTAATAGAAAGCCTTCCATTTTTAGCACACATTCTATTTTTGAAACAACAGCTCTCTCTTTCTTTTATTTTGAATTCCTCCATGCACTCCCTTCAACTCCTAAAAATAGAACTGGAACTTCTATTTTAAACCTTTCCATGCACTTTTCCCTTGTCTCCCTTTGGCGCATGAACCTCTATTTTTAGCCAATTGCTATTTTTAGCAAACTTCTATTTTAAGCCAAACGCTATTTTTAGCCAATCTTCCAAAAATAGTCAATCCTTTGCGTGAAAAATCTAGTAACAGGTACAAACAAGTGCTTAACAAAAAACGAGGCCATGGTGGATTGCACCACCACCAACCTCGTATCCTGGATTGGCAACATCTCAGCTCTTGGCTGCCCCCTGTGTTCTCAATGACATCAGCTCAATGTAGGACGAAACCACCTTCTTGGAGGTGGTCAACACCAATACTAATGGCATCAAGCAGCATTTTAATGGCCATGGAAATTGTAATGCCAAAATCAGTTTGGAAATTCATTACTCTTACCTGCACAATTTGTGTAATAATGCAGTTTATGATTGACAGCCCATTCCTCCACCATGAGGATGTTTTTGAAAATACATATGGCAACCGTTGCAATGAGAGAGATTCAATTTTCTGAAGAGGATGACTCGACAAAGTTGAAGGATCTCTTTTTGCCACCATCGACCCATTTGCGGTCATGTGCGGGTGTAACTATCAAAGGAGAACACATTTTGTTGCCAAGTCCACCACCCCATATAATTTTGTTTTTAAACATTTAAGCTGCCATCAACTTAGCAATACATATCAGGAGTACTGCGTTGGGCAAGCCATTGACTTATGAAGCTCTTAAGAAAGAAGATTATTTGGGCCCCTTGTTTGTAATCTATGCTACAACTCTCAGAAAGATATAGATTACCTACTACTTCATTGTCAGTTTGCTGCAATGGTACTGTTTTTTTCCCTTGAATGAAAGGACATAAGAGAAGCAAGCACAGCCTTGGCTCTTATCTTTGCCTCAAAACTTCAAAAGCAAATTACTCTTAACAAATTTTGGAATATAAACCCCAAAACTATAGTTTGGAGCTTTTGGCTGGAAAAAAATCCCTGGATTTCTACAGTAAACAAACTTTGAAATTCAAGGTGTGGCTCATAATAGAGGCCTCAATTAATAAGATTGTTAATTGATGGCATATTGCCAAGGATAGACTGGAGGAGAGAGGCAGAATGGCTCCCTCACTAGAAGGGCATCCAAGCACTCCCCCTAATAATAGGTTTAGTGGAAATAGGCAGAAAAGGCCTCCAAAGGTTATTTGGAAAGACTGCCACTCAGATGATGATGGGGTGGCAAAAGGTAACCCAAAGCTTCGCCAGTGGTGGACTTTTGTGGGTTTTACCCCATATCTAGAGAAAGCCAAGGCTCAATTAGATTCAATCAACATACTATTCAATAATTCTAAGGTTACATTGATAGTGCAAATATCTCCTAAAAACAAGGAGATCTTCCTTATCTCAAATATTTGCTTAATCTTTCACAACCCAACTATCTCCTAGAATCTCTCAACTAACTCTTATTCTAATGTGACTGTTACATGAGTAACAGATACTTACATTATGTATTATTCTCTCCGCATTAATTACACACACATTAGTCAACAAATAATAATGTGGAGCACCTATGTCCTAACCTAAACACCCATGTGAGGACTATTCCTAACATTCCCCCCCCCCCTTAGTGTGAACATGGGAGAGAACACTCTGGAGTTCTAGTGTCTTGTTGTAGGTTGGCCTGTGTTTATTACCTATATCTTCTATGTTGCCTCCTCTGAGGGCATATTTTGTTCAATACTAATGTGAAGCTTTTCTTTTCGTGGTCTATTTATTATATGTGGATTTTATCTTTATAACAAGATACCTATGCTATCTGAATTGTGCTTTGTGTGTATTGATTCTAATCGTGGATCTCCCTGAGCACTACATTTTTCTGCACGCATGACCTAATGGCAATGTGTATTCTCAAACTTTTGTCACAACTTGTATGTGTTTATCATTTACTCTTCCAACTCTGAAATGCCATCACCAAAACATTAAGACTCTGAGCGCAACAAAAAAGGTGTTGGAAAGTAAATCTAAAGGGGAAAATAAGTCTTAAACTCTTTTCTTTTCTTTAAGCTATATCAAAAAATATTTTAAGTTTTTTCTTATAAAGATCAAATTAGATCAAATCAAATAGTAATATCGGGATTTCCTACAGTGGCATCCACAATGCGATGACCATCAAGTGAGTGGATTCTACGGTCCTCACAACCTTGAGTTTCCATTGCTACCTCCCGAACCACTAAGAACCAATAATACTGCTCATGGTAGACAGCTTGCATCCAAATCCTTATCCAAGACTCAAAATTTAACAATCGAGGGTGAGGTGAGCATTGAAGAGATAACGAGTAGCACATTCATTCATCAGAAAATTATGTAGCTACAAGTCAGTTGTCTCTATGATGTACGGCTTTCAAGGAGCTAGGAAAATTCTATTGCTAGCACATATCCATCTTAACATGGATCTGAAATGCACCGAGAGGTATCCAAAAGACTCAAGGTGGCAATCCCACCACAAATGTAAGAACATATGACTTGGACCTCAAGTCTTTTGGATACCTCTTAGTGCATATCAAATCCATGCTACAATGGATCTGCGTTAGTTGGGTTGTAAAGTGTAAAGATTATAGTGAAGTCAAAAATGGAATTAAAAAATACAAGACATTGGACGATACTTGATTGGCCAGCTGAGCTTCAAGGGGCAGGAATAGTTGAGTTGCTGTCCAAAGCTTCATCTCTTCCCCCTCATGCAGCCCCACAAGAAAGAAACTATGGTTCAGAAAGGGATGAATAGAGGTCTTTGTCAATGCTTTCTACCAAATAGCTAAAATGAAATACGACAGCCATGGTATTAAATAAATTTATAAACAAAAAACTTTCCAAGGTTTTGGTGTGACTACCAACTCCCAAAAGCAAATGCTTTCCCATGGTTTCCAGTGTTGGGCAAGCCATTGACTTATGAAGCTCTTAAGAAAGAAGATTATTTAGACCCCCTGTTCGTAATCTATGCTACAACTCCCAGAAAGATATAGATTACCTACTACTTCATTGTCAGTTTGCTGCAATGGTACTGTTTTTTTTCCCTTGAAAGAATGGACATAAGAGAAGCAAGCACAGCCTTGGCTCTTATCTTTGCCTCAAAACTTCAAAAGCAAATTACTCTTAACAAATTTTGGAATATAACCCCCAAAACTATAGTTTGGAACTTTTGGCTGGAAAAAAATCCCTGGATTTCTACAGTAAACAAACTTTGAAATTCAAGGTGTGGCTCATAATAGAGGCCTCAATTAATAAGATTGTTAATTGATGGCATATTGCCAAGGATAGACTGGAGGAGAGAGGCAGAATGGCTCCCTCACTAGAAGGGCATCCAAGCACTCCCCCCAATAATAGGTGTAGCCGAAATAGGCAAAAAAGGCCTCCAAATGTTATTTGGAAAGAATGCCGCTCAGATGATGATGGGGTGGCAAAAGGTAGCCCAAAGTTTGGCTAGTGGTGGACTTTTGTGGGTTTTACCCCATATCTGGAAAAAGCCAAGGCTTAATTAGATTCAATCAACATACTATTCAATAATTCTAAGGTTACATTGATAGTGCAAATCTCTCCTAAAAATAAGGAGATCTCCCTTATCTCAAATCTTTGCTTAATCTTTCACAACCCAACTATCTCCTAGAATCTCTCAACTAACTCTTATTCTAATGTGACTATTACATGAGTAACAGATACTTACATTATTTATTATTCTCTCCACATATTAATTACACACACATTAGTCAACAAATAATAATGTGAAGCACCTAAGTTCTAACCTAAGCACCCATGTGAGGACTATTCCTAACATTCCCCCCTTAGTGTGAACATGGGAGAGAGCACTCTGGAGTTGTAGTGTCTTGTTGTAGGTTGGCCTGCGTTTATTACCTATATCTTATAGGTTGTTACAAATGTTTTGAGGTTCGCCTATTTCGAATTTGCCCACCCCCCCCACCTCAATTTTAAGCAATCTAGGACATCAGTTTCCACCGAAAATGCGCCCTTAAACAATTTTTTTGAAAATATTACAAAAAAATCCTTTATAGGAAAATATATTTATATCTCCCCTTTTTCGAAAAAATTCATCCTTGTATGATCACCCTTTAAAAGATTACTCCCCCCCAAATAAATGTCCAATTTTATTTTTTAAATCCTATTTAAAAAAATTCTTTATTAAATGTTGTGTGAAGCTCCGAGCTAGAGAGAGGTGAGTTCGTCGTTCGAGGGGAGTGGATCTGGAGATGGAAGCGAGTTGAGCTTGCCAAAGAAGGAAAGATTGAGACAAGGTCGAAGAGCCAAGCGAGCTTGCCAATACACGAATCGAGTTTGGAGGATCAATGCCAAGGTGTGTATAACACGTGAATCAAGTCAAATGTGATGGGGAGCTTGACAAGGGTCAACATTACTAGAGAGAGCTTGTGGAGACACAAAGAGGTGTAGATCAAACCTCGAGCCAAACCGTAGCTCACAAAATGTGTTCAAAACTCACCGAGGGTTCAAGCTGTGATGCAACAGAAAGCTGGTTGGATTTGAAGCAATGCACAACTGATCTAAGGAGCTTGAAGGAGTTGGGTCAACTTGCAAGGTGATCCAAGTCACCTTTGGAAATCAAATCACCTTCAAGATTGTGTTCAGTTGATTTGCACATTGTGAGGTCACCAAGCAGGGAGGAACATAAGGGCCCAATCTTGAAATGATACATTGAGTCGAGTACGCAGATCTGCTTCAATAGATAGCCGAATTGATTGGTGCAAATGTCCAAAACAATGAAATGCAGGTCTCATCCAAGTGAGTGAGTAGGGAAGTTATGCAAACAAGTTTGTTGTAAATGCAATGTTAAATGCAAATACAAATCTGAGTTTTCAGGGCTGAAACAGAACTCTATAGAGAAAACTAGATCCAAAATAGGAAATCAATGCAAAACTTCAAACTTGCAAACCCTCCATTAAACCATTAATACATTGTATGGCTTGGTACGGCCAGATCCACAAAACTTACAAATCCTTCAAAAATGCCAAAGTACTGGGGTTGCATGTGGTATGGACATTGAGCTTTGCAAACCCGATCCAAAGGTATGCAAAAACAATACACTCAAACCATAAAAGTAAATCAAGCGCGCATGTAATGCCCCTTTCCGGGTTAAAACTGAAAAGAAAGGGAAAATGGCACCAACCCAAATCATAATAAACTGAAATTTATAACAAGAAGCTACAGCAGTCTGAAATCTTAGGACAGCAAGAAAAAAATTGCTATTATTTACTTCCAATACCACTTTTACACCATCCAAAGCATGTAGGGAATAATAATGATTATTTAGAGCAAGCACAAACCAAGAAATGAATTTTTAGAACCCTCGCTGAAGCATAATAGTTAATTTTGTGACAGCAGCAAACCCACTTACAAAAAATGGCCGGAAATAATGATTCATAGGCCCAAAGTTCAATCCATAAAGTGAAATCAGCCTTATAAATTAGGGACAATCCAAATATCAACAAAGCAAGAAGTGTCGCTACACTAGATATCACTAAAACCCTTCCATCATGCTAGTCACTCACCCTCGGAGAGGTTTACAATGCGATGGAAATGGTGTGTTCCAAGGAAAATCTTGAATGTAATCACCAAGTGTGACCTCTGCGTGTTAGATCACCAATGAAGGAATGAGGGGTTTTGTCCTTAAACTCGAGTGTAAAGAGGGTTTTTGTCCTTAATTATAAGAGATAAAAAGATGTTTCATGCTCCAACTCCAAAAAAAATGAATTCCAAAAGCAAGCATGTCATTTTTCCATCCAAGAAACACTTTTAAATAGCTACAGGTGGTGTAAAAAACCCAAATAGAATCCTCCCAAAGAGGACCAACCTCCTTGGAGACATAAAATTTCCCTTTTTCTTTTATTTTTCAAATGGATTTTCACATTTCTTCTGAATCGGACTTAACTTATCTCTAAAATATAATTAGAAAATTACTTTAAAATAACGCAAAGCCACAAAAGCAATTGAAAATCGTGACACTAAATACTTCCCTTGCAATTTTTCCCTTTCAAACCCATGGGAAATAGGAATGGGCCCAATGTCTTTGAAATGAACAAGCCTTGAGAAAGGAACATTATAGTCCTCCCTTCCCAAAATTTCTTTCCTCTCAAGCAATTGTAAGCTCACATGCTCCAAGTACCATCATGCCCAAGTGACTAAAACATGCTATAATGTTGAAGGAGCCTAAATCCTGTGCCTGTCAAATGAAAAATATCTAATGTCAAAACAAGCTTCTACACCTAATGTTCCTCTTCCTATTAATATTCTTAGGTAGCCTCTGAAGTTTTAAAACTTCCCTAATAAGAGATTAGTCATCACCTCAAACTTGTCATCTTCACTTTTACCTCTAAAAATAGCATTAGTGAATTTACTCTTTGCATGTTCAATTATGCTTAAATCCCTCCAATCTGTTGTAATTTTAGTTTTAGAGCAAAGAATTGATGAATAATCAATAGCTTGACAAGCTAACACAATATCCATTAAGGCATCCTTACTCTTCATTCCAACATTTTCAACCTTGATGCGGGAGACCATCCTATAATAACCAATATGAATGCAACTGAAATAATTTGGGTGGCTGTCTAATGATGATGATACCAACATAAATGGTGGCAATTTGGCTCACAGATTTCCCTTAACAGCTACCATAAAAAAATGTCTTCAATTAAAAATTCTTTCCAACCTTTTTCATCAAGGATTTTTTCCTTAATTTGTGCAAAATTACAGTTGTCCTTAGCTAGTAACAACAATCATATACATGTTTTTTTCATGACCAACAACATAAAAAAAATACAACAAGCACCAAAGTGGGATTTCCTTGCAAAAATCAATAATTTGGGCAATGTAGTGGCTGGAAACAACTATACAAGTATTGAAAATACCATACTAACCATCACTAATTAGATAGTAACTCCTCCTTCACGTGTGAAGGAACTTGTAAACTCCTTTGTATTACCTTTGTTGTTGTTGTTAAGCTATCATATTCTTTCACCTTGTTGCTTTGCTTCTCATATATGTGAATATGTTAGTCTGAATCACACTTACAATTATTATTCTCTTTCTTCTCCATTCATTGACCTACACATAGAGCGAACACATTAAAGATAACAAGAGCTTCCACCAACATTAAGATAACCTCTCCATCATTCCTCATAGGCATGTTATTCAACTCTCTTCCCATGTTTGTGTCATATCTTTCATAGTTCTCGTCCCTGAGATGGACTTCCAGAGGGTCCATTCTTGTTTCTGAAAGCATGGTTGTGGTTGTACCAATACAATTTCTCATTCAGAATCATCCTTGTAGTGGTTGGAAACACTTCTAAAACAGCGGAAAACAATCCCTTATTGATGGAAGGCAGAAAATCCTTCCACCTTGTGACTAAAAAAACTTTTGTGACTTTCATAAAAAGTATTAAGGGGTTGGTTCTAATTCAAAAAACATAAAAAAAATAGTATTTAAAGTCATCATACTCCAAATTTTTCACAAAATTCAGAAACGATGGTGATATAGGGGTTGGAATTAACCATATAGTGACTAGAAATGCTTCAAATATGTAAACAAATTGAAGATTGCATAGCTATAAGTACAATGTTGGCCAAGCTAAAAAAAGGAGGAACAACAATCCTAAAATAGGAAACAACTCCCTTACCAAAAAAATTCTAACCGTAGCTTGATCTCCAATCAGCCCTTGAGGAATAACAACCCACATTCAGCTCTATGGCATGTTGCACCCTACTATCCGCTAGCAGTCCGCGAATTGTATTATTGAGCACCAAACTACACTATATGGGAAGCATTTGAAAATCAACATAAAGATCATGTGACCTATCCATTTTCCACATCAAGCATCTTGTTGCCCCAGCAATGGTGACTTTCTTCATAGCTTTATCCTCAAGTGGAGGAATCGGATCCAAGGAATGGTCTATGGATCGTGAGCATTGATTCTCCACATCTTCATTAGAATACATGACACACTTTATAGGGCTCCTTGGAAACATTTTTTCTAGCTATTGCATGAGATAAAGAATTCCTTAAAAATAGCGACATTGATCTCTTCGAAGACCTTACCCTTCTGGTATCTCAAAAGATTGCCCGAATCCCAAGCTCTCATGTTCACACAATTTGGAACTTATATGAACATATTTATATGCCCTTTTCCACTCAAAGTGTTCTTCACTCTATCACCATTTCCACTATGTTGTCCATGATGACCACACATCTGAAATGACTTAGTAGGAAGCAACAAATCCACAATACTTTCATACCTTTGGTTGTCCTCAACTTCTTCACCTTCCTTTCCCGAATGAAACTTTGGTTGAGATATCTTCAGCGTCCCCAACCTTGTGACTCAGAACTTTTGGGTTAGGATTCTTCTTCGCACTAAACTCTTCACATTCAACAAGTGAATCTTGTTGATGAATGCAAATATTAGAAGTCAATAAAACATCTTCATGATTCTTGTAAGTCATGAACACAATCAATTTGCTTCCCCTAGCTTGTTCTAAAAATTCCAACAGACTGAAAAATCAACATTAGCAACTAGTAAAGCCCTTTTTTCATATTCATGTCCCTCAACATGGTCTTCTTGGAACTCCAAACCAAAATCTTCTTGAAGATCCGATTTTTCTTTCTCCTGTTCATGCCCTATGATTTCTTTCTTAACCTCTTAAAGTATTGATGTATTTGTTATCTTTGCTGATTCTTTTTCTTATTTCAAGAGAAACTCTTTTGGATTTGTCTCCTTGGCGTATTCTTGTGGTCTAGGGTTTAACCCTAGCATCTTCATCCATGCACCAATCTTCCCCTTGTTGGAACCATCAAATGTGGAATGTCACTTTCCCCAAGGCATGTTGAAGATTTTTCGGTGGTGCTTGAGATCTAGGCTTGGGCATTGATCTACCCTTGCTTACTCCTATGAACTCCGCAAGTGAAATGGCATCACGAACCTCACTTGGAAGAGCCCTATACTCCTCATAGTTGGCCGCAATGTTGTGACCCACTGAATCTCATGTTTCAACCTCCAGAATGACTTCTTATTTCTTTAGTAAGAACTTAGCTCGTCAATCCATGTTCAAAGCTCTAATACCACTGTAATGCCCCTTTCCAGGTTGAAACTGAAAAGGAAGGGAAAATGGCACCAACCCAAATCACAATAAACTGAAATTTATAACAAGCTACAGCAGTCTGAAATCTTAGGACAGAAAGAAAAAAATTGCAATTATTTACTTCCAATACCACTTTTACACCATCCAAAGCATGTAGGGAACAATAATAATTAAATTAGATCAAGTACAACCCAAGGAATGAGTTTTTAGAACCCTATCCGAAGTATACTAATTAATTTTGCAACAACGGCAAACCCACTGACAAAAATGACCAGAAATAATGATTCCAAGGCCCAAAGTTCAATCCGTAAAATGTAAATCAATCTTATAAATTACGGAGCAATTCAAATATCAACAAAGCAAGATGAGTTTTGTGCACTAGATATCACCAAAACCCTTCGACCATGCAAGTCGTCACCCTAGGAGAGGGTTTACAATGGGTTGGAAATGGCGCATGTTCCAAGGAAAATCTTGAATGTAATCACCAAGTGTGACCTTCGTGTGAGTTTATCAATGAAGGAATGAGGGGTTTTGTCCTCAAACCAAGTGCAAAGAGGTTTTCCATGTCCTTAATTTCAAGAGAGAGAAAGTAGTTTCGTGTACTCCATCTCCAAGAAAAATCGAATTTCAAAGACCAATCATATCTGTTTTTCCATCCAAGTGACCCCTTTAAATAGTTAGAGGTGGTTCCAAAACACGAATAGAATAATCCCAAAGAGGACTGACCTCCTTGGAGACATAAAAATTCCCTTTTTCTAATTATTTTGAAACGAATTGTTCACCTTTCTTCCAAACTGGCTTGACTTCTCTAAACTATATTAGAAAAATGCTTTAAAATAATGCAAAACTACAAAAGCAACTAAAAATCATGACACTAAATACTTCCCTTGCTCTTTCCCTTTAAGCCCGCACGAAATGGAATGGGCCCAAGGTCTTCAAAAGGAACTAGCATTGAGAAGGGGACATTACAGGTGCAGAGGCCCGATTTGTATGTAGAGCTCATGCCCAATGCTTTCAATGCAACTTTGATCAAACCCTCAAACAAAGACTTGTAAAAGAAATCTTTAAAACTTTTTGTAGGTCTACGGGGTTACACCCAAGCAAAGCCTATGGTTGTGCTCCAGAAGATTTATTTTCTCCATTCTTCTTATTCCTCAAAACCTAATGCAAATCCAATGTAACTAGAAAACCTGCAAAAACCCAAAAACTAAATACAAAATTTGACTCTAACAAAAGTATTGCAAGTTTACAGTCAATTCTAGCGATTTTAGATGTTATAAACTCAAATATGAGGTCGGACTGGCTCCAAAATGCTGCAGGAAAAAGTTGACTCCAATAGGTGCTCAAACAACCTAAACAATGAACAAATCTGATATAAAACTAGGCTAAACACACCTAATTCCAAGCATGAACACAATGAACAGGATGGAGTGAAGATTACGAAAAGAGATGTCGACAAATTCACACAAGATACGTGGTATTTGTTACTACCGTGGACAAAATTACAAGAAGAGTGGACAATACAAATCCCAGATTTCACATGAGGTCTGTGGTATCTACTAGTCCTTTGTTTGCATCATTTGACAATACAAGTGGATGGACAAAGACAAAGGGTACAGGGTCACATGAGGTTTAATCTGCTTATCCCTTTCCATTACTTAATTGACAAAAACAAGCATGAGTGGGGCGAAAATCAAAGAGGTCTTGCAGGAAACCTGTTCTGATACCAAATGTGGGTTTTACCCCATATCTAGAAAGAGCCAAGGCTCAATTAGATTCAATCAACATACTATTTAACAATACAATGGTTACATTTATAATGGAAATATCTCCTAAAAAACAAGATCTTCCTTATCTCAAATATTCCCTAATTCTCTCTAAATCTTTTGCAACCCAACTATCTCCTAGAATATCTCACCTAACCCCTATTCTAATGTGTCTGTTACATGAGTAACAGTTACATTATGTGTTATTTTTTCCAAATATTATTTACACACACACACACACACTAGTCAAAAAATAATAATGTGGCGCACCTAAGTCCTATAATAATGTGGAGCACCTAAGTCCTAACCATAACGCCCATGTGAGGACTATTCCTAACAACTTTTATGTCGTCACTATGAACGGCTAATTTTGGCATGTAATTCATATAGGCACAAACACAAACAATTAGGTTGAGGCCTTAATTCTTCTAAGAGAACTCATAAACTTGTAACAAAGGATCGCTAGACTTAAGGGTAGAAGGTGAATCCATATGAACCCAATCAATGCAATTAAAAAAAAAGATCTTGCAAAGCATGTCATCTCAATGCTATCATCCAAGAAGACTTAAATGTAATAGACTCCCACACTAAAATAAGCTTAACCCATCAAAGGAAAAGGAAATAAGGTTGCTGAATTGGAAGCAAATAGAAGCTTCCCTCTTGATTCCTACAATACTCAGAAATTAAAATGCCCCACCTTTCAATAAGAATTTCCAAATACTATTTCCCTCACGCTATGGAGGCAGCCTAGAAGAATAAGAGGCCACTAATACGTATAGGTGAATTCCCAATTTACCGATATATATCTAAGCTTATTTTGTGATTATAAAGGGTATTTAATACATAATTAAAAAGAATGCATAAGACAGAAAAGGGGTGAAGAAAGGAGGATGAGGAGGAGCATTGATCAAAGGCCTAGGGCAGGACTAATCTTATTTGAAATGATGTTAATATAATCCCTCCCCTCTCCCGTAAGTTGATGTATTTTCTAGTGACATCAGCAACAATATGCAAAGAAGTGCCTTGGGACTTGCATCCCATCACCTTCTAACTCTTTACTTCCATCTGTATTTTCATTCTCACCCTCTAAAAACAGAGGTGCCCTGTTAACAAAGGAGGATGTGGAGATAGCAACCCGATAGACCTTTACAGTGGCCATAGAGGGCCTCAATTCCCATAGGTAAAACAGACCATGCTATCTCTCTGTCTATTTTAGATTGTTTTTCTAAAATCCTCTGCCTGTATGCACTGTGTTGTTCTTTTCCTCTTGACACTGGAAGTGCAGGAACCAGTGTCACACGTTTGAGCATTGCAAGCATAACTTAGGGGGAGTTTAGCTACAACTCCAGCTTGGAGGAAAGAAATGTCTCTAGATTAGACCAATGATGGCAGAGGCAAGAATTGACTTATTCAAATACAAAAACAGGAAGATCAAACAAATCAGGCATTAAAGAAAGTGAAGCCTCGAGCCAAAAAAGGCAGTATATTATAGCACTGAGGAAGTAATGATGGACTTGGATCGAAACAATCCCCCAAATCTGACCTCTGCAAATATGCCATTGTCAAAAGGCATAAGATGAAAACACCAGAGGTTTTAACCCAAAGGGATGAGACTATCCAAATCTTGGAAGCCAAGCTTGTTCAAGCTCAACGCTATGGGAACATTCAAGTGCTCAAAATAGCCATCGGAGATGTGTTGGATAAAGTTGAAGGAATGAAGCTAGAATTATATCCAGTGGCAATAGATTTGAAGAATTTTGAAGAAAATATAACCAATTGTGCTTCTCAAAGTGAAAGCAAGTCAAAACAATTGAGAGACGAAAAGGGAAAATTTAAGTATGTACAAACAATAAGTGCTCTAAGACTTTAACAAATACGTTCACTAAAGGAGAAATGTCCTCATTTGTTCAGTTCACTGAAAATACCAGAAAATGAAGTATAAGGATGCCATAACAGACATATCAAAGATCTCCAATAAAGAAGATTCTTACTCTCACAAGCTCATTGAGTTATTGCAAACACGGGATCACTAATCTTCAAGAGCCAGAGGGAAAATTGATGCCTGAGTAGCAATTCAGGGAAGGCATTACAAAAGCAGTTTCTCCTTAGAGAAGTGTAGCAATAAAATTATAGGTTGAAGATGCAGTAATTCTCAGAGCGAACACTGTGGACCCCACTCAAAGGGCCAAGGAAATTTTCAGATACGAAGAATTCAAGAACCAGAAGGAAAAATTCACTCAAACGTTATATACCTTAAGTCCCAAAGTCAATAGTTGTGTGTCGATTAATTTCATTATGTAAACCAAGTTTCCGATGCAGTCAAATCTTTTGTAGATGGTTTACCTTAGCAACTGCCCCTAGGGGGTAAGGAAGACATTGGAGGAAGAAGACCATTTAATTTGAAGTATTTATGGAGAAATGCTCCGTAATCATAAGCAATTTAAAAACACACAAAAAATTGCTTTAAAAAAATGATTTTTCGGATGTAATTTTAGCATTGCAACTTTTCTATAATTTTAATAATTATTTAAAATCTGCAAGTAGACTGTGGAATCAGAAAAACCAAAAGAAAATGCAAGGAACAATGACACAATCCGTTGATAACGGAGTTCAGCGTAAATCCTACATCTCCGGGTCCATTTTAATGAGACCGATCTTTTAAAATCGCCTTAAAAAAACACTTACAAATGTGTGCAAGGCAATTCAAACCTTCAACTTGTCACAATAATCCTCATGCAAAATAAACCCTGGTCTCCTTTGGAAATTTTCCTCCAAAATGTCTCTAACTCCCAAAAATGCCCTCTAGGCTTACACAGACCTACAAGATTAACTCTACAAATAGCAAGCCCTCCCTTTTATAGTTCATTGACCCCTTGTGGCTCAATGGCGCCCTTTATTTTTAGCACAATGTTGATTATGGGGTCGTTCCCCCTTAACCTCCTCCACCGCTTCATTTTACCCATATTGGAAAAAATCCCACATTGCTCACGGATTAGATGGAAGACGGGTTTAAGAATAGGTGGTCGGTGGAGTGAGTTCATGCTTTTGCTTGGGCCACACGGATTGGCCGATGGGTGATGCGAGCCAAGTTTGGTGTGGAGGCTGATGATGGAGCTAAGTTTGGCTCGATGGGAGTTGGCATATGAGTTGGAGTCAGTGGGAGTCCGCAAGTGAGGTGGCAGGATGGGTCCAAGTGGTGCAGTGAGGAACAATCAAGCTGGTGGTGTGGGTTGGTAAGAAGGCGAGATGGGTGGCAAGTCAGCTCAATCAGCCGAGCTAGGAGGAGCTCGACTCACCGAGTCAGGCTATCACCAAAAGCAGCTTAGTCACAATGCAATACATAGCATTTACAATACAAAACATAATATATCTCACATGCACCATGAGCTGAATAACAAAAGCACTTATATACAAAAGTTCCAATATAGTGGTATGAAGAAACAAAGGCAAAGGCATCCCTCCGCAAAAGAGTGTGTCGGCCCTGGCTGAGGGCCCACAGCCAGCAAATAGCGGGGCCTACCCGTCTGATAATGAGTGTCGAAGACCGGAGGCGCAAAACACATTTTTCTTTCATACCACATTGCCACTTGTCGTCGATTGATTGGTCCACATGGCGGATGTGCACACGTCCATGTCATCACAAACTTGCATTCAGTCCTTTATTTTTTGCCAATTTGCCAAAAATTCAGCGTGCAATAACTTTTGCATATGGCCTTTGCTTTCAGCATTCAAGATACCGCCGGAAAGCTCTCGATCTGCTCTATGCAACACAACTGGTTGTAACAAATTCAAAGAAGATCGTAGATCGGTGTTTCTCAATGAGGATCCTCTAGATCAAGCAACACCTATTTACTCTACAATTTTACAGTGAACAGTTTCTATCTCATGCAATTTTTTGTTCGAATCAAATATAAGACTTTAGCTCTGCTATTTCTGTATTTTGGTTAAGAGTGTTGCATTATTTAAATTCTGGTTATAATTGACATGAAATTCTTAGGTTTTAATTTCCTTCATGCTGTTTACTTTTGATTACTTAAGAATTTATGAATCTAAACCTATCCTTTTTGGAGATAATTGTTCAATCTGTTCTTATTCAGGCCTATGTTGTTTGGGAATTTTGGTTGAGTGACTTGTTTAAAATTTCCACAGGTTGTAGTCAATTTGGATTTCAATCACTTTGGATAGAATCTGTTTTGAATTGGAATCGTTGCAATTTTATTTGGCTCCACCACTGGTATATTGATTAAAATATGAGTGTCTTTGATCCATACTCTAAATATTTTAAGTTTCCATGAATTTCATTTATAGTTTTTGTTTTTTTCATATCATAGTTCAGGTAGTTGAATAGGAAAACTGTACTAAGCCCACAAGAGGGTGTATAAACGCTTACTATTACCCTACACATTCAGTGTGGTTAACAGACTGCTTCAACATGAAGGAAAAAATACATGTTATATTTCCTTTGTTGGCTGTTTGCTTTCCTTATAGTTTGGTTTTGAACAAGAAATTTTCTCAATTGAAAGGCTTAGCATGTTTGTGGAATAAAGTGATGTCTATAGCCCTAAGACCCTGCCTATTCTTTTCCATTCCCTTTTTAAAAGAGACCTCCATGCGTTTTATGGTTTATCTGAGGGTGCTTGACAATGGGCTATCCCTTATAATTCTGTGCCTCTTGTGGGTGGATGAGCAGGGGAGTTGAGAGTTGGACTGTTGGAGAGAATGGGGAAGAGGGTGATGAGGTATGTTAACTTTTGAGCAAAGAAAACATTTTGCATACATAGGAAATGAGGAAATGAGCATTTCTTTGGTGGCATGTAATTTACAAACGTATTTCTGTGAAAACCAGTGTGTAGACTTGTTTCTGGACTGTGACTTTCCTTCCTTCTCCAGGTGCAGCCTCCTCTCTTCTTTCTTGATTCTTTTCCAAATTTCAAAAGGATCTGTATAAATTTTTTAAAACAAAAAAAAAATGATCAGTATTTTTAGAAAGGTAATTGGATTTATGTGTTTAAAGAGATGGATAGCAAAGTTATGCCTCCGCTCCACAGAAAAGACTCAGCTCACCACCTCCCCTCCTGTGGTAAAAGATATCGTCTCAATTTTTTTAAATTTTACAAACCTCCATGTCGCTATCTCAGCAATGGCATGCACTGCAGATGCTGGTTGGAAACACCAAAGGGTGGAGGAGAGGATAAAGACAAAACCAGGGGGATGACTGAGAACATTTTATAATCCATCCCAAATCTTATAACAAGAAGAGGATCCCTATAATGACAACATCGCAACTGGAAGTGGAGATAATTTCCTTCATCAGTGACAGAATCAGAAAACGGTGGCCCCATATCTGGAGGGCTCAGTTTCAAACAGGCATGGAAAACTGACCAAAGAAATCATAAGGATGCAAGACTGGATGAGGACCCAACAGAATGTGCTGACTTTGATAGATGGACATCTCAGCCCGAATCTCCCTGGCCATCTAGCCAAAACTTTCATTCAACGCTCTGTAGAGAACTCCTCTGAGAAATAATTTGTTGAAGTTGTCTCCTCTGATGACGATGACAATGATAATGTTGGAATTCCTTGGGTGTTTTCTGCTGGCTTTTATACATTTTTTAGACTGATGTTTATAGAAGTAGCTTTTACTTACCGGGTCCAACTTTCAAATATTATTGGAAGCCTCTTTGGTGCCCTGAACTTCTACCACTAAGGTAGCATTGCAGATTTATTTCTCCTGACAAACCTAGACCTTTGCTAATGAAATGCTATACTGATAGTATTTTTCTTTATTTTTCCATTCTCAAAATAGGCCATGCATATTAGGATTTCCCTTTACCTTTTTAACACTATTGAGGTCACTAGGTTTCAGATAAAAAGTTCAGGTGCCAGGCATGCAAAAGACAACCCGTTGGAATGTGCGTTAGGAAATTCAACAGTCACTTTATTGTTTTTTTGGTTTTCGGCTCAAGAGGCCCTGCATTCAGCTTTTCTCTTTCAACTGACATAAGTGAGAGGAGAGATGCATTGACAGTAAAAGAAACAAGGATTTGAAAGTTTAATGGTGTCTTTCGTTGGCTCGTGAGGCCCTGCATTTACTTCGATTTGCTTTTTGCTTCTTGAGCATGTGCAGGTGGCATCCGTTTTGGTTAAAAAGATCTTCTGGTCTGTTCAAAATCTCTGGAGCTTAAATCAAATTATGAGTTTGCATTACCTTCAGCTTTTTTATTCAAGAGATGGATCGGAGTTCCAGAGAATTGCGAGTGTCGTAGTGTATAGAGTGCAAGTTTTGTAGTAATAATTTGGAAAGCGGGATCTCATTTATTCAAATTCTGGGCTCGAAGGCCTGACCTTCACTTTGATTGTCATATGGAATCCCTTAAGTAAATAAGAATGAGTGGCAATCACAAACCCCTAGCACAGTTCCGAACTCCACCGAATCCTATCCCATATTAGAAGACCCGATACCGTCTAAAGGTTCTGTGTTTTCCGACAGGGAAAATTCTAACAAACAACAAATAAGTTTAACATGGCAAATCTTTTAAGAGATTTAACTCTTAAAAGTCCTTTAAGTTTGGCGAAAATCTAAAGCTGGGGGCAGCCTTACTGGAGTGTGAACATTTGAATCTGGATCACCCTACTGCACCCTTTTAACATTACACAGCAACCCAGTAGACTGAACTTGAAAATTGAGGCGGATTTTCATTTTCAATTGCCAAATATATTTAGAAATTTTGAGAAAAGCAGCCATCGGGCAAACATTGGCCACAGCAAATTTCCCCGAAACTAAATGTGAGATAGTTGTCATAATACCTGAGCTTGAAGTAGGTCATGGGATCCCGCGCTGCTTGCTCGCTTGAAGACTGATTTTAAGAAAAATTACAATAAACAAAAAATCAGCTTTGAACACCAAAGCTATACTTTTTCTTCAATTCACTTGCAAGCAAAATCCAGACCTTTTCTCCAGAGAGAGCTTCTGCAACAATTGCAGCATGGTCGACTCGTGTTGGAGAAGTGGATTTTGTTAGCTTTTGGATTAAGAAAAACCCTCCTGCAACGCATAATGCTTTCATAACAACACTTGTTATGCTTCTGCTGCCATTTCTACCCTCCTCATTCTTCTTATGATTATGATCAGGATTTCCATTACCACTGGTACCTCCCTCTTCATTCAAAGAACTTACCTCCACCATTTTATTCAACTGAGTTTATGAATGACTGCACCGCTCTGAACTGCTGCATTTCTATTTGCTTTTTTTTAATTGAGCGATTGCTGAGTTTATGTTTGTTACACTGGAAATTTTGTCCGTGAAATTAAAACATGGAAGCAAATAAAATTGGGGAAATACACCAATTGCTCAACATGCCCCAATACATGTTCGCCTTTTTGTGACGGTGGGGTCTATCGAGTGGAGTAATAATTTCTAATTAATATTCAAAAGGACCCAATAAATGTGTACATTTGTACAAAATTGAAATCTTACAAAATATTTATAAAACTTGAACAAACTAGTACACTCTTTACTACAAGACATGTATGAAGTGACACATTAGAAACATTAAATTTTAGACTCACACATTTTTGAATTGAAATTAAAAGTCAACTTGTACCATAAAAATGTTAACATAAATAAAATAAGTATATTTGTGTACATGACTAAAAAGCTCACTTGTTTACCGTACAGGAACAAAATTGTTCACATTGTACCACATTTCAATGTATTATTCATTGCACTTAATTGCACAACCTTGCAAGTTTCCAAGATGACATTAAAACACATTTTACATTTTAAAACAATAAAAATGGGTCTAACATTCTTGTTGATTATAACTGCCCTTCTTTTTTCCACTATCACTTCATTTAATTGAGGCACCTACAAATAAGTTAATGAATTAGACTCATCATTTTCCCCACAAAAATTAGATTGGGAAATGCCAAGTGAATATAAATTTGCCCCCCAAAATTTGGATGTGATCCCTCCAAAATAAGTGGATTAGATGCTTCAAATGAGAGCTTGTAATTAATATGACACTCCATTAGATGAATTATGGTTAACAATTCATTTTGTGGAAATAGTTAACAAAGCACATAAGTGGTAGAGTTGTACATACCAAATTGAGAGTTGTAGGGAGGTCCACATATACATGAGGTAAATGAAAGATACCTTTTTATTATTCAATGTATTCAAAGAAATTCTGAATATGTAGAAAATATGTCACAAAATATACTTAAATGTGAAGACATGGTTGAATGTCTACAGATGGAATGAATATATGAATCACTATACCTTAACTGAGTAATGAGGATATATTGTGTACATAATCAAAAGTTCACTTGTCTTATGTTTATGAAACAAACTTGTTAATATGTATGACATTACACATATGGTTCCAACACTTATATTGCACTGTCTTTCAAGTTGCATGAATGATGCCAGATTAAATACACATTTTAATGTTAAATACAAGATGAATGTCTTGCATATGCAATTATCATAATGTGAACCTTCCTTTTGCCTTATTCACCTCGTTAATGTGGATTCATCTGCAATATAAATAAGTGTTAGTACTCGTCATGTTTATGCCAATTAATCAGAATTGAATATCCATGGTTAAATTTATATTGACTCCAACTGAATGTTGACATGGTTCTTCCATCGAATTTATGGATATAAATTCAAATGAGCATATAGTAATGACTCTGTCGAAATCAATAAAGTTGGTAATTCTTTTGCGGAAACAGTTGGATAAAGCACACAATTGGATAAAGTTGAACGCCAAATCGTGGATTTGCATGGAAGAAACCACAAATAGAAGGAGAGAAGTAACTGATGTCATAACTAAAGAAATCCGTAGAAGGTCTAGAAGGAACCACAAAATATGGGAAAAATCTACATTATACTCTAGACAAATTGTTGAATACGTGAAGACATGTATGCCGATGCAGTGAATATTTGAAGACAACCAAGCCAGAACACGACAGAAGCCAATAGAGGTATGAATCATAAAGAAGTGAATGTCTTGGATGTTATGTAATTAAAATTTGTATATTTTATTGTAATTAAATTTATATGTATATGGGTGCACAAAATATGTAAATGAATATGTGAGTGCCATATTGAGAGAATTTTAAATACAGGAATGAATGTATACAAAATAGTAGTGAAAAGAATATGAATCACTTATCTTAGACAAATGTAATGATTTATCTGAATATAAATAAAGAGTGGAGTTTGGGATGAATTATGTTATATGCATCTCTATTATTTGAAAATTCATAGTTTATATCCATTTACTTTTAAGTCATTGTACATCATGTAATAGAAGGTTAGAAAATAGACCTAAGGTCCCACACTACAAGTAGAATGTTTGCATGTGCAATGCATAAGTGAATCACTTATCTTAGCAAATGCTCTGAAAATAAATAAGTTGTCTTTATTTATGCAGTTAATTTTTTTTATGAGTAGTGCACTCATTGTGCACTAGATTACATAGATTGTCGACATCTTTGCTCATACTTCGGAGGAAGTATATAGCATATTTACAATTACAAATAAACGTACAACTAAACTAGTGATTTACCTGTCAGCCTAAGCATTTACGATATCTATTGTGAAGTTTATATTGACTATATATAAACGTGACCAGTTTAAGAAAATAGATAGAATGTTAAATATGTGAAGAATGTCATTTATTTCTAGTGAATTTTGTGTATTCCTCCGTTTTCCATGAGCTCTTATAATACCAGTGTAGTGATTGTGTAAAAAACTAGGTTTTTCACCCATTCATTTGACCTGTCTGTTTTTCCAACCAAACATGCAAAACTATGTAATTTTCAGTGTATATTCCTTTATTTCAGTGCATTTTGTTCATTTACTTGGAAATACAATGTTGTTTGTGCAGTTAATATATGAATATCCACTATTAAATTTATATTGAATGGATGAATATATACTAGAATTACAGAATATATATTGAATATACGGACTATAACTTTGTCATTTTCTACGTACACATTCAAAACTTTTAATGTGCATTGAAATTACTGAATACACATTGAATATGTTGTTAGTTCAATTGCAGTGTTCTTATTATATTTCATATTAATGAATAAATACTTATATTTCAGGGAGGCCACATATTCAGGTGGTAAATGACAGTTATATTTTTACTTCCCCATTCACCAAAAATAATGTTTTTATTGACCGTAGACAACAATGTTATTGAGTAATGAGTTTTTTTTTTGACATGTTTCTTTTTCAACCATGGATGTTGGACTATTGTTTAATCACTGTATATTAATTAATTTCAGTGTATCTTATTTATTCCTCCTTTCGCCATGAACTTGTCTAATAGCAAACCATAGAGATTGTCCAAAAAAAAAGGTTTTTTCACCCCATGTATATTACAGTTTAAAAATACAGTGTTGTTATTTAATATATGTGTATTAATGAATATGTATTGAATATACGAAGGTATTTTTGCTATTTCAAACAATGCATTAAATGAAAAAATTACAGGGGTATAGTCGATGTATATTAAATAATTTTAATTTTAGAGTATGTGTATTCAATGTTCCTATCGCCACAAACTCTCTCAATTCAAAGAAATTACCAAGTTAACCTTGAAACAATATATTTGATGTATATTCAACGTAATTTCAGAGTATATGAAATATGTGAATGTGGTATGAGTTTGTGGTGATGTGAACACTATGAATAGCCATTAAAAAAATCAAATTCACATAGTGAACCAAACAATTAATTATCCTCGTGCTAAAAACTACTTGTACCCACATGGAAAATAGACAAATCAACATCTATTACCAAAAAATCCGCATTCAATTTATTTCACATTATCCCCTACCATTTTGTCTAGCCCCCACATATTAATTTTTACTTGCATGCACCATTTTGTCATTTAATATCATGAGTAATTTCATGGAATTTTATTTGGCAATGTGCATTCGGGTGGGGGGAAGTTGAACATTACCTTCTCCTTCAAACCATGTGAAAAAGCCGAACATGCTTTCTACCTTGCAACTAGATCCAAATAAAAGGTGAACCCATTTCTCATATTTTTTAAGATCTTTTCTCTCTAGGTTTTATGTAATGAGTGCATTTGTAGGCAATGCCAACTTTACAATCATATATTCATTCTATATTGAGATGTTTCTGTGCATGTTCT